>ML682021.1:9146220-9166444 GCA_007922195.1 Podocnemis expansa
TGGTCAGGGTATTTTCTTTGTTTTTGGCTTGTTTTTTGGATTTCTCTGTGCTAAGCACATGTAACCCAAACCCCCACCCCACTACCCTGTAACTACCTAAGTTAATTCCCAGAGAAGCAACTCTCTGTGTTTATCATCTGTTCTTTTTGATTAAAGAGTTTACCTTTTAAGCAAGTTCTGGTTCTGTGTCCTGAAAGGCAAGAGGTTTGTGTGCCCATGCCTTAGACTGCACAGGCAGCTACTAGAGGGAACCCTGTTCCAGTTCCAGCTCATATTGCAGCTGGAGTTCAGTCATTCTCCTGAGAGAGGAATAAACAGGATTGCAAGTACCTCACAGGGAGGAATTCCCAAGTGCGCCTTCCTGGGTCTCAAGAGGTTTTTTATGCATTTGGGTGGTGGCAGCGATACCACTCCAAGGCCAGGAATTGGAGGCCTTGGAGACTTCTAAGAGCAGGCTTTAAGGCCAGTGGCTTTTCTGGCCTGTTGCGGGCCCCCACCTTCTGCACTCAGAGTGCCAGAGTGGGGAAAAAGCCTTGACAAGCCCATCTCGAAGAAAGACAGTTACTGGTAAGTAACCAACCGTTGCTCAAGTTTAAAAGCTCTACTGGCAAGAAATGCAGACTATTAGTTTTCCAGTTCTGGATATCAGAGCAATTTTTGAAAAGAACTTATAAACAAAGCTTGTCTCTCACTAACAGAGGTAGGTCCAGTAAAAGGTATTACCTCATCACCTTGTCTCTTCAATATCTCAGGACCAACACTGCTAAACCATCACTCAGAAACAAAGATCAACTATTGTGCTTTGTTACCGAGACTAATTTAGTAGTCTGGGAAGTTATATCAAAGAGAAAAACCACAACAAATGCTGAAAAGGTAGCTGATGGGAAAGCTTTGCAAATGAAACAAAAACAGGACTTTCAAAAATCATACAGATAACTAATTCCATGTCCTAAGCATTTGTGGGTCAGTGGTTTATACAAGTAGAAAGTAAAGGCCACATTTAAAAGCAGCCTGCTATGACAAAACACACAGCAGCAATTATTTTCTCCACATCTGTATAGGCAACTTGGCATTATGTTGACACAGCTAACACCAGAAACTTTAGTGACCTTTTCAGAAAGCAAATCAATCAAACAAACATCACTCCAGAGTCCATTTCAATACAGAGTAGTCAAAAACCTTAAAGTGGAGCAGTTTAACAAAACATCATGACAACTAATATTGATATAGGAACTATCAAACAAAGAGTACATCCTAAGCCACAGTAAATTGATTTCTAGGTTTCAAAACTCATTGAGCCAAGCCTCAGGCATTAAAATAAAAGGAAATTAAGTTAAAAGGAAATGAAGTTGCATTTAAAAAAATTCAAAAGCTGTTTTTTTATATCCTTCCAGGAATACCACCAAGAAACTACAGAAAACACTACCCGTAGCTTCTTAGCCCAAGTTACACTTAAATCTTCCTACCTGCTTGAGGAGAACGCTATAGTGTTCCTAATCGGCGTGAGAGAACTACTTTATTTCCTCCAAACCAAACTGCAATTCCCAGTTTTCCTGTCACAGTTCAGCGTAACAGCACCCATATTTCCCCCCTGTAGTCCACCAAGAGCAGCCAGTCTAGACTCCTGGCTCTTGAACTGTCATCCCCTGGGTATAGCCCCATCTCTCTCTCCTCACAACCCCCCACCCCCAGCCTAGGGTTTTCTAGGCGGCAGAGTTCCCTGCTTACACTGTGATATCCCTAGCAAGCCTGACTGCCTCAACAGGCTACCTACCATCTGCATGTTGCTCTTTTTGAAGTTTATGAATATCATAAGCACAAGTTACCACACGACTCTTTATAACAAGCATATTTACTCTTAAGGTGAAACCATCACTGAGGAAAAAAAAAATATTAAGAACAATGAAAGACCTACATGCATGCTAATAAGCATACCAGAGATCATCCCCCACCTTACATGCAAACAAAAGGCTCTGGTAGAAAATGGTATGGCTGAACCCCACTAAGGTGGTTTTCTGTGGTTACAGATTCATAATAGTCTTTGCTCAAAAGAGGCACTCACTCACATGAAAAAGTTAGTCTTTCCTTCATACAGCTTGGGCCTTTGATAGTCAGCCTCCAGTCCAGGAACATAATCAATCAGCAGTGGTTCCTTCTGCAGAGCGTAGCTTTGAAAGGCTGGGGGTTTGCATAACTGGACAGGACAAGGAGATTTGCATCCACTTATGACCTAGGTGATTCCTAGGAAATCTACTTCATGCGTACTGTAAAGTACCAAAAAACAATACTTGTCTTGTCACTTTATTCAGTACAGCCCTGGGATTATCCAAGCCCACAATACTACCTAATCTTTGCATTTAATACTATGAACTCCAAAAATACTTAAATTTAATTTGATAATGTTTTATGAGAATAATGAAGCAAATTGCCCTATCTGTTGTACCCTGCCAGGCCCACAATCTTCTGCTAGCTTTCACCTACACCAGGGGTGTTCAACCTTTTTGCATGAGGGGCCACATTGTAATTGTTTTCTCAGTCGGGGGGCAGTGAGAAAACTTTTGCTAGATAAGAAACACAAATCAATCTTATTCATAAACTTTACCAATGATCAGTGTGATATTTGGCACTGCTTTTGCTTGCACTGAGTACAGAGGACAAGGGAGGCAGGGGTCCCTATTGGCGGGGGACAAGTCAGAGTGTGGGCAGCAAGGAAGGACAGGGGAGAATGGCAGAGGAGGGGAGGGGCTGTAGCTGTGCCTCAGCCAGCCCCAGCTCCCAGGCTTTTGCGGTAGCACTCTGCAGGCTAGATGAAAGCACTTGGCCTGCTGGAGTCTGCAGATCACAGGCTGGACAAGCCTAACCTACATTCTATCTTTTTTGGTTGATTATTCTGGGAGAGTGAGAGAATAATGCATCCCACCAGAAAATTTTCAAATGCTGTGTCTCTGTGGGAGACCTTATGGTGAAAACCAGGCAAAAGAATCACCCCTCTCAAATCCTTCCTTCCATCTCCTCCCATTTCTGGTTTGTTAAACCAAACACCAACCATCTCTCTCACTGAAAAATGTTGAGTGTGAAAATAATAAACTGTCTCTAAGTCAGTATAAACCCATTCACCTATATCACAGTAAAAAAAACAAAAACAAACCAGAACTCAAAAAATATATGGAAGGCACAAGGATCCACATCTCACTCCACACTCTGGATTAAAGCTGTCCCACACAGGCTGATTTATGAGGGTTGCAGTTTACACTAACCTTGGGAAACAACAGCAATGTATTTTGCACTTTAATTGCTATGGGAGTCAAAGTAACAGGGCTTCCCTTTATTAAAAGGAAGAAGAGTCTTTCATTTTCTTTTCTTTTCTTTCTTTGGTGGGGAAAGGCAGATTAACTACTAATAATTCTAGCTGAAAAGAAATCTAGAGGTTCAATTAATTATCCCTAGAGATTCTCTTCTGTCCATCCATGTAACTTTAAAAACAAAATTGCATTCCTAAGTACTATCTGCTGATCTCAGTCACATATCCAGATAACCTTCCCCTAGTTCAAAAGATAAAGCCAGCTTCTCAGAAATCAGAGCAGAGGAATAAGTGCATTACAATGAGCCCTACACACTGTAATGGGAGGAAGGCGAGGAGGTTATTTGTGATTCTCCTGTCAAGCTAATAAGTGGTTCAGCTTTCATAACTCACCAGGAATTGTTTCACAAATTGCTATTCTACACCATGTTGTTATAATATTTTTAACATCTTTATAACAGCATCCGCAGAAGTAGCATTTTATCATCAAACGGACAAAAATTACTTTGTGTAATGATTGCTAGTCTACTGTCTTCTAAATATATGCAATTGAAAGAGGTTTCTTCTGATATTTAGATTGGAACTGTTATTTAAAATTGAACATTTTCTGCAAAGATACAAGAATATTAGAATTCTTTGTTAAAAAGCATAATATTTGAGAACACAGTATCTGAGCAGTTACATTCACTTTAAAGACAGAACAATTTCTCTCTAATCACCACAAGTGTAAGCTTAAAAAAAAGGCAAGTAAAATATTTTTGCTTTTTAATCACCTCTGTCGATCCACTGAACTGTTTATATGACCAGGGCAATCATATATGTTAAACTAGTAAGGGATGATGAAAGGCGTGTTTACATGAAAGTTATTCAGGAATAGTTCTTTCTGAATATTATTTATTCTTATCATTATTACTACTACTACTATTTATATTCTAAATCAGTTGTATCCAACCTTTTTCAGGCTGAGGACTTCTTTTTAATAATAAAAAAAATCTTTGCCCTCCCACCCCCAACTGATTATGTAATCTGGCCCGCACAGGCAGACTCTGGCCTGAGCTACTCTGGCCATGCTGCTGGGACAGCTGGTGGGCGGCACCACCACTGCTATGGCCCTCTGCCCTTGCCTTCCCAGGCAGCTGCCTCAGCCCCATCCTACTGCTGATATTCGGCCATGGGCGAGGAGTGGCAGCCCTGGCGGGGAACATCGGGGCTGCAGCTGGATTCCAGACCTGGTAGGGAGAGGCTCCGCGGACCCCCTGCAACATGTCCCCAGACCCCCAGGGGTCCCCAGACCCCAGGTTGGAAACCACTGTTCTAAATGAAGAGTGCTTTGTTTCTGTTTTGCTTACTAAAATTAAGCCATAAAGGAATAAGGCTCTCATTTTAGAAAAGTCTGCTGATAGAGGAAATCATTAATAGCTGTTCTTGACCAACACCAGGCATGACAAAGCACATGCCAATACCTCAGCATTATACACCAAGCAGTGATGGTGACAAAACAATCAGAATTAGTTTAGCATGTTGCCTTTTGAGCTCCTTAATGGTTTTTAGTACAAAATCTGTTGATTAGGTAGCAACTGTCTGAATAATCATCACATGAAGTTATAAGTCAATGACAATGTTCTCTATTCCATTGCATGTATTACTTCTATTGAATACATATTGTTATGAGAGAAGGTGTAAATGGCAGCCATCGATTGCAAACCTGATAACAGTTGATGGGTGTACTAAACATCCTTTATTCAGGCTAGAAGAAGGAACAACTGAATGTTTCTTTGCCTAGAGAAGAATGAAACAATAGAACCACTGCCAAAGCAAAGGGCAGCATGACAGTCTGAGCAGAGGAGAAGCCAGGACACCAGATTTCCACTCAAGACTAATTCAAAACGCCGAGACTGGTTGCAAGTCAGTGTATCTGTAAAAGAAACCAGAAAGTGCTACTCAGATACATTCAGTAATAGGTGTATCTGAGCTGCAGCACACAATTGGTCAGAAACCTTTTGCCCTAGCCTGTCAGGAGGGGCCTGTCAACCACAGCCCCCTCACCATCCTGTGACTATATATGTGGTCGTTGCCCAGCCTCTCCTCAGTTCCATTTTTTCCGCACTCAGTGACAGTTCTTGGAACAGTCCGCTCCTTTTGACCGCTCAAGCAGCCTGTCTACATTTTGTATGAGCCGTCCACTTGCCTGGGAACACCTTTTGGTGGACATTGTTCCACAGAAGAGTGCTACTCCCAGCGAGCGCACAACCTCAGAGCCGGAACATCACTCTTTCTCACCGCCTGCCATGCTGGGGTTTAAACCTTGTACAGCCTTGCGACAAGGCATTCCCATGGGTGCCTGGGCGAAGCCCATTTGGTCACTGCTTGCTCTGTCAGTCCTTCAAACCACAGACCATCAAAGATAGAAAGCAGAGGCGCTGTGCGTTGGCCTCAGGGCAAGAGCAGCAGCCTACCCCCAAAGCTTCACAACTCCCTTTGGCACCACATGCCGGTTCAGCACTGGAGCCCTCCTGGCGCCACTCTCCCAGAGAGTGCAAGACGACCAGTTCAGTACTGGCGCCAGCACCGAAAAGGCACCATTCTCAGTCCCGCACCTGGGGGTCATTGCGGGACCAGCAGGAGTTGGTGCCACTCCCTACTACTCTGGAGGCCTTTGAGGCAGCTAAGACGCTTCTCCTCCTGACCACACCTCCCACCCCGGTGCCCCCAAGAAAAAGGGGTAAAACAGCCCTCGCTTCAGGAGCCTGGTTGCCCTGAAAGCGGTACCGGACACCGCCACTGATCTCAGTACTGAGGTCCCTGACACAAGAGGTACCCATGCAGGAGGGCGCCGGTACCGCCGAGTCCTCGTCTCAACACCACATTTCTTTGCCTTCGTTGGCACTGCAGACATGGTCCCGGAAGGCTTCCCGGCTGCTAAGCCCAGAGGAAGGCATCTCAAGGGGAGTAAACGGCCCCATACACGGCCTTCAGTACCAACCTCTATAAGTACCAGCCACATGAATAGTCCCCCCAAGAGACCACAATGAGCCCTCACAGTACTATTTCGCCCAGGTCGGCACTGGCCATTCTGGCACCAGACAGGGCCATGAACCCCATTCCCCGTTCCTATACTGGGAATCTCATAGCACACTTCAACCTTCTTTGTTGTGTTTGTGCTCATGTGGGTTTGGAGGCTCAATCCTCCTTGGGGCCGGCTGGCATCTTATTCGGCCCGGTGTTTACCTCTGCTGAGCCTATAATAGTCCCCCTTCACCCAAACATGCGGGACCTTGCCATGTCTCTCTGGCAAACGCCTGGGTCCATCGCCCCCATAACAGACAGGGCGGGCCATAAATACCAGGTCCCTGCGAGAGATTTTCCATTCCTCTCCCACCACCTGACACCATCTCAGGGAGTGGTGAAAGCAGTGGTAGGCCCAGGACAGGTTTCCTGCAATCCTCTCCTGGCATCAAGGGATGCGAGGGAATAGAATCTCCTGGGACAGGTGGCCTACTCTTCTGCCATCTTCCAGCTGCAGGTAGCCAACAATCAGGCCCTGGTAGCCCGATATATAATGGAGGTGTGGGAATCCATGAAAAAATTTAGACACCTACGGCCACAAGAGAATAGGGGGGACTTAGACGCCTTCCTTGAGGAGGGCAGAATAACTCTCCAAGACCTGCTGCTATTGGCTTGCGATGCCATTGACACAGTGTCCCATAGTGTGGCCTCAGCCATGGCGGTTTGGAGGGTGGCCTGGCTCAGGAAGACTAGGGTGTCCTCCTCCTCTCAACAAGTCATACTCGACCTTCCTTTTGAAGGCGAGTCTCTCTTCATGGCTGAGACGGACGCCATGCTCCGTAGCACCGAGGACCGCCGGGGGGACGTAAAATACTTGAGTCTACTGCCCTCTTGGCTCACTACCTGTCATCCTACCCCGTGAGGGGTTTTTCAATGCCCTGCTGTACACCCTCTTCAATTATTCCACCAGGCACATCAAAATTTTGAAATCTTATTACTCCCCTAGCTGATGGTCCAGTGGCCCTAACATCAAAGCGGGGTTATCAACTATTCCCTGTCTCAGGACAACACTATCTGGCCCACTGGAAGTACCAGGAGATAACACAGCCACCTTGCGTGGGGCTCTGGGATAAGATCTTTATGTGGGGTATTACCTCTTCCTCCCAACAAGAATCACCCAGTGGTCCTGTCGGGATGCCTAAGGATTCCTACCTGCAGGGGATGCCCCTCCCTGCCGCTTACCCACAGCCGGTGCTGGTTCCTGCTTCTCTCCCCCCAAGGACTGGCAGGGCTTAACACATTGGAAGCCATCTTTTATCTGAAAGAGGCTACTCCCCACCTTAGGGTCCTCTGGGATCAGGGCAGGAGGAAACCTCCTCTTACTTACCCTTCCCTGCCCCATAACAGAATGTGCTGTCCCTACACCACACGAGCGGTTCTATGCATGAAGACAGTAGAACCGAATTCTCGGCACTCCCGCACACCCTGAACGACCACCTGGGATCCATTCCCCGATGGTTTCTGAACACCGCCCCACTCCATGGTCAGCCAGTAGGGAGGCAGACTCCTGATCTCATGGTTGTGGGCCTGAGCCCTCTGTTGGACACTTTGTTTTCTATGGATATGTGAATTCAGGATGGTTCCCTATGCGGTACCTCCTGGAGGGTTGGCCTTCTCTCCCTCTCAGAGATACTACCCACCCGTGTGGTTCACGAATCCTGGACACTAAGTGCCAACATTGTTTGTGCCTTAGGTGATCCCCACCTGTTCTAAAACAATAATAATGATAATAATTAGGGACACAAAAGCACTCCCTACTAATTAGCCTATTGCAGGGTTGGTTTCCATGCCCTCCCTTCTCTTTTCCCTTTCTAGGCCACTCTGGTTTCTATCACTTCAGGCTCATGAAGCCCTGTCCCCTTTGTTATGGCCTCAGTTTCTAATCGAGGATTGACAAACCCGTAGCTGATACTCACCCTAGCAGGAAATACCCTGGGAACACAAGCTCTCTTAATCTTCTGTGCAGGGGTCTCATAGGTTGGCAACCCTCTGACACAGTTCAACCCCTCCTCCCCAGTCCACTGTCTCCAATCCCTCGTGCTAGCACACTCGAGGACCGCTCACCCTAGAAGAGGAACCTTGATCCCTTCTGTGGGAATAAAACTCCCTTTGCTTCACCAACTACACCACCTCAAACCTCTGGTGTGGTTAGGTTGTATGCTGCTACAATGGATTGGGAATTAAAGGGGGTGACCCAAGAGGTTTCAGAGGGGTTCTTCTACAGGTGCGGAAATGCACCAGCGAGCTAGCTCTGTTCTGTCCAACGATAGAATGGATTCAGTGTCACTTGGAAGTCCACCAGTTCCCCATGACTAGACCTGCGTAGTTCCTGGGGAGACCCTTCTTTTGGACGTAGGAAGGAGTCCCCATTTACCTACAGATTTGAGCCTTCTGAACCAGTCTTGCGTTTCAGAGGGCCCTGTGGTCTTAGGCCAGCATTACCCCTCTTCATCAACCGTTTTCTCGATGGTCACTAGGTAAGCCATTGATCAACAGCGACTTTTACCCTGGCTACTTGTTACCATGGCCAGTTGCTCATTCCTCCCCACCTCTCCTTTCCCCAGTTGGAGTTTCTGTCTTTTCTCCTGGGTTTTTGTCCTTCCCTGGGGGGGAGGGGATGTTGGGCAAAACCTGCCCCTTTTTTCCCCTCCCTCTTTATGGTTAACTTCCCACCCTCGAGGTACCTATGGGCCCAGGTCACCCTCAGTTGCTTTCTTCTCGCTCTGGTGTAATTAATGGAGTAATCTATCTTCCACAAGACTCTATCACTTTTTAAGTCCCTCTAGAGCCAGAGATATTCTCTCTCTCTCTCTCTCTCTCTCTCCTGGCTCACTCCTCGTCACTTGCTATGTGGAAATCATATATGCTGTATGTGTCAAGGGGATTTGACCTTTGTTCATGGTCCTGCTCCCTTCTCTAGTTGCTGGGAAAAAAAAAAAAAAAGGAGGGATGTACCCTACAATGGTGACATACCCTTACCCCTAACTTTTATCTAGTAGAGCTGACCTCCTCTTTCTGTTGTACCTAGACCTTAAAGGCCTCCTCCCTGCTCCCACCCTAAAGTGTAATCTCAACCTCTCACCCTGGGGCGTGTTTGATTCCCCTGGCCCCGAGTTCCCTTGCCTCTTCTCCTGTTGAGGGCCACACTTACATACAGGCCTTGGAAGGGGCATCCTCGGCACAGGGTGCCAACCCAGGCCGACCACTGAGGAACCACACCTTCCTACCTCCTTGTGCCTTGTTTCCATGGCCGGACTAGCAAAGAGGTTTAACTCCTTCTCCCCCTTCCTCTCCTCTTTTCGGCCTTTATCTATCCACCACTATTAGGCTGGACTTTTTCCCACCGGGGTCACATTAATTTTCCCATTGCCTGCTAAGGGTCTTATCATAGTCCAAAGGCCAGAGAACGTACCCAGTACACACCCCTTGACAGGTACGTATAACCCAATTGTCCATGGCCACACGGGCAGGCACCTCGCCAACCATGGACTGGTAACTGTTTTGTTCTGATAAGGTGACTTTAGGCCACTGCAATGCTTATTGTCTGCAGAACAGGAAGCGCTCAAGAGACGCAGGCCTTGATTTCCCCTTTTTTTGGCCAGAACATCCTTCCTAATGGTTTCCCTTTACCTGGGCAATGAGTCTTGATGGTGGTACTCTATGTACTGCATACGAACCTTTTCTCTGCCTGAGTTGCTGGCCCTTAAGGGGAGCAGCAGTGCTGAAGTCAGGAAAGAACCGACTCTGCCCACCATCCATTAGCACGGCTAGCAGTCACCTATTACTGAATGTATATGAACAGCACTCGAAGAAGAATGGAGAGTTACTTACCAGTAACTGTCCTTCTTGTAGATGGGCTGCTCGGATTCATTCACAACCCTCCCACCATCCCTGCAACTCGGAGCTGGTGACTTTTAGGGACTGAGGAGGGACTGGGCAGTGGCCACATATATAGCCGCAGGATGGCGAGGGGGCGGAGGCCGCCAGTCCTCTCTTGACAGGCTAGGGCAAAAGGTTCCTGACCAATCGTGCACTGCAGCATGGACATACCTGTTACTGAATGAATCCAAGCAGCCCATATCGAAGGAGGACAGTTACTGGTAAATAACCCACTGTTTTTAAATTGGATGTGTGTGGTACTCTTCTTCAAAAGTTGGCTAAGTGCATGAGCATGTAAAACACTTTCTTTTTGTCCTTCAGCAGTCTTAAATGAAATGCTGTGGTGTTAGTGAATGAGTTATAAAAGGAGGCAACGACCTTTAACATTTCTGCAACAGTAAGGTTGGAAAAGTAAAGTAAAGCTGTCTTTGTGAACAGTAGGTTTGGGGGCATTGATGAAAAAGGGTAGAATTGCGGTTGCAGAGGCAACTACAAGTGTGCATTTACTGGTTTTCAGGAGTTTGAGTTTTCCTCAACTTGGTGTTCTGGAAGGGGATGATATACCACCAAGCAACATTAACTCTACACTCCTACAGTTATTTTGCTATTGAATTTCCTAGGTTTAAAAAAAAAAAAAAAAAAAGGAACAGATATGTTGTTGATAGAAGCTAGTAGACATTTAGGCCAGTGGTTCCTAACTTTTTCAGGCTGGGGATCTCTTTTTAACAAAAAGAAAAACAAAAATTTTGTGGCCCCAGGTTGGGAACCACTGATTTAAGCATTTGGGCATATTTTCCACAATTAACATACTAAGCCAGCAATGCCACTCTTGTCTAATTCCTCCAACTCCTCCAACACACCAGCTGCACCCCAAGAACTTTGCTTTAGAACACCTCCCTCTTCCCCATATCCTTGTCACACTCATAAAAAAATAAATAGTTAGTTTCACAGAATTATTGCCCATAAATCAACATTGCTTAGTATTAATTATATTACCCTCCTTTATTCACACCCTTATCATAAGTTCTTTCATCTGGCCCAGAAAAAATGTTAGACATGCCTGTCGTTACTGGGTCAGCCTTTTCATACTTTTAAAAAGACGGGAAGAACATAAGTTTTCTCCCAGTCTTCTGGAACATCTCCAGTGTTCCAAGAGTTCTTGAAAATCAATGTAAATAATCCAACAAGCTCCTTAGCCAGTTGTTTTAAAACTCTCAGATGCAAGTTATGCAGAACCATTGATTTAAAAATGCCAAAAATTAATAACTACTGTTTAACATCCTCCCAAGTTAGAATTGGAAAAGAAAGCATTTCACCATCATATATATGATATAGCAAACGTGACTTTTTCCCAAACGCAGAACAGAACACATCTGCCCTGTTTCAGCACTACAGAATGGTGTTCATGGTTGGGATTTACTGTTCAGATGCATTCAGGTATCATTGATCTCTAGGTTACCTAGTGGCTGACATCAGTGGCGTCGCTGGCGTTGGGCACCCCGGGGCACGTGCCCGAGGTCCCAACGCCAGCGCCCCGGATCTCCAGCAAATCGGGCAGGGGTTCTGGGGCCCGATCCCCGGCGGGCCACGGCCGTGGCAGCCGCATCTATGGCCAGGGATCCGGGGCCTAGCTGGCCGCCCAGCAGGCCCCGCCCCCAGCCAGGTGTAGGGCCAGGTGGAGGCTGTGGCGTGGTCCAACCAGAAGCAGCCGCTGGAGGCCGTGCCCGCGGCCGCAGCCCCAGACCCCAGGCTGGGGAGGGGGCCGCCACTGCAGCGGCGGCAGCCAGGCCTTGGATCCCCAGCGGGGGATGGAGCCATCATGGCCATGGGCGGCCGGCCGGGCCCCGGATCCCTGGCTCGGGACAGGATCGATGCGGCCACCGGGGTCCAGCTGGCCATCCGCAGCGGCCCCATCCCCCGCTGGAGAGACGGGGCTGGCCGTGGCGGCCCCGTCCCCGGCCAGGGATCCGGGGCTGCAGCTGGGGGCCCGGCCTCCAGCGGCCACTTCGGGCTGGGCTGCACCATGCCACACCACAGCCTAACTGCCAGCGGCGGCGCAGCCTCCCCCTGTCCCTATGCCTGGCCGGGGGGGGTGGGGCCTTCTGGGTGGGGGTGGGGCCTGGGCCTGTGCCTGGGTCCCTCCCCGCCCCAGCAACGCCCCTGGCTGACATGCTGACTTCTATGAAGAATACGCAGCAGCAAGAGGAGAAAGAGACTGGGCCTATACCAGCTTTTAAACTGTAATGAAAACCAGATCTTGAACAGGGTTTAAACTTTTTCACAGCAAAAAATAGATTCTAGCATGTTGTAGCTGATCAAAGAGGACAAGCCAAACCAACTTCTATCCCATATTAGACTGAGTTTTGAACACCATTCAGTCTTATACACACTGACTGATTTGTTTGAAAGTGATTCAGTTGCAGCCTTTCAAGTGCATTTAAGATTCTGACTTGGATACAATGTAAAGGTCAGGGTACTGTAGATGAAGTCTTTACAGAAACAGAATCAAAGCTAAAATTTACTTAGTCAAGACAAGCAGTTAAGAACCATTAAAGGAATCAGAAGACTGAGCATTGTTAGGGTAAAAACAATAGTGCATCTGAACATTAAAGATAAGATCACAGGAGAAGGCAGGAGACAGAAAAAAGTAGATGACAAAGATCTGAACCTTTTGAAATTCTGAAGAGGAGCCTTGTTGTAGGGATCCAGCTAAAAACACCATAAGGAGACCTTTGGCAATTCTAAAGATTAAGATATTTATTTAACACCACGGATGTTGTTACCACTTGGCCGGCAAGGCTCATGCCCTGCACTGCCCTGGCCCTACACCGGATCTGGCTCCAGCTGCCTACTGCTGGCTGGCATCTGAGGACGCCTGCTGTGCCTGGCCGGCAGCACAGCAGAAGGACCCAGATCCAGCTCCAGGCTACCTGCCACTTGCCAGCAGTGGCAGGGGGCAGGAGCCAGGGTTGGGGCCACCTGCTACTTGCCGGTAGCAGCCAGGTCTTGCTCCAGGCTGCCTTCTGCTTGCTGGCAGAGTCTGGGGTCATACTGGGCCTGCTCAGGCTGCCTACTGGCAGCAGCAGAGGCTGAATCAGGCCCACCTGGGCTGATTGATGCCAGCCACTGGGGCCACATCAGGCCCTGGTGCAAGGCAGGGCCTGATCCTTTTTGGGGATCAGCAAATTGTTTATCACATTTGTGGGTAACATCCCACTTCAAAAGTGCCACAGGAGTTCCTGCTTGTTTTGCTGAACCAAACTAACATGGTTACACCTCTGAAACTTGGGGATTTTTAAGTTGGTAAGCTAAGAACCACAAAAGGAGAAAATCAGAGCACAATGGTCAACCTTAAGTAGGCAATGCTTGCCCTCAGTTATCACAAAATAATATCTGAAATAGAATAAGCAAACACTTAACTATCTCTGATACATCTGCCTGGTATGGTAACTGAGGTTAAATAGTGACTATTTAACATAACCACTGACTGTTTCCTCACACGATGTAAAGAAACTATAGAACAGTGCCTAATAGAACAAAAAATAAAAATGAAAATAAAACAGAGTAACACACATCAATATCACATTTCAACCCACTACCAAATCAATAGGCCAGTTTTAGTTTGGCTAAAAGCACTTTACATGTTAGGAATTGTGTATATTACACCTGAGAGCAATGTTAACCTGTTCCTGAACTATATTAGTGTGGTAAGGCAAATAGGGTCTTCCTGTGAAAGCACTCTGTGTTTCCATTTGCATTTCACCTGTATATTATGAGATTTAATTTTTCGACTCTTTTTTTAAGATGTGCTCCTCCAGAATATATATTCTATTTTTGCAAAAAACTGACATCAATTTTGCACTCAGTTTAACCATCCCTTCTCTTAACTGCAAACTTTACGGTTACATGGTTTTTTGAGATGAAGCAGCTTCTATGGTTCTACACTATAAATTTTTATTATATTGAAGATATACTCACTGAGTAAATTAATAAACACCTGTAAAAACCTATCATAGGCCAACACTGCTAAAAAGCAGCTCAACTCAAGGCAGAAATATTTACCAGAAAACCAAATAAAGAATTTACAGAAGTAATTAAGTCATCTTGCAATTGCCAAGAAAATTCACTAAATTTATATTATAGTAATGGAACTAACAATATCAAAATAAGAACAAGTAAATGAAGTAATGTTTACATCTAAATACAAATTGTATCACTGTCTTTACTAAAATGTTTGTATCATCTAAATTAGTACAAAAAGAGATTGCAATGAAACATTGATAACTTTTAATTTAATGGACCATTTTACCAAAACTTGATTATATGATAGGAATAAATATAAAAGAGGACTATTTGAAAAAATAGTCATCCAGTAGTTTCTGCATGTTCGATTCCCACTTTAGCCCCAGACCTCCTAGATAATCTTCATATGTATCATTAACTCCTCCCTCTACTCCAGGGCTTATTAGAGCAGGGGTCTCAAACTCAAATCACCAAGAGGGCACATTAGCCTAAGGGCTGCACCACTGAAACCTTTTCATACTACAATATTGCAAGTCTTAGTAATGGTAATGCCATTGCAGGCCACAGGAAATAGATTTAGGGTCCACATGCGGCCCATAGGCCATGTCTTTGGAGCCCCTGTATTAGAGCTACTCAGACACTTAGAAGAGTGGAATGTCATTTAATTTTTTTTTCTGTTTCATGGGGGTTTTAATGGCCTCCTCCCTCCTTCAGTTAATCTTATACTTACTAACAAATAGTTTGCATCAATATTAAGATTTTTCATCAATTCAGACTTGTGCTAAAAATTGGTCATAATTTTGAAAAGAATATCAACAAAGTAAAATGTCAATCTGTTTTAAATGTCTTTTTTACAAACAAGGGAAATTTCTGTAACTTCATTTTTTCACAAAACATTACATTTTAAATAAAATATTTTTCAAGCAAAAGATTTTTCATGACAGTACATACGGTTCTGAATCACTGTACTGTTTCAGCATAGTAGTTTCAGAATCCTCATTACTATGAACTCTGCCTCAGGAAGAAAGCATTGTATTACTTACACTCAGTTCATGTTTGTAAGGTTCCCTTCCTAACCATGAAGATGTGAGGCTCATTTTTTTATTTAGTCAAGCCTTAAATTCTGCAGATGTTAACAGCACTGACACAAGAAAGATTCCTACTAACCCCTTACGAGCGGGGAAAGTGGATTTTTCAAGCCCTACAGGATGCCATTTTCAAATCTTCAACTGAAACATACCTGTATTGTATTTCTACTATAAAAGAAATCAGTCTTGTTTTAAATGGCAAGTTTCCAGTTTACACGGCTGCTGTCCTGGTTAAGCAACCGTAGTGATATCTAAATTTTAATGTGATTGGATCATTTTCATCCTGGCCAAACCCAGAGGATTATGAAGATTTTGTGCAAATTTCTTTCCCCAAAGAACAAGTTGAAGACCAATGATAGAAAATAGTCAGCCAGAACATTTAAGAAATTTGAAATTATGAATATTTAAGCAAGTTAGGAATGTGTGAAAACAAGGGGTTATAGAATAGAAATTGATTTACAACTTAATCACAATAGGCATTATAGGGACATATTTTAATACTGTTGGATTTTCCCCCATGAAAACTCATGCAATAAATAAATTTGTTAGTCTTTAAAAGTGACCCCTGACCCCTTGTTTGTTTTACTTTGGACAAACACAAATATACCCTGGTTCAGTAGGTCTGCCTTATATTTATGCAAAATCAAATTACATAAATAAACATAACCAATTTTATTACATGTGAGTCATAACATTATTTATCAAAATTACAATGGTTTAGGACCAAAAAATTTAAACAATTGTATACTTAAGTCCTACTAATATTTAGCAAGTCTTTCATACATATAGGGAAGAAATATCCTCTGTGAGTTTAATGTTCTGATTACCATCTTTGTTTCTTCTTTCTGAGAGGAGTGTATGTGGAACATACATGCAGAATATCCTGATTTTCTTGACCTGAAACGGTGAAGCGCTGTAACTGTACTCAACAGCCATTCTTGATCTGAGTACAGGTTAATTTAGTCCTCAGACAAGTGCCTTTTTTAAATACTTCTAATCTTTATCACAGAGCAATGAGAAGTACATCCTGGGTCCACTAATGGTAAAGATTGTAGAAGTTACCACTCTGTACCTGTCCCTGCCCCCACCTATGTAAATTTCAACACTAACATAACAGAAGGAAAATAAAAATTAAATAATGTGAGGTTAGTCCAACCTAAAAGATAAGCTTACAACTCAACTTTTAGTTTTAAAAAAATGTCTTCGGGGCTAAAAACTATAGTGTGAATATTCATGCTTTTGCTGGAACCTGGATTCTTGAAGCCTCCTACTGGGCAGGGCTCAGAGCCCAGACTCCAGCCCAAACCCCAACACTGATACTGCAATTTTAGGCCCACAGCCCAAGCTCTGCAAGACTGATTCAGCTAACTTGTATCAGGTGTGGGTCTTTTTTGAAGTGTGGATGGATCCTAAAAGTATTGCAACCTTGCTGATGATCCAATGAAAGATGCTACTGGACCTACATCAAAAAATGTCAGCAAAATGTGTTTTCTGTATTAAAACAATATGAAATGTTAATTTAACATATACACAGCAAGTAAGACAGAGCATGAATTAGTATATTATCTTACTACGATTTCCTAATGAATTAAGATATAAAACCAAAAGTAATTGATTGGTTATTTTTAATGCATTTTGCACTCCATAAATTATACTTTGGGCAAATTGGTAGTAAATCAATATTTAAGAAACAAAGTTCTCAAACAGAATTCAATGATGTTCAGGGCAGCACATCTGATTTAGCAGCTCTAAACAAACCAGAAGTTCACTAGATAGTGGTAGTTCACTTTGTCTATTTGCATTGCCCAATCAAACTCTATTACATGAATCTTGCAAAACCAACTTCTCTGCATCAGGAAATAGCTGTATCCAAATTGTTTGTTCTCTTCCCTTCTGGGTACGTCTACACCATTGGTTCCCAACCTGGGGTCCAGGGACATGTTTGCAGGGGGTCCATGGACCCTCTCCCTACCAGGGCCGGAATCCAGCTGCAGCCCCAATGCACCCTGAGAGGGCTGCTTCTCCCCGCCTCAGGCCGGATCCCGGCAAGGGGATGAGACCGTGAAGGCTCCCCAGGAGGGGAAAGGGCAGGGGGCCATAGTTTGGCTCCCCAGTGGTGCAGGAGATGGTGGTGGCGGTGCCACTTACCAACTCTCCCAGCGGTACCGCCAGAGTGGTATGGGCCAGATTACATAATCTACCAGAGGGGGCCACAAAGTCCTCTCCCCCCCCGTTACAAGGGGGTCCCCAGCCTGAAAAAGGCTGTGAACCACTGGTCTACATTACAGTTAGATGCCAGCTGACTGAAGTTTATTGGGTTCAGACTAAAGGGCTGTTTAATCACAGTGTTGACATTTGTTAGGTCTCACGCATTAATTTTCCTTTGGTAAGCACTATCAGCCACATTAGGAGGGACAGCAGCCATATGGTAAGAAAAATATAGTCAAAGATTCACATTTCTGAAATTACATCAAGACAATGTAATATCAGGCTGTTAAGAAGGTGCTCTGTAATAGTATCTACCACCACCAAATAATGAAAAAGATCTTAAGATATTTAAAGAAAAGTTTATTTGATAGCACTCTGTCTGGCAAGGAATCACTTATCAAGAGTTCCAAAGGGGCAGCCATGTTAGTTTAGTAAAGCAAAAAACAGCAAGGAGTCTTGTGGCACTTAAAGACTAACAGATTTATTTATCACATGAGCTTTTGTGGGAGAATATACCACCTCATCAGACGCTTTGAAGAGGGAGAGCTTACAGAATTGGATGAAAACAAATGCAGGGGAGTGTAGCTATAAAGTCCACACTTTTTACTGTCTCTATGGCACCAACTTCTCTACTGTTTATCTGAATTATTTCTGTTTGGTTCTTTAATTATCTCTTATCTGTTGCATGTTTAAATCAGTTATGGTGTGGAGATATGATTGGTTAAAGAACTCTTCCATAATGGGTTAGGATTAGAGTTTTGTAGCGCTTCGGTACCTCAGTTTTAACTACTGAAGTCCAAAAGGAAGGTCTTCAGAACCTGCCTAAATCCAAGAGACAGTACAAGATCAGCAGTCCCAGACCTAAACATCCTGACAACTGTTTTTTCAGAAATTGTAGTTCCCACATAATTCAGATTGACTAGCAAGAAGAGTTTGTCTAACTTTTGGGATGGTGAACATTGCATGTTTTAGCATGTGTGTATTCTGCTTTGGTAATTGTTAAAAAATATAAAAAAATAAGGATAGTGCTGTACAAAGCTCCTTCTAGCTCCGCAAACCCACTGAAAATTATGTCTGAAGTCCTGCGAATTGAGAAGGAGTGGGCACGTAAATTAACCAGGTTCCCAGAACCCTGAAGAGTGCGAATTGGTGACCCTAAGCCCTGGACTGCGAACTGAGTAAGGGTAGATCCCTTCCCCCCAAGCCTTACAGATTGGAAAAGATGACTGCATTAATTGAGTTATGACTTGAGCCCTACAGTCTGGAGTAAAAGTGAGGTGCTCTAGTATACTAGCTCAGGCTGCACCCCGAGCTCTGGCACCCTTCCATCTCACAAGGTCCTAGAACCTCAGTTCCTGTATGAGTCTTCACATCTTAATCACAATTCAAGATCCCTGAATCTCAGTACCATAAGCCCAAGTCTGCAGTCACAGATTTTTAATTACAATACAGACATTATAGGGAGGGAGGGAGGTAACTGAATAGCATAGTGGTTAAGAGCGCTGTAGTGGTTAAGAGCGACGCCCTTTGATAAGGGAGACTGGGGTTCAAAACCCGCTGGGTACCTGTCTACCTTCCCAGTAGGGGTCCTTGGGCAAAAGACCCCCTAACGCCTCACTTGCCTACCTCGAATATGAGAGTGACAAGAACTAGGAGAGTCATGCCGGCTCGGACGTTGCCCGGATTAACAAGGTCTGCGCCAGATGCTGGGGAACCAGGACAATCTGACGATAAGTGGGCTAGTGGAACAAACCATGCATGGATGAGACAAGTTAGTCAGCTGGTGGAACTACAGAAGGGTGTAGAGGTTAAGGATAAGACTCGGCTACTGAAAAAATACAAAGGCCTGACTCCATCTGAAGCCCTAGAGACTGCTAAACAAAGGCTCACAGAACTGGCTACCAGGCTAAGGAGATACACTAGAGAAGCAGAGGCCACAAAGATAAATGCTCTGTTCTCCAAAGGACCATCCAAGGTGTACTCCCAACTGCAGTGCAACAACACACTAACAGCAGAGCCACCAACAGAAGAAACTGAACAGTACTGGAAGAACATCTGGGAGAAAGAGAAGACTCATAACACCAGTGCAAAGTGGCTACAGGACCTGAGAACAGACCACAGCAATCTCCCAGAACAGGAACCAGTCACCATCACAGTAGCAGACATCCAACAGCGGGTCAAGAACATAAAGAGCTGGACAGCACCTGGGCCGGACATGATCCACACCTACTGGCTAAAGAAATTAACAGCAGTGCATGAACGCGTAGCAACACAGATGAACCAGCTGCTAGCAGCAGGCTCCCACCCAGACTGGCTAAAACAAGGAAGGACAAGTGCTGATCATGAAAGACCCCCACAAGGGAACAGCACAATCCAACTACCAGTCAATAACCTGCCTCCTCACAACATGGAAAGTCCTATCAGGCATCATAGCCGCCAAGCTACAGGACCACATGGGCCAGTACATGAGCACAGCTCAGAAGGGCATTGGGAACACCACCAGAGGCTCAAAACACCAGTTGCTCATAGATAGAGCAGTCGCCCAAGACTCAAGGTCTAGACAGACCAATCTGAGCACAGCCTGGATTGACTACAGGAAAGCCTACGACTCAATGCCGCACACATGGATCTGTGAATGTCTGGCGCTATACAAAGTCAA
>ML682021.1:9166454-9241960 GCA_007922195.1 Podocnemis expansa
CCTTCTTCCTGATGTTGCTGTCACTTGGCACTGCTACATCTATCACCACCGCTGTCTTCTGGTCCTTGTCTATTACCACGATGTCTGGTTGATTGGCCAGTACCTGCCTGTCTGTCTGGATCTGGAAGTCCCACAGAATCTTAGCCCTGTTACTCTCCACGACCTTCTGTGGAATCTCCCATCTGGACTTGGGAGGGTCTAGCCCATACACTGTGCAGATGTTCCTGTACACAATGCCAGCTACTTGGTTGTGCCGTTCAGTGTATGCTGTTCCTGCCTGCATCTTACATCCTGCCACTACGTGTTGGACTGTCTCTGAGGCCTCTCTGCACAGTCTGCACCTTGGGTCCTGTCTAGTGTGGTAGACCCCTGCTTCAATGGATCTGGTGCTCAGTGCCTGTTCTTGTGCTGCTATGATCAGTGGCCTCAGTGTTGTCTTTTAGTCCAGCCTTTTCCAGCCACTGGTAGGATTTCCCAATTTATATATATATAAAACACCACATTGTTCTTTGGTATGACATTTGCATGTTACAATGGGACCTACTAAAAGGCGAGACTTCTGTTTTGTGCTTTTCATGTTGAACAACAACTTGTATAGTACCAACTTATGTTTGTGCAATTATATTTAATAATCTGCAGATCATCATTCTCAGCCTAACTTGTCTGATGTTTTAAATTGTCATAATTCAAGAGCAATTTCAAGAAAAGTACCTAATATATTAATTTACCACTATTTTTCATGCATTGTAGAACACTAAAGAAAAAACTTTAGTAAACTAAATGTTACACACCAATACTGTGTTTAACTTAGCAACTTTGAGACAACATTATTAAAATCAGACTCGATCTCTAGAGAAGTAGCAGGTGATGCAGGCTCATTCAGATTAGTTACTATAAAATTGTATATTCCTACACATTGAATTATGCTCTCATTGTACACTTTTATGATGTGCCTGATCTCTCCAATGGGTCTGTTCAAGTCTAATTCACCCCAAGAATTCACACTGAAGGAAGCCTTGCTACCCAGCTGAAACTGCCTACACTGTATTACCTTTTTTGCAGGCAGAAAAGAAATTGGTATTATTCCTTGGTCCTCTCCCATTCTGGCAGTCTGAATTCAATGCTCTTCGACTCAATATGTCACCATTGCTGTGATGAGCCACCCCCTTCTTGAATAAGTCTGACAATCTTTCCAGGACCTTTGTCTGCTCTTGCACACATTGCCATAATGGTTCAGCTTGACATCTGCCTTGCAATGTTATCCTGACGGAAGGGCCCCCTTCTTTATCACCTCATGCTGTTTCCCACCATTAAAGAATCACATTATGGTAGTAAAAGCTGGCCACAAGTTCAGCTTTGCTGCTGTCTCATGGCATGTACTTCTGGAGTTCTGTCGTGCATCCTAGGGATTTCATTCCCTCTCTTCCACTTCATGGCCCATCCAAACATCTATTTCATGAGAGATCACCTTCCCAGAACATCTGCTCCTGATGGTGGTGACATGGAAGTGCTGCATAAGAGGGTACTTGGTCCTGCCATGAGTGCAGGGGACTGGACTCAATGACCTCTCATGGTCCATTCCAGTTTCTATGACTATGATGAGGAGCAGCTACTCAAAAGGACTCTGTCATATTACCAAAACTGCATAGAACAGCTAGTGTACATTAGGCTGCAGCATAGGGGTCTATCCACTCTTCTTCAGGTTGGTTCACTGCTCTGTCCACATGGCTGTGATGCTTCCAGCTTAACTTCACTCATTCCCTGTGTCCCATCCCTAACAGTCCTTCCAGTGAACTTGTGTTCTCTGATTCTAGTTTCTCTGATCATGGTAGAAGCTTCCCTGAGTCTGTGTAAGCATATAATTCAGGCACAGTTTATACCCTAAATAATGTACATCTCAATAAGAGATGAACTAGTTGGAGGAAAGCCTAGCTTGGAATCAGCCAGTGCCTCTGACTCTAACAGAGACTTTTACCATCATTTCTCTAGAACATGCAGAACAAGCAATACCAAAAAACAGACAACATAGCAAAAGTGTTGCTGGCTAAGGGTCAGGGTCAGGGCCTGCCCCCCACAAGCTCTGATCCTGCTCTGGGGCCCAATCTGGCCCCTGCCACTGTCACTTGCTAGCAGTGGCAGGAAACCCAGAGCTGGCTCCTGCCACTTGCAGACAGTGGCTGGAGCCAGCTCTTGCCACTGCCCACAAGCAGCATGAGATGGCTCTGTGCCTCCTGCTGCTTGCAGGCAGCAGCAACAGCTGGCTCTGGCTTCGAGCCACTTGCCAGCAAGTGGCCCAGAGCCAAACCCAGCCCCTTCCGCTGTGCTGCCAGCCAGGCGCAGCAGGCGGGAGATGCACGGCCCACGCCCTGTTGACCTCAGCGCAGTGACGCCCCTGCAACACAGTGCAGGTTTATTTCAATTAACTAACAAAGTAAAACAGCTCCCAAATCAAGCAAGACACAGAATGCTACATTATTTATCTCTGCAAGATTAAGAGATGTAAACAATAGTACCTTAAAGCAGTCTATTTTCTTACACATATATGGCCAAGTAACTACAGATCCAGCTTAAACTCGCAAACCAAAGAGAAAAAATAGAAAAAAGACTAAATGTCCTAAAGCAATACTTCATCTTTGTGGACTTTAAGAATGACAAGTATAGAGTAGAGCCAATTGAGAGGGGTTTTAATCCCCCTTTACCTTTAAACCCAAATTCTTCTAGTGCTATAAACTTAAATCAAACCAAAAAGGACATGAAAGTCACATTAAAATCTTTGAAAGGAAGTTTATATATATGGGGAACAACCTATTTTAAAATTGTTTTTTCTGTAATTATCCTAACTCCACTCCATGTATGAAAAGGAATCAAAAAATAAGTGATCAGTTCCCAATTTCTGGGTTTTTGTTTTTTGGTGGTTTTTTTTTTGTTTTGTTTTGTTTTGTTTTTTTTGGTTTGTTTGTTTTGTTTTGTTTTGTTTTTTAACATCAAACCAGTTTTCAGGTTCTTCAGCCTAACAGTCAAGCTGAAGGAAGAGGAAAGAAGAGAACAGAGGATGTTACAGCAGAATAAACAAGGAGTCTTGTGGTACTTTTAGAGACTAATAAATGTATTTATTGCATGAACTTTTGTGGGTAAAATCCCACTTCATCAGATGCATGAAATGGAAACTACAGAATGGAAGAGGATATATAAATGCAGAGAAGGACAAGACACAAGGTGAGTTGTTTGCTAAACTAAACTAACACAGCTACCCTTCTAGAGGATGTTAAAGTTTCTCATCCTCAAAGAGCACAAAGAGGAGAGCCAACACCATATGATCAGCTGCCTCTCCACATACCATCAACAGACAACAGATCACAAATGACAACTCTGGAGCTGAAAGCTTGCCACCAGAAGGCAGGAGTGCCAGTGGCCAGGAAAAAGACGTGGGGCTCGGCACACTGAGACTCAGGGCTTGCATGCTGCCTCTGGAGCTGCTGCTATGGGTGGCCCAGCAGTGGACCCGGGGCTCTGCCACTGGGACTCTGGGCTCAAGCCCCATAAGCCCAGTGCCAGCACCGCTCCTGACAGAAGATAAGGTATACAATCAATACTCATCCTTTTGGTCACTCTTCAGCAGTGCGGCTTGAAAGTGCTCTTAGACCTTCTGCCCTTTTCTTGGATAACACAAGAAGAATTCATCAGGCCTCAATGTCTTACAAGTATGGATTGCAGAGAATAGGTTTGCATCATAGGGAACTTATTTAATAGGTTTGATGCAAATCATTTGGAATGAATGGATCTGCTTTCCTGTCTTGTAAATTATTTATTTCTTAAACATAAATGACCCTTCACTAGCTCAGGGTGTTAGTTGTTCAAATAGATGAGAAATTAGGTTAAGAACCTGCAGGATTGAAATTTCAAGCCTTCAAATGCAGGTCTGTGCAGCATAATCAAAATTTAATTTGGCTCAGTTCAAAAGCATAACTGGCAAACATTCTTCATTTCCTTTCAAAAACAACACAGCTATTCAAAAAGCTCAGATTTTTTTTAGATAAACTCACAAACTGTCAGCACAATACACTCTACACATCTCCATAATTTTGACTGGGATAATGAAAGTTGATCACCTCAATCTAGAAACCTCTGTTGAAAACTTTTCCAATGCTAACTAGATGCTGGCAGGACACTGATGCCCCTTTAGAAAAGGAGACAATACCCTGTATTCAGCATAGTACAGTACAATATACTGTAGTCAGTACAGTAACAGGAGAATTTGTCACAGCCTCATGAATTCCACTATTCTGAAGTGACAGAATTTGAGCCCTCCCCTAGGACAGGCTGAGCACAGAGACATTTCCTAACTGCTGAGGAGCTAGCTGTCACTTAGCAAAACAGGGAAAATGTACTATTTGAGGTCCATTCAGACTGCTGAGGTCCAGGTACAAGCAACAAAGTATTGCCACCAATATTTCCTGCTTTAATTCATCACGGAGGACACAATGAGTAGCCACAATCCCTAGACAGAAGAACAGATGCTTTTTGCAGTGGAACCATACCTGAGAGACAGAAACCAAGAATCAGAATTTGTAGAAAGGTCACATGGAGCACAGGTGACAGAGGAAGACACCAGAACCTTCAGACCCTACATGACAATGTGGGAAAAGAGGACTTGTGAGACAGGATCCAATACTGCTGTGGGGACTCTCCTCAGTAGCCAAAACAGAGATCATGGAGAACTACTAAAGAATATTTGGAAAGCAACATATTCCCTTCAGACTTTTATAAATGATACTTTATTTATCCAAAGTGCTTCATGAAAAATAATTAAGCAAAACCCATTGTAATTTAGCTTCACAACTGGTACAGAGAGCAGGCACTTGCTAAATGCCAAATAATGAGCCTGCAAAGACTAAGATATAGGAGGCTTTGAGCCTCAAAGCACAGTCCACATGACCACACTACATTCCCACATTTACGATACGATATTTATTGTTGTATATGCACCTCATTTCACACCCTTTTGGTCATATGGATTAAAAAAAATCATCAACACAATTTAATTTAGAAGGCATTTTAACATGAACTATAAGATTTTCTTTTTTTTAAAACAAATTCCTCCATACTTAAAAGAATGGTCAAACATCTCCCTAAAATCCCATTGTATTTTTCTCTTTGCAAGGAGAAAAATGTTATGCTGTTATTTTCTATAGGTTGATAGTTTTCTAAGTATTACTGTTTTTATCTGTAAATCTCAAATATTAGATTTGAAAGTATTTTTGGTACAATAATGTTAATTTACTTCCTTGGAAACTTGAGTTATTTCTTTCATAGAGTTACAGTTTTAGTTTTTTTTTAACATTACCCTCACTCAAATCTAAACTGATGGAAGAAGAAAAGAGTGCATGAGGAGGGACAGGAGAAATTTAGAATATTTGAAGCATTTATTTTCATATAAGGAGACCAATCATGCTAGTCAACAGGGGATTCCTGTTAGATCTTCATTTGAAGAAAGAAAAGCTTTCGGTCCTCATTTACAGCCCCAGGCTTGTTCACAGTTTACCTCTAAAAAAGAAAAAGCACTTTAAAGAACAATGTCTATTCTGAGGAAACTTAAAGAGAGATTTCCCAAGAGGATTTTTTCTTTTCCTCGCTGAAAAAGGTAGATAAGGAAGGACAAAGCAGTAGACAAATATGATTGTATGGGGAAAAGAAAAATTAGACCAACTTAGAAAAAGAATTCTTCGGCCATCCTGGAAGCACACAGTTCTCAGAAACAAACATGCTGAATATAGCATCTTACCACAAAGAAGTCTGTGATCCTTGTGCTCAAGTTCCTCTGTTACTATCAATTTGAGGTACACAAGTTTGGAGGCTGACTGGGGTGCAATTTTAAAAAAAAAAAATTAAGAAGGGGCATTTTTTGTTAATGATTCAAAGAACAGTTTCCTATGTAAAACATAAAATTAATTCAATGGAGTCTGATAATCCCCAACAAAACTCACTTAAACCCTTTCAGCAATTATATCCCAAAGCACCATGTATTGTAAGTTTACTGTTTCTCCTTATCTACACCACCCATGCAAAAAGACTTCTATGACATAACTTGAACTAATTTCATTATCTTTCACTGATGAGAACTGGTTGGGGGGGAAAATCCGAGAGGGTAGCTGTGTTACTTGAGTTCAGCAAAAAGATGAGCGAATTAATCATATTAGATTATACACATGACTATATATTTACCTATACTATACACAAATTTGTTAGTCTTTAAATGTGCCAGAAGACTCCTTTTTTTGTTTTGGTTGAAAAAAAGTTGTGTAGAATTGCCAACTAATGTTTTTATTGTAGATGTTATGATATTTCTCTTAAAGCTCAAACTCCTGGAGTCCAGTGATTACATGAGAATCTCAGCAGTCGCATAAAACAACAAGTAAGTTCCTAACCCCCACAAGGTGCAGATAAAAACCTGAAAGGTGAACCTTCAAGGCACAAAAACCACAAGGCAAATAAGAATACCCAATTTTTAATTTGCATTTGAATGCCAGTTTCCTAGCTCTGAGGCACCTGCTTCATGAGTTTTCAATGTTTAAGACTGGTAATACTGGAAAGGTTTATGATTTAACTGCCTGAACAATCCTTCAGTAAGAGTCCACACTATTTCACACATCAGGGCTTAAAAATCTACTTGCCAATACTGTGATGAGTGCAAAACTTTTCCTAGTAAGTGTGGAAGCTAAATGATATAAATTTCTGCAGAACTTGAGCTTTTAACTGAAAAAAATTAAGTTTCTAGCCCATAACATAATCTGTGGGGCTTTTTTTTTTTTTTTGTTTTTGTTTGTTTGGTGTTTAAAGTCCAGAAAGCTAGCACCAATGAGCTTGCTATGGCTCGTAGGACCCAAACAAAATCCAGTGAAGTCAATAAGAATGCTTTTACTGATTTCAGTAGACGATGGATAATTGCCATAGATTAGTATAGGTATTTTCAACACCTTCGGTGTGGAACCCTTTCAATCGCATGCAACAGAGGGATGTCCCCTTCTCTATGGCCCCCCAGAAGAAGCACTTTCGATTTGAGTAAATCCTAACAACTGCTTTGACTTCCTGTTAGTGTGTGACCTGATCTCATGACTTGCACTCCCTGCATTTAGTTCTTTCCATTTTGTAAGTTTCCCCCATCTACAAAGCATCTAACGAAGTGGTATTTTCTCCCACAAAAGCTCATGCGATAAATAAATTTGTTAGTCTTTAAGTGCCACAGGACTTCTTGCTTGTTTTACTGAACTAGACTAATACGGCTACCCCTTTGGAACTTAAAATGGTCAAATTGACTAAGGTGGCACAGGAACACAGACAGTTGGATCATTTTGCATACAGCTAGTTTTTAGCCAGAATTCGCCCTTGTTAGACCGCAACCACTCTGACTTTAAAAAATCAGTAAGTAATTTCCTACCTAGGCACAGTGGAAAGGACAAGCAATGCAAATAGTTAGAACACTGCATAGATACACAAACATGGATCACACCTGCTTCACATCCACTCCAATTATCTTACTGCCAACTACCATGTGCAGTGTAGTCAAGCACATTCGCAGCTGTGAGGCCACCAATCAGCTGTTCAGAGGTGCTCTCCTCTGCTGCCTCTGCCACGGATCAGCTGTTTGGAGATCAGTCCCTGCAGGTAGCTGTGCAACAGCTGATCAACATGCAGGGAAGCCCTGAGGAACAGCTGACTTGCAGCCAGCAGGGCAGGCCCCCCAAGAGCTCTTGCACAGAGGTCTCTTGCTGGTCCCCGATGAGCAGTACCACAGGGCTCCCCTACCAACAAGTAAGCTCACCAGCAAGGGAGCCCTGTGGAACAGCTGATCAGCAGCCAACCCCCACCCCCAAGCTCAAAGGTGGGAAAGCAGCCTGAAAGTCTGTGAGCTGCAGAAAGCTGCTTGCTGATCTTTGAGATGCAGATCTGATCCAAAAGTCATCTGTGGATATCCACAGATACAGGGCTCTACAAATTGTTGCTTAGCAACTCCAAGTCCTGCAATGACACAGCAATCCACAGGCTAGCCTGTTCTACCCCTCTGAGGGGTGGCTCTTTAAGGATACAGATATTCATATCCATATGCTCTCTTTAAGTGTCTGCTCTTTTTACAGGCCAAGGAACTTAGCTAATTTGCCTTCTCCATCTCACTTTTGGAGTAGAGTTTTCCACATTCTGTGAAATGCGAATTCTTTTCCACTTGTGAGAGTGACACACGCCAACTTAAGCCACACCTTCAATTCTAGGCACCAATTCACACAGTCTGCAGCTTTTAGCTGCTACGCCATATTTTCTTTTCAATGGTTGTTTATGATCACAAATATTATTTGATATTAAATTATTCTTTTCCCCTCTTCATGTAAACTCCAAATGATTTAGTATGTCCAATAGACTAAAGTAATTTAAAACTCAATGAAGAAATGCTAATATAGTGAAGCTGTCCTAAAGAAATTTACATGGTAAAATATTGTAGTTATTTATATTATAGAAACAAAACATGCCATTATAAAGCCACAACTTGTTTCACAGGAGTCGCATCTTCAAACTTAGTATAGTTTTCTAAATGAAAGACTGAGTCAAGTTTAACTGTAAATCCTTAGGAAGGTTATGGCAATGGGTTACATAATTCTCTATCACCAATCTCTTCCAGTCTTCGCCTTCTTTACAGCAGCATAACTTGGTTCTATAACCATCTTGTCAAAAAGAATAAAAATTTGATACTAACCACAAGTATGTCAGGCATCTAGTTTTTGTTTCCTCATTGTTTCAGCCTCTCTCAGACACAAAACCAACACAGCTCTTATCTTTTAAGATAATTATATCCTTTCATTTTTCCACTGTGTATCGAGAACTGATACTTCAGCTCTCCACAAAGAATAACTTCAGGCTAACGACTAAAAGTCACTTTTGTCAGTTTCTCCTCCTACAGAACTAATATTTTGTTCAAATCACTGCAAATAGCCTAACAGGCAGAAAAGTCAGTCATTGTAATGGAATGGATGATTGGGTCACAGTAAACTTCAAACCACACAGAAAAGTGCTGAGAAACTAAGCATAATCTCATCAAAGGCAGCCGCCAATATGCCTTCACAATGAACTCTTTTAAAATGGCACTTATTTGCATTTCTGTTTTACAATATTGCATCAAGAGCTGCTGGAGCGCTACAATAAACATCATATAACTGATGGATAGAAATGTTATGTTCTAGTCTTGAACACGTTTAGAGTGAAAAAAGGTTTCCCTCCCTTTTTGGTACTAGTTCTTTTTAAGACTTAAACCATCAAATACAAAATGAAACATTTATTTTTCAAAACAGACTCATGATATAGCCTACAGCAGCAGATAAAAAAATCTGGGCTAATAACAAAGACCAGCTTTTTCATTTGATAGTTCTCCAAATGAATTAATTTACAAAGTTAGCCTTCATACTGTGTCTGGTATTTTGTCATTTTTATTTAACTTCCAAGAGAAAAGAGGTCCCTCTGGGTATGTTTTTCTTCTGTTTTAAAAATTATTTTTAATGTTTTCCTTTACAAGAGACATAGGAGAACATAGGAAATACCTCTCATAGGCAGTGTTCCCATATGCATTGTAGAGTAAAAAGTTTTTAGCTTAAAGACTGATATCAAATTTACATCCACAGGAACTAAGCACTTTAGGAATTAAATAAAAAATGATGGGATTTCTTGTGCAGCGTTCTGTAGCATCACTGTTACAATGAAACCATGCAAATTACATTCTGTAGAAGACTGCAGATCTGGTAGTGTTCTGCAAGTCTACAGGGGAGAAGAAGCCAGACATTACAAGGGAACACTTCAGAGAGACTCAGAAACTGGAGTAGCAGCAATGGCAAAATAAGGGCTATTATTGTCCAGAGAACGTGGGTGACAAAGGCTGGTGGTGTCAGGAGCCAACATCCAGTGCAGCCCAAGTAAATCTCCTTCTCACTAGAAGCAGGGAAGTAACAAGGTAACTCATTTCTGGCTACCATGAGAACCGTCCCAGGGATAATCTCAATAAGGACAGGTGTGTTTCCTCTCTCTTCCTCTCCTGCCCCCCACCTTCCAAATTCCATTAACTCTAGTGACATGGTAAAGTAGGCAAAGTATGGCAAAGTTAAAACACCTAGTGAACACGTGTAGGAAAGGCTTCCCAGTACTAATAAGCAGAGCCCTGCAAATCTGCAGATATCCATGGATATCCGCATTATATCCGCATCCGCAGATACAACATGGATATCCGTGGACCATTTCTTGTGCATGCTGATCAGATATGGATCCACGTATTTGTATCTGTGCAGGGTTCTACTAATAAGGTCTTTATTACAATATTCTCTGTTTTCCATTTCACTTCTCATATACTGTTGTCTGTGCAATCCTTGTTTTCTCCCCAGCTGAGTTTTCTGGCATGCTGATTATCTGGCAACCTCTGTTCCCCTCTTGCTTCCTCTGTTGAGAAGTGACAGAGTTGAGGAAAAAGAAAGTGCAGAATCCCGTCTGTTGCTCTTTCGCGCTCTTCAGAAAAAGCAATGACTATAATACACCTTCCATTTTCTGCAGTGCATTCCATGTAAAATATATCTGAAAACTGAAGAGTGGTGCCATGACAGAGATTGACAACAAATGGAGAGAGAAAAAGCTAGGAAGAAGAAAAGTTTTCAGCTGAGTTTTGAAATGATCATGATCAAAACACAAGAAAACTGTTCCGCATAGGGGATGCAAAAGAAAAGGCTCCCACACTAACTGTGACAAAAGTATGTGGAATGGCTGAGAGACAATTAGTGCTAGAAATGTGGCAAGGGGAAAGGAGCAGGTAGAGAAACTGAGCTGAAGAAGATAAAGCATTTTACAAAAGAAAAAAGTGAGTTTTAAACCAGTTTCTGAAATGAAAATGTCCACAGTCATATCTGTGCCATCAAATCTAATGGTGTTGAGAACGTTCAATGAAGATGTAGAAAGAGAAAAGTAATTCACATTACTATTCATACCTTTAACAGGGAAAGGAGAAATACAGTGATTCATATGCATGAAGAAGCAAGGAGTCATGTAGCACTTTTAAAGACTGTCAGTCTAGTTTTGCTCAACTAGACCAACATGGCTAACCCTGTGGAATATGCCTAAAGTAAACTCTTACACAGAGTAAAAGTTGATTACCTGGAAACTCTTTGCCACTTGCAAATGCAAGAAATTCATGGTCAGCCCATAACTCTCTTACACAGATGTTCAGTTGCTTGCACAAGTATTCCTACACACTTCACTCACCCTACTCCTAAGAATGGTGGTCCATCAGCGTGAGCAAGGGGGCTACCCCCAGAAAACCATGTATACATCATCTTGTATGACTTAGCTGAGGATTAGCTAATACCACATTAAGATGGAGAATCAACATGTTGTTTTTACTATAAATCTAAGATCCATGAGATAGTGAGTTTGCACAGAAGACACAATTGGTTACATAAAAAACAAAATCATAACTCATTTTTAGATACTAAATTTACCAGCCTAACCTCCTGCCTAAAGAAGTTTATGACACCCCAAATGTCTTCTGAAACAAAGGTTAGTTGTGACCCTGTTTTCATCAACGTAAACACGTTGCCCATTTATTCTCTAGATGCAGGTTGATGAGCTATCTTCTCTGTTCCCCAAATGTAGTCCAGCAAACTTCTGACATGAATGTTCAGACAAGGTTCTCGTCCCTGTTTTGTATCTCTCTTGTTCACTTCCTATCTCCCTGTTGACCTGGTATGTAAATATGACTCCATTGGGTTAGCTTACTGAGAAACAGGCAAAAAGCCTCTTTCTTCCTCTCTGCTATGATACAGAATCTCAGAATGTATTTTCAATATACATACATAATTCCTTACATAATATTGGTATATACATTTCACCAAGAATATCAACAACTAGTGCGACACTGACTTTCATTAATTAAGACTTCACAACACATTCTTTGGTTAACCAGAAACTCAATACCAGAATAAGGTTATTCCTGTAAATCATGAGCCCAGTTGCCATGAAGGATTCATGGGTCACAACCCCTGCAGAAAAATCAGTCAGCCTTAGCATTCTCCCATGAAGATGCACTAAAAATTTTTTACATGACAAATGCTATTTCATCATAGTCAAACTATTTGAAGTGAAGCCTGCAGGACAAATCACTGGAATAGGACTGAAAAGACTTGAGTTCTAGTCTTGGCTGTGCAACTTGTCTGCTTAGGCAAGTCACGGACTCTGTGCCTCAGTTTCCCCATATGTTAAACAAAGATAATAATATTGAGCACTCCTTTGTAAAGCATTTTGAGATCTACTGATGAAAAACACTATATAAAAGTGAGGCATCAGATTGCAAGCAACTATTTTTCTGGAAATTAATCTCTGCTTAAGTTATGGAAAATCTACACTTGCCCAAACCTGTAAACATTTTATGATAAATAGGATAACACTTAACTGTAAGTCTCTGTGTATTGCAGGAATATACAGACCTTGAGATTAGAAAAAGACATTTAATCTCTTAACGTTTATCACAAGACTAGCACTGGGCTTTGAAAAGCAGACACAGGAAGTTTTTATGTTAATATACATGCCTAAGAGAAGCTCTTGCTAGAACTTGTGTGCGACGAATGGATTATTATTCTGATTACTAAACTGCATCCAGAGTCCAACACTGAGATGCAATTTTTAAATGATGCAAGCACTCATATTTGAATATATTTCTAAAACTGCACAGGTTTCCATTATTGTTACAGTAGTGCCTGAGATACTAAGAGGAGAAAATGAGCTTTTATTTAATGAATGCTTGAACAGCAAAGAAAAATGAAGCAAGTATTTTCTTAGTGTATATTTGAAGAGGGAAGAAAAGAGAAGTCTTTGCCAATCATGATATCTCTGACCCTGTCTACACTAGTTTGGTATACTTCAGTAAAACTTGTGTTGCTCAAGTGTGGGAGTGAACAGTCCACACCCCAGGCAACACAAGTTATACTGACCTAAGCGCTGGTGTGACACACTAAGGCAGGAGTTATTAAGCTGACAAAAGAGCTCTTCTCTCACAGCATCTTGGAGCATCTTCACAACAATTGCTATTGTGCCACCGCTGTTAAGTGCTGTGGTATAGCTGTAACCATAAGAACATAGCAGAATCCTCACATGCATTTAGCAAAAATTGAGAACTAGGGAATGAATCCTGTGCGGGAAGAACAGTCTTCAAGGTGTGACAGCTAATGAAATTTTGAAAAAAAAAGTCTCTACTTACTAAAATAAATAAATAAAATAAATGCATTTTAATGGGTTAACACCTACTGCAGTCACCTTCTTCCAATGAGAACTAGATTCACCCTAGTCATCCGCTGGACTACTATACAGGACTCACAGATCTCTATTTTCATTTGTGATCTCTCAAAATTGATTAAGTCCCTTGTGGAACAGGAACATTAAAGGTGAATTTATGAATCAATTAACCTCTAATCAAAACCATCTTAATTTGAAACACAAGGATGGAAAGCCTGCATGTCAACTACAAAACTAAGTAAATTACATTTGTTGTAGACAGCTTACTGGAAACCAGCCAAAAACTAAATGATTAACTAGCAAATAAGGGAGCTCAAAATGCAAGGCAGGATGATTTATTTAAGTAAAAACAGTGTCTATGCTGCTTATTAATCATCAGGTATGTTCTTAGCAGGCATAGCTGCTCAGCATAGGAAAAGTTTACAGAATTCTGCTCATGTCTGAGTTCTAACCTTTGGATTTAAAATGATCTGCCAAAGGGATAGAAATGGTACCTACTCAGGAAGTTTCTGAATGGCTTTATATTTTGGTCCACTTTTTTAAACTGAGTTTGATAGCTGATGTTCAGTTAATTGAATATGTTCTTCTAACATTGAACCTCTATCACATAGGTGAGCAACACTCGGACCTTTTCCCATCTCTCCAACTGCTACATCTGTATCCGGACAGCATGGCTCAAGTTTCACTCTGGTTCACTAATATACTTCTTCTGATTGATTATACTACCCAGGACCACCACCTCAGATCAGCGTTACTGAACTTTTAGTTCCTCACTAAAATCTTCCTGAAGGTTTCTCAAGAATCTACTTCACACGAACAAAAGTCTGTCTAGGTATTGAACTGCACTTACCATCTTGATAGTTGAGTGTTGGTTTTAAGGCCTTCTCTACATTTACAATAAACTATCTTAACTAAGCCAGTTTTAGACAAGGTTTAAATACTGTTTCCTTGACCAGTTCAGAGAGACCAACAAACTGTAGTTAAGTGGACTTGAAGAGTAATTGTAGTTGGAGAGCAGGGACATGCGCAAAATAACCCAATTCCCTCTGCTCTCCCTCTCATGCTTTCTGTTGGTAAGTCACCACATCCTATTATTTAGAAACACTCCTTCTGACTGCACCACTTCAATACGTCAAAATCTATCAGTCCACATTTTCCATTTGTTAGTATCGGTACCTTGCTTACCACCAAATGATACTGCAATACCCACCCTTGAATACACTGGTCCACACAATCCAAACTGGTGACACCTTTTAAGATTTCAGATGGAATTCTGGTTTCTTACTATCCTCTGGTGCATCTTTAATGACAATCAGATGACTTCCAGAACAACCTACCATCAACCTATTATAATTCTTTCATCATTTTCAGGAACTTAACTGTGATGCTGGCCTTTAGGAGAGCCATGCGGAGGTGGTTTAAACAAGACAAAGCTGCAAAGAAAGGGGTGGCAGACATCCAATACTGGTAATTCTTCCTCTGTCAGATATACTGATCTAGCAACAAAAAGCTAACTGGGTAAATGGTTCACAGGAAGGCTCACCAGATGAGAAAGAACTCCTTTTATGGTTCATTGTGAGAGAGACGTGTCATGGAAGGGCTGTCAACTGGCACTGTTCATTTGCAAAGTAGATAGGCTGGATACGAACAGTTCCTCCAGGAGCAAACATATTTGAAATCCAGATTGAATATCTTATTTGCAGCTTCAGATACAAAAATGATACATGCATATAAAAAAGATAATAATTCTCAGAAAATCATAACACCCATTTCCATTGAAACGTTACATGACTTACTTTCTAAATGATTTGTTGCAATCATGTAACAATGGCAGCAACAATGATATGCATGGTCATAGTGGAATCATACAGCATCATACCCCCAACACAAAGTCATTGGAGGAAGGGGTGTCCCAGACACTGCTGAATGCATCCTAGAGACTTCCCGTGTTTGGTTCTGTATTATTACAGCTTCTAACACAACATTAGAAGTATCTCTTTGTAAGGTTTGTTGCAAGTAGTCCCAATGTTATGGACTCTCTTACAAACATTACCATAAGTTTGGTTAGATCCATAGTGGATTGGATCTGCTTTTGCAGCACAAGCCCTGAATGTTTTATGCAGTTCTGCCAGCTAATCTGTCCATGTAAGCTCTGGCCACTATTTGGAATCCAATTAACATCAAGTTAATGCACACATTATTGTTCTTATTAGAGTAGGTATTCTGGCACTTAGCCATGAAGGCTGAGAGTTGTTGTACCCCAGTTTCCCTTTTTTTAAACATTAAGTTAGGCTTATAATGGCTCTTTTGCTGTGAAAAGTTCTAGGATTAGTAACCAACATTAGCTGTGAAATTTAACATCATGAGGCTTTTCAACACAAAGTGAGTTCTCATTCAACAAAACAGCATAACCATAAAGCTCTTCATCATGTAGTGTGGTTTCATGTACCATTATTGGCATGTTTGAAGGGCTTTTTTTCCTCAAAAGATCATACTCATCATACATTTTTCAGTTTTTGGTATTAGCAACAAATTAACATCAAACTTATCACAAGTGTGCATTTAAAAGAATTATTGTCATGCCATGACTTTTATTCAGATAGTTTGTCTAGGAGGAGGTTAAGGCAGTGGTTTCAAACTTAGGGTCAGGACACAGACTTAGGGTCACAGACTCTCAGGTATTGGATCACAGCACTCCCTGATGCTGCCACCAAAAGACTGGAGTGCATTGCTCAAAGACGTCATTGCCGGGTCGAGGGAATAAATGCTTTTTCTCAGCTGGGTCCCAAGAAAAAACGTTTGAAAACCACAGGATTAAGAAGTTCAATACCTTTTCTGTTTTAGTGTTCTAGAAATGAGGTGAAATGGTAAGGACACTGTGCATTTCAGGGATTAAATTTACTTTTCTTCTCACTGTTAACAGCCATGACAAACCTTCTCCTCCCCAGTCAGCCAGGTAACAAGCATCAAAACAGACACAAACTTGTTTATTATTAGCCTTCGGAGTCTGAATTTTTACCAATTTCAAGGAGGCGACAGACCCCTCTTCAAAGTGAAGCTATGGGATTGTATACAACTGAAACATTCTGGCCCATAGAAGCTGGCACACTTGTCTCAACAGATCAACTGTTGCTTTCCACAAAGGGGTAGCCCTCTTAGTCATTCTTACCTCTTTACCTATTGTTGCACACTGTTTGAATCAAACCAACTTGCTTGTTTTGCTGAAAATGTTTGAGCTGACCTTATGACTTACCCTTCTCTGCATTTATGCATTCACCTACATATTGTAGTTTTCATTTCAGACATCTGATCAAATGATTTACCCACCAAAGCTCAAACAATAAACCTGTTACTCTAAAAGTGCCACAGGACTTCTTGTTTGTTTCTATGGATTCATTCTGAAGAACTCAGTTAAACCCCTTTTATGCCCCTCAATTGCAATTTGGTTGAACTAATAATTCCTCAAGCACCACAGGCTGAGAGACATTCACTGTTTGTTTACAAACTCCCTTACTGTTAACAGAAAGGCAGTATTTTATAACAGAAAGGCAGGGACGGCTTCCTTAGCAGGCAAGTTACAGAGGGCTATCCCTGTTAGTCTGTTTCACAAAAACCAGAAAGGAGTTATGTGGCATTTTTAAAGACCAACAAACAACAACAAAAAATAAAGCTTGTGCTATAAATAAATCTGTTGGTCTTTAAAAGAGAAACAGGACTCCTTTTTGGTTTTGCTTAACAGGAAAGCTGCCCTTCATAACAACAAACAAAGATATCCTCTCTCTTATCCCAGACCTCACAGCTGACTACAGAGATTGTTTTCTTAGGCAAGTTCCAAAGGGGTAGCAGTTAGTCTAGTCCAGCAAAACAAATAAGGAGTCCTGTGGTTTCCATTTTTAAGCATCTGACAAAGTGGGATCTCTCCCACAAAGCTCATATGACCAATATATTTGTTAGTCTTTAAAAGTGCCATAGAACTCCTTGTTTGTTCTTCCTTGTCATAATTCTCCAGAGACTTGGCAATGATATTAAACTAGTTAAATAAGCAAGGAGTACTGTAGCAATTAGAGACTAACAAATTTATTTACCACATGAGCGTTTGAGAGAGAAAATTCCACTTCATCAAGCACCTCACAAAGTGGGATTTTCTCTCATAAATGCTCATGCAATAGATAAATTTGTCAGTTTAAGTGCCACAGGACTCCTTGCGTATTTTGCTGAACTAGACTAACATGGCTACCCCCTTTGGAAGTAGTTAAATTTACTTACCATATCATTTTTATACAACATACCAACATTGTTATGAACTGTACTTCCTCCCAGTGTTTGCTGTTGAAAGGAGCTGAGCTTCCAGGATGATACAGTTTCTACAGGTCTTTTAATACTTTGATTTGGCGTTTAATTCTGGCAACTTTTACCACAGCTTCTAGTTCCAGCCACCTGCATTCTGAGGCAACTTTTAACATCTCAGCTACCTTTTCCTTTCTTTGTAATAGAAAATTACAATTTCTTTTTGATGCTTCCGCAGCTGTTTGTTCTTTACTGCTAGAATTCTCAGAGCTTCTGCTTCAGACGAAGAGATAGCTCTTGCTTTCTGATCATAAACCATAGCAGCTTTTCATTAGTGGCTCTCTCCTTAAATTAAATTGTGAACACAAGTCTCCAATGGATTTTCTGGCAAGATACTCCTGCATTCTCACCTCCCTCATTCGAACTAATTTTTAACCCTTGAACTCTCATATGTAAAAATTAATTTTTGAAAAGCCTGTGGTACTGATCCAAACTCAAATTAATCTGTGGTAATGTGTGCATCCTAACTAAGATTAGGGCTACTGTGATGTTGGCCTCTAGAAGAGTCGCAATGAAATGGCTTAAAAACTGGGCAAAGAATGGAGCTGGCAGCCCCTAAACACTGGTGGGTTTTCTTCCATAAGATATTCCAACCCAGCAATAAATGGCCTCTGATCACCTCACTGTTTATTCAGAAAGAAAAAAAAAATGTTTCTTTTAAAGTCACATGGCCCTCTGATCTCTAGACAGTCAAGTCAAATGAGGATTACTGAAAATCTCTCTGTCTTTTTCTGGGGGTGTGGGGGTGGGGGGAGGGTTCTGCAAATCCTAAAAGACAGCATACATTATGAAAAAGGTCAACTCTTACCCAAATACATTCTTAAGGCCAGTACTTATTAACTGAACAAATACCAGAAGGGTATCAGTTAAAAGATCATATACATAAAGACGAGAATAATAGTTTAGAAGTAAATTGCAATTCAAAGTAGATTTAACAGAGTTGCAAGGTTCTTAAGGTTTGGCAAAGTTGCTGCAAATTACTCAAATAGCTTGTGGGGTCACCAGTCCTTACTCAGAGCTTCTTTGTTAGAAATCCAGGCTAGAGAAATGAAATAGAAGAAGACAACAAAAACTAGACTTTTCAGAGTATTCTATACTTTCTACTTGGTGCGTAGATAGTCTTCATTTTAGCTTGCAGAAGTTCAGAGAAACAAAATGGAGTCCAAGGTTACATAAGCAAATCACACGTCGTTTCATGCTTTATCATCTATAACTATGGCAAAACAATGACATTCAGTGTCTCAGTAACATATTCCAATAATTAACTATCCTCATAGTTAGGAAAAACTTCCTAATTATCTAGCCTAAATCCCCCTTGCTGAATGTCAAACTAATTACTTCTTATCCCACCCTCATTAGACACGTAGGACATTTAATCACTGTCCTATTTAGAGCAATCCTTAACATATTTGAAGACTTACGTCCACCTTCAGCCTTCTCTTCTCTAAACTACACTTTCCTAATTCTTTCAACATAACTGCATAGCTCAGGTTTTCTAAACATTTTATCATTTCTGTTGCTCTCCTCTGCACATTTACCAACTCTGTTTTAAGGTGTGGTGCCAAAACTGGACACTGAACTCCAGATGAGGCCTCACTGTCATTATATAGAGCGGATCAATTATTTCTCATCATACATAGGACACTCCTGTTAATATACCCTGGAATGATTATTTCCTCTTTCACAACAGCATCATATAGAGCCATAGAAATGTTGGGCTAGAAGGGATGTCAAGAAGTCATAAAGAACTGACCTGCTCCAATGAGACAGGATCAGGTAAAGCTAGACCATCAATGACGTGTGTCTGTCCAAACTGTTTTCAAAAAAAATTCAATGATTGGGATTTCACAACTTTCCTTGAAAGCCTGTTCCAAAGCTTAGGTATTCTTATAGATAGAAAGATTTTCTGAGATAAAATATCGAACCTTAATCTACCTTGCTGCAGATTAAGCCAATTACTTCTTGTCCTACCTTTAATGGACAGAGAGAACAATCAATCACTGTTGTCTTTTTAACAGCCCTCAATGTAATATTTGAAGCCTATTATCAGCTCTCAGTCCTCTTTTCTCAAGACTAAACATGTCCATTTTGTTTATTCTTTCCTCATAGGTAAGATGTTTTATATCTTTTATGAGTTGAGCTGCTCTCCTTTGGACTCTCTCCTGTTTGTCCACATCTTCCTTAAAGTGGTATTCCCAGCTTGTGGCACAGTACTCCAGCTGATGCCTGACCAGTGTTGAGTAGACATGGGCAATTACCAGCTTTATCTTACAAGAAACACTTCTGCTAATACACCCCTGATATTAGCCTTTCTTCACAATTGCATCATACAGTTTGTGATCCGCTATAAAGAGGCCATTCTTTTCAGAAGTACATCACCTGTCCAGTTGTTCCCAATTTTGCAGCAGTGTATTTTTTCCTTCCTAAATGAAAAATTTTACACTTGTCTACATTGAATTTCATTTTGCTGAATTCAGCACAATTCTCCAATATTTCAAGGTCATTTTAATATTCAGTTCTGTTTTCCAAAGCCCATGCAATCTAGAGTGTGGTACCATTTGCAAATTTTAGAAGCACACTCTCCTTTTGTTATCCAAGTTCTTAATGAAAATATGGAACAATAAAGATCACAGAATTGACCCCTAAAGGACCCCACTAAATATGCCCTTTCAGTGTGACAGCAAATTATTGATGACTACAATGAGTATGGTCTTTTGACCACTCACTTTACAATAATTTCAACTAGTCCGTGTTTCCATAATTTGCTGGATCTATGTCAAAAGCCTTCTCAAAATCAAAATACATATGGCTTCCCCGTCAAAGAAAAAATTTAGCATGATTTGTTCTTGGCAAATCCATACTGCCTATTCCTAAGAATGCAGTTATCCTCCAGGTGCTTACAAACCGTTTAATAATTTTTTCCCCAGTATCTTTCATGTATCAAACTCAAGTTGACTGGTCTTTCATTCTACTTTGAAGAAATAGGTATTAAGTTTCCCCTTCTCCAGTCCTTACTGGGAACACAAATATAATTCCTAATGGCCATGAGATTGTCTTAGCCAATTCTTTAAATATGCTACAATGAATGTCATCAGGTCCTGACAACCTGAATATACCTAATTCATCTAAATTTAAGACAAATTGTTGTCTCATTCAGTTCGTAATCCATTATAACCCTCAGATCCTGTTATTCATCACATTTGTACGTTTGATTTTTTTTACTTCTTAAGAGTAGGATTTTGTACTTGTCTTTATTTAATTTCATTTTAGTAATTTCGGATCAATTCACCAATTTATCAAGGTCATTTTGAATTGTTACCTTGTCCCACAAAGTGCTTGTAACCATGCTCAGCTTGGTGTCGCATACAATTCTTAAAACCATATTTTCTACTCCATCATTTAAGTCATTAATGAAAATATTGATTAGCACCAGACTTATGACAGTCTCTGGAATGGCACCACTTGATATATCGTTCCAGTGTGATAGCAAACTATTCAGAGTATCATCTGTCAACCAGTTGTGCACCAGCCTTAAAGAGTCATTTAATCTGGCCCACATTTTCCTTAGATTCCTTATTATCTCCTAGGTGCTTACAAACTGATTGTTTAATAACTTGTACTACTATCTTGGAGACTTTTAGACAAATCAGTCTAATGTTCTATTTTTTTCCCCCTTTTAAAATACATGTACTATATTTGTTCCTGTCCAGTTCTGAGTTCCTTCATGAGTTCTTGAAGATAATTGCTAGAGGATCGGAATTGTTTTCACTAGCTCCTTAAGTACTCTAGACTAACTCCATTAGGCCTGCTGAATTGACTACCTTTATCTAAATATTCTTTATCCTGTTCTTTCCTGATATAAGCCTGTGCTCCTTACCCGTTTTTGTTAATACAAAGCATAAAGAGTGAAAATATGGCCAGTGAGAGAGAAAAAGAAACAAAACATGACAGTGCTGGAAGTGCAAAAGAGGAGAGTTTCTAGCAGCCAATGATTTTCATTAACCAAGGAACAGAGAAATCAGTGGAAATTAGTATAGAGCTCCTTACAGGATGTCCGCACTTACATGAAGCCTCCCACATCAGAACCCAGGTCTACAGACTTGGGTTCATACTACGGCATTCAAAATAATGTAGATGTGCCCCCCTCAACAGGTTTCAGAGCTCAACCTCAAGCCTGAACAGAAATGTCTATACTGCTATTTTAAATGCCTCCATGTAAGTTCAAATCTATAGACCAGAGTTCCAAGATTCATTGCCCTGTGTGGGTTTTTTTTCATTTAGTCTTTACAGTACAGATACACTGTCAGACTCAAGTACAAAAAGTTAGACAGAAATAACTAGCCTAACTAAAATAAACGGATGCTTATAGTAAGCCATACAGAAAATGAAAGACAAAACTCCAGAGGGTTATAACATTTAAAGAATACAACCTTACAAATTCCTTTCCCTAAACTAGATTTTAGACAAGTCAAGGGTCTCCTTTTTCCATTACAATGGTAACAAAACAAAACAAAACTAATCAGTACCTAATTCAAATATGGGCCTTCAATCCTAAAGGATTATCTAACAAACTATTCTCCTAGAGAGTTCATTCCCATGTTAAACAAACAGAAAAAATGAAGCTATCTTGCCAGTAGTAGAAGAGATAAATCATATCACTACAAAAGTCCAGAAATTTCGTAAAGCATAAAACCTGCAATGGAAGAATTACTGGTTGTCATGCTTGAAAAAACCCAAAGGGACACAATCCAATCAAACAGCCTCCCTTTCATTTCTTAGAGAGCAGTAAGTCAATGGCAACTGTGATGTGGAATGGGTGCAACAGTTCTTACAAAAATACATCTTCATCTTTCTAAATTGCCACTTACCAACACATGGCCTAGAAATATCAAAAGAGGAAGATCAGAGCCCCATTACCTTACTTTTTATCAATAACATTCACTCACCTTATATGTGCCCTAGAGCTTTAATACAGGTCACCATTTGGGACTTTGGGATTTGCCATAGAACACTACATTCTGCTATATGAAAGCAAGGGAAGACACTGATTTCTGGCAAAACTTTTGCAGACCTCAAGAATTTCTTTTTTTGCCAGTTTTTCAGCAATCACAGAATGGTGAACAGAGCACAGCTAATTAAATGAAAGTAGGTGCTAAATAAGGATAAGATGTCACAGATTCCATGACTTCTGGAGACCTACATGACATTTACCACTTCAGCCCTGAGGCAGGGAGACTGAAGCTGTGAAGGTTAAGAGATGGCTTGGAGCTGCCTATTTTGGGGGAAGGTAGGGGGAGCAGATCTCCCAGTTGGCATAAGACCTCATAGATCTGAGCTGCCCCTGGCAGCAGAGAACCCTGCTGTGCTCTATCACTACAAAGGATACCTCTAGCTCCAAGTCCCAGAGGTGGCAGGGGGCCCACAGACCGAGAGATCCCAGTACTCCCTGGTGTTCCAAACCACATGGGCAGTGGGGGTATCAGAGATGCCAGCTGCAACAAGTTCTTCCCAGTCACCCAGCCAGGCTAGGGCGCTCATCACTCCAGTCAGCCCCATTTTGTCACTGATATTTTCATGAAAAGCCAGGGACAGGTAACAGACTTCATGAATTTTTGTTTACTGTATAAGACTGTTCATGACTTTTATGAAAATAACCATAATAATATCATAATCTTAGGATGAGATCATTTTATAACATACTAAAGAGTGGAAAGAAACTCCTTTTTCAGACAAAACACAATGTAAAAGTCCACACACACTATTCCTGGGAAGAATTTAACTTCACCTGTTTTTGAGTCACAACATTTTGCCTTTGACCTCATGACTTGCTCTAACTAGTAACCTATTGTGAAAGATATAGTCTAAGGCCATTTAAAATCAACTATGTCATCTAGTTTCTCTTTATCTAGTACAAAACACATTCAAAATAGTCAAATATAAATTAGACAATTTCCTTTGGCAGAAATTATGCTGAATAAAGCAGTTTATTATCAAGATTTCCGCTTATGTCGCTATTCTACTATTAATTATCGTGTCAACCAATTTACTAATTGTGCAAGGGTTACTGGTCAGCTTGTCTCTAGTTCACCCCTTGAGTTTGTTTTAAGCACAGTACAGTACATGTCATTAGGAAATGATTACTGTATTCTGTTTATACCTTTGTCTGGGTATCAAAACAAATGAGATCTCACTTTTGATACAGTGCATTCCTTATTACTGACTTCTACTTGACTTTTTGAAGCAAACAAAGAATTTTTTTTCTATTTTAAATTGGATATATAGGTTTGCTTGGATTAAAAGTGCACATATTATATAAAGTGTTCCAGTCTACAGTCTTTAACAAAAAGTGACCTTGCTTGGGGGTATGCACCAACCTGCACAATGCCAGTCTTAAAACAAATTGTTTGCTTTCAATCTTGTTATAAACATGTTTAGATTCTTCCTGTACTATTTGCTAAACTCACCAAAGGTAGACAGGCAACCTATGGAGATAGTGAATTGCAGCACAGTCACACAGAATGCAAGTGAACAGAAGAGGCATTCATACTGTGATCTGTAATACAGCTCAACATTAAAGCTAACACCGTAAATAACTCAGAATTCTTGAAAGAGCCTTGTTAACCCTAAGACCTCAGAGGAAGTTCTTATAGAAGGATGGAGGGAAAAAATCTATTCAAAAACAAACAAAACTCACAAAATCCTGCCCTTCCCATTCTTAGCAAGAAATTAAGTTTGACTGGTTCCAACTGCACTGAGCCACAACAGCACTGAGGCACTAAGACAGCATTTACAGGCCTGGTGAAGCTTGCGAATATATAGACCGTGGCAGGCCTATAAAGATATGCATGAGACCTGCTTTTACTTTTAATTTAAAAATAAGAAAATTGAACAACAATGTATTTTACATTATTTTAACATTATGTTGGGGAGGCTGGGGATGGGATGGACCTTCTAAGTGCAGGTTTTCATAGAGATTTTAGGAAAGCTATAAATGAAGACTGGATCTAGTGGCCGTACAAGTCCCCACCCACCACAAATCTCATTGTCAAGCCTGATGTCCTCTGTATACAAAAACCTGGTTACTGCTATAAAAAAATAGAAATAAACCCTCCCTGCTTTTAAATAAGGTAAAAGTTCTTTGTGAAACCCCCTAAAATAAGTCAAACTATCTGAACTTTCCTTTTGTGGCTTTAATGAAAAAAAAACCCTTTTATTTTAACATTTTTTTGCAGTATAAATATCTTTAACCTTTAAAAAAGGGGAAAAGTAAAACGGCACTGTTAAAAAATAGAAACTAACAGAACAGAAACTCATGGCTTTGACTGGTAGCTGATGGGATAAAACATGATGGAGAGCTCACATATTGTTTAAATTCATATAGTCTGGTAAGAATTAGGAAATACTGCTTTTTTTTTTTGCATTATTACAGAGAATTCTGTCTTGGGTGACTGGCTGGTGAGACTTGCCCACATGCTCAGAGTTTAACTGATCACCATATTTGTGGTTGGAAAGGAATTTTCTCCCAGACTACAGTCACCAGGGTTCTGGAGGTTTTTCACCTTCTTCTATCCATAGCATGGGCAATGGCTCACCTGCCGGTGAATTCTCTGTATCTTAAAGTCCTTAAGTCATAATGTGAAGACTTTAATAACTCAGTCATAGGTTACAGGCTTATCACTGGAGTGGGTGGGTGAGGTTTTCTGGCCAGGGGTCTCAAACTTAAATCACCACAAGGGCCGCATGAGGACTAGTACGTTAGCCCAAAGGCCGCACCACTGAAACATTTTTCATATAACTATATTGCAAATATCAATAGCGATAGTGTCACTGCGGGCTGCAGAAAAAAAACTTTAGGGGCCTCATGCAACCCAGGGGCTGCCAGCTTGAGAACCCTGGACTAGATGATCATACTGGCCCCTTCTGACCTTAGCATCTATGAAAATGTCTTTCCACTACTCACAATGCTAGTAATAGCTGCACACCACCACCTCTACCAATCAAAAAAATCAGCGTGTACACAGAAGAGAGGCAACAGAAGTCCTGGGGCACCTTACAGACTAACAGATTTCTTCGGGCATAAAAGCTCATGCGATAAATAAATTTGTTAGTCTTTAAGTGCCACAGGACTCCTTGTTTGTTTTGCTGAATTAGACTAACACAACTACCTCTTTGGAACTTATTCCTAGCACAGTTTCAACCCATAAATGGGAAACTTCAATGCTCACAAGAAACTTGTCCATTTCTACTGGTTTTACATGGAAGCTACTCCGGTGTAGTAATGGGAGGTAATACACAATTCTTAACTCAATATTTAGAAAATTCGGAGGACTGCATCCTTCATACAGACACTTAATGCAATGAATCAGTACTGCTCCTTTAAGGTATAACAGGTCTTGAACAAATCCATAGAAAATCTCCCATTGACTGGAGTAGGCTTTAGCTCAGGCTTTGACATGGATTGTCAGACAAGTCTTAGCAGATTTCACTAATTAACACAATTCTTCCTCATCACATGACTGGAATCATGTGCATATCAGTCTTATTCTTCACACCCATTCTATGAACAGTCTGACAGCAGCAGCTTTAAGCGACCAGAAGTGAAGCCTTCTCTCAAACTAATCCAGCAGAGCCAGTTACTTTAATATTAGTAATATGAAACAACCTTCAAGGTGGTGTTAAGCCAACCAGTTTTGACAATGTCCCCTTACCACTGGTAAACTGACAACTGAGAATTATACAGGAAAAGTAGTCTTGCCTCTGCCATAGAGTTGCTATGTGATGTGAATCAAGTCTCTTAAAACAAGCTTTTCACAGGTGACAACTAACTGCATGTTCTTCATTCCTGGGCGACTGTTTTAAGATCCTGGGGACTGATTTGCAGAACTTCTGAGCACACAGAGCTGCTACCATAGTCAATGGGAGCTGTCCTTCAAACATGGCATTTTATAGCTCTTTTAAAGAAGTCTGAAAAATAAGGGACTACTGTAGGTGCCTAGGTTGGGCCCCCTAAATGAATAGATACTTTTAAGTTTTGCCTCAGTTCCACAGCTGTAAAATGGGGATAGTAATACTCTCTCACCACATATGGGTGTTGTGAAAATAAATAAATTAATGTTTATAATGAGCTCATATAGTTTAGTGATAAAAGTCACTGTATAGGCCATAAGAAAACTAACAGTTCAGTCTTTAGTGAAGGGTATGAATAAAGGTCCCACACTAAGTAAGTTGTGGAACTACATACTGAAAAAGGAGAAAACCAAATATCAAATCTATTAAACAAGTCCTCTTCATGCTTTCCACTGAATGAGGCAGGCTTCCAATCAAGAAGTGACATTGTTTGTGATCATGCAATTAAAAACTCTATATTAATACATAGTTACAAGAGAAGAGGTGGAGGAGGGGGCCAAATTATGAATACACAGGCAACCTTAACTTTAAGATTTCCTTAGTTTTGAGTGCTGGACTTTTCAGGTTTAATAAAATGCTTTTAATGTATGGTTCTGGACAACATATAGAAACAAATACTTGAGAATTAATGCTTCATGTGAAAAATACCCCCATTCCAAAAGGGCTGTTGTCCTGAATGAGACTTCAGCACTTAAAATAGTACAGAAGAGCTCTTTAGAAACATTAGGTCTCATGGATGCCACAGTAATACATACTGGCTCTACTAAGAAACACTGTAATGAGATGAGGGTGTATTGCTGACTTACCTGATATTCATTTGGCCAGAAGGTGCTGACAGCCAGCTCAGCTCGAAGCCAGTCTTTGCCAGTGGAGCCTGTCACATTCCAAATGGGGTTAGCAAGAGGTCCCTTATTCACCCTAACTAAGATGTTCAAGGTTCCAGAGCTTGCTCCATTCTTGCTAAATAAAAGGTAACTGAAATCAATGCAGTGAGTATCATTTTCCTTCATCGTAGGAAGTTGGAGTCGAGCCTTTTCTCCAGGATCATGGTTTGATGAATCCACTATCATGTATGAGCCTAGACAGAGAAAGAGACAAAGAGATAAATGCAGGGATTCAAAACACCTTATTCTAAAAAAAAGACAGAAAGAAAATGTGAAAGTTTTGCAAGAGACTAATGTTCAAACATATTTTAAATAAGTCAAAAGAAAATATTAAGAAAAAGAAGTAGCAGAAGATTCAAACAAATTTAGCGTGCTAGCCACCTCAGCTAATCCACAAATCCTGACTTAGCCACTTTGGCATCCTATATAGACATGGGAAAAGATAGGCACCAGGGAATGGGGTCCATTAAAGGCAGCGCACTTAGTAGGAAGCCATGTAAGTCAGGCCCACTCATCCAAGAGCATTAGACACCTAAAATCAGGCCATTAGGAAGCATCTATCTGTGCTTCCAATGCACAGCTAGGAACCCCCCTTTCCTGGAGTCAGAAAGATGCCTAAGCTGTTTCTAGCAAAAATGGCAGTATAAGATGCCTAACTCTACACCAAACAACTGGGTGGCTGGCAGGGAGGTCTCTCTTGTAGCTCACTAATAATGATATTCACCTAGTATACACAATGGTAGTCAAGACCCCCGTTCATATCCTGCCTCTGCCTCATGAGAAAGGATTCGAACCAGGCCTTCCCACCTTTCAGTTAAGTTCCCTAACCTCTGGGCTAAAGAGTCATTCTCACCACCTCTTTCTTGTCTAATGAATAATTAACACAGTGAAACGGCTTCAGCAAGGGATATGGAGAGAAACCCATATAAAAAGATCCCATATTCCATCCAAAGTATGGGATTTGGGTAAGTAATTTGGACCTTGAGCACTTAAATCTTTTTGTGGAGTTTGGCCATTCTGCCTTGCTGAATTCTCCAGTTCCAAACAGATATAGGAGTCTTGTTTCCACTTCCTACCTTATACTCCCAGGGAGCACTCTTTTTGCCTGTTTAAGAGGTAACGCTTCAGGTTAGAGATGGCTCTTTTTCAGAGGAAAGTAAGTGAACCATATATCATTTGTATAATGGTTTCTGAAGATCCTCGGGATGAAAGCCTCTACAAATCTAAGTTATTCTAAGCTGCCATTTTGCTCTAAGAAGAGACTAAAAATGGCACTGTCGACTTAGGGTGAAATAGAGACTATTTTGCCCCCCTCCCCAATTACAGAAAGTAATTCTGCTTTCCTTTTTCACTCTCCTCCCTCCCAACTGCTGGTCTCTACTGTTTGAATCTAAACAACTGCATTGATTTGCTGCAACAGTCTAACTTGATCCTATGACAAACACTTCCCTACATTTATTTTCCTCCCATTCATCTATACTTCTCCCTCTTCAAGCATCTAATGAAGTATGATTTTCTCCTAAGAAAGCTCAAGTGATAAATAATTTGACTAGTCATTAAAAGTGACACCAGACTCCTTGTTTGTTTTGGTTAAAGAAAAGAACTCTCTGGAGTGGAGGGATGTATAGTGTAAGTAAAATAAATTATATTGTATGGCAGCAGGCACTGTGTGGCAGTTTTTAGAAATGTACAGCATGTATCGGAAGAAGAAACTGTTGATAAGTCATTGATAGGTGGGAATAAAAATGTTTATTTGTAAATGAAAAATCAGCATTTTGAGTCACGTTTGATAAATCTTTCCATTCATTTGTCAGTGCTGCAAACTATTTTAAGAAAATACGAACTAAATATTTCACAAATTGAAATAAATTGGGGTTTACATAGCTATTAATAATGGGGTTTTATTATTTTAGTATTTTGTTAATGACTATAGGAATAAAAACATTTTTTAAAAAAACATTGTGAACTTGATACAGTTTCAGTATCCAGTTTATACTTGATTAGAACCCACTATGATCTATTTATAGACGACTTGGCAAGGTTTTGTGGGCTAATGACCAGCTTCTCCCCTGATACAGCTCCTTTTTAAAGCACTGAAATAAAAGGTACTGGGATATTTAGGTCCATTATTATTCATAATCTTTGGCAATGGTTTACTATTGATGAACAATAATGCTTTGGTTGGTCTAGCACAGTTAAAGCAGTGGTTTTCAACCACCATGAGAACTGCTCTAGTGTATTGTGAAATTCTGTACAAAGATAATGAAAATCAACATAACACATTGTTTCATCTTAAACAATATTGTATCGTAGCAGTTCCCAACCAGTGTGTCGCAACACACGTGCTGCCAGCAGCAGCACAGCATAGCCCCAACCATGGTCCAGAAGGCTGCTAGTGGCGTCAAGATCCAGCCCTGGCCAGGTGGCTGCCAACAGTAGCAGGGTCCGGGAGCTGTGAAGGACCGTGCAGCACGGTGTGCCGCAGCAGATCAAAGGGTGGGAACCACTGTTGTATCCGACCAAAATGACAACTCATAAAACTCATGAAAATTAGCCATCAAATTAAAAGCGAGGTATTGGTCTTTCGATTCTAAAACATAAACATTCCAAATGCAGGTGGCCAAAGTGCAAAATTGAGATGACATGATTTTTTTTCCCCGATGGATTTGAAACATGAATGCATTTAAGCCTTCTTTAGCTTGTTGTATACACTATGTTGCAAACCACCCCAGTATGACCGTAACCATAGTAAATGTGATGTTTATGAGCAATCAATTCAGCTGAAGAAAGTGGGTGTGCCATGGAATTTTGCTTCATTGAAGCGTGACATGTCACTGAAAAATTGAGAACCACTGGTCTAAAGAAAACTTCAAAAGACATTTCAGGTCACAAATATTGCTGGAATCATTTGATGGTGTCTGGTTAGTGCAGACTGACAATGTACTGTCAGAATCTGCTGATAAGCATTACTCCTTTGGCTTGCAACGTGTTCAATACCATTTGTTTTGCTAATTTAGAGAGAGAAATAAGAAGTCTTCATACAAACAGTGAATTAAGATTCTGTTCTACACCACCGTCACAGACTCCTTCAACCGGTTATGCTGTTTGGACTAGCCTCTAACAAAATGCCGTCAATACCTACATTTATTTTAAAAATGGTTTTTAATGGTGGGAAAACTAACTTTTTCCAGCAGAATGGAGATTTTATTAAACATTCTGAAAGCCACCCTGGAAGAGTGGTTCAAATCCTCTCTGATTTTACTTACATGCCCAGTGTAACAAACTGAGCTTAGGAGAGAACTGCTGCTTATTGCATCCTCAGTATAAAGCTAAAAGTATTGGAAAGCAAAAAAAATCAAACCAAGTCACGCATAGCTCCACTTTGATATAAGTACCTACAGTTCATATAACAGAACACCCAACACATATTAACATTTGCCCTCAAGTATTAAGAAGCCTACCTTCAGTCTTTGGAAATTCCCCAAAGTCGTCAAATCTTTCTGAATATAGATCAGTGGTTCCCAACCTTTTCAGTTACATGGCACACTTCAATAAGACAAACAGTTCTAAAGCACACCCATTTTTTTCAGCTGAATTGATTGCTCGTAAACATCCCATTTACATACAGTTATTGTCACTATGATCTTACTACAGAGGTTTGCAACTCAGTGCATACAACAAGATAAAGAAGGATGAAATTCATTAATGTTTCAAAGCCACCAGAAAGAAATACACATCCGAATTTTGCCTTTTGGCCACCTACATTTAGAATGTTCATGTTTTAGAATCGAAAGACCGATACTACTCTTAATTTGATGATTAAGTTTTATGAGCTGTAATTTGCTTGGATAGACTACTGTTTAAGATGAAACAACGTTTGTTTTACATTGATTTTCATTACCTTTGTACAAAATTTCACAACACACTTGGACGGCTCTTGTAGCAGATTGATTGAAAATGACTGATATAGATATTTAAAAGTACTCTCTTAGCTTCATTTTTCAGCATTTAAAAGTACTTAAGACCAAAACTATATACATTTATTGACATATGTTCATCCTGCAGCACAACATGAAATGTTCCAGAAAGCACTTGTAACCATTTGTCACAAAGCCAAAGCATCTGTTCAACATTTTGCAAACTCCTTCCCCCTGCCGCCCAACTCAGCCTTTAACCCATGAGCATACAGAACCCTGCAACAACCACTCCTAAAGTGTCCAAGAAAACTGAAAATCAAATCAGGGAACAATGTCATTAACTTTATATCTTTGAAAAACATAACTGAAGAAATCTGTTTCAAAACATACTTATATTGTAAACAATGCACTACCTTAATTAGACAAGGCTAAACTTAAATACTAAGTAGTCCCTTAAGTTAACTTTTTTCAAGCAATGGGTAGTAACTTAAAAAGAAAAACACTTATTCACACAAACATAAAACATAAATCCACATTCCAAGAATCTATTCTATAAGGAGAACACTACTCTCGTGCAATGCCAACAGCAAGTTGTTGTCTTACGCACAAGGTTTATGATTAGAAGTCTATTAAAAGTGCATTTAATGTAGCTGTAAACAAATTATCAATTCACCAATTTGGACCATGACTGGCTGGGGTAATGTCAGACGAATTGAAAGATAAAGGCACTGCAGAGTCCTGATTTATGTACATATTTAACTCTACACACATGGCCAGTGCTCACTAAAGACAAAACACAAGTCAATAGTGCTAATTCAAATGTTTAAAGGGCATCCATGTGCTTGCAGAATCATGACATGTTACACTTATAAAAAGTAGTATACATTTCACAAGCTTTATCAATTATTAAGTGAAACTAACTGTGGTTGTATCAGAAAAGAAGATAACTGTTGTAGTATTTAAATACTTTAAATGAACAATATTAATTTGTCATTTTATTCTTTTATTATGTATCCAGTAAATGAACTTTGTTAAGTAGGAAATAAACCATTCATAACATTCCGACCCACCTCTCACAAAGAATGTGTAAGCAAGTAATGAGTTTTTTGTTTTTCCTTTTTTTTTTTTTTCTTTTTTTAATAACCTGTCGCACCTTAAAAACTAACAACTTTCTTCGGGTATAAGCTTTCATGGCCTGCAACCCACTTCATCAGATGCTTTTTGATGTATACTGACTAACACGGCTATACATCTATAGATTTTTTAAGTTATTGTACATTTGAATGCACATTCAGATTAGTGCATCTGAACAAGTTAGTTATTTGTATGTCCCTGAGGCCAACAAGATACCTAGCTGACATTTTACAGGGACAAATAACTTATTTGTAATTGCATGAGCACATGAATTGTACACATCTAATCTGGAAAGTTAAACCCCCACTTGTTCAGCACTACAAACAACAGATTTCAGTTTGTTATAGCTTTTCATTAAAAAAAAAAAATAATGGCACATTTAACCACACCAGTTAAAACTGCTGACCAATGAACTGGGTGGTGAATTATAACCACAATTACTGGCACTATTGTGAAAATAGTAAAGCAAGGGAGGAGAAAATGTACTTCAGGTTCTCTCTTTAAACAACAGATGGATTACACAAATACTGTATATCTTACACCAGGAGATAAAAGAGAGGCTGTGTCAGCCTTGTAAAATGCAGGCTTAGAAAAGATGCAATTGCTCTCTACAAAGACATGAGAGGAGGATGAACAGCAGGAAAAGAAAAAGAGGTATTTCAACTAAAGGACAATGTTGGCACAAACCAAAATGGATATGAAATGGTATTAAAAATGTAGTCTGGAAATTAGAAAGTTCTAATCATCCAACAGTGAGGTTGGAACAGCCTCCAATATGAAACAGTGGGTGTAAACAACTAACTCACTTTAATTTGAAACTTCAGAAGTTTATGAACAGAATTTTATGACAGCGTTACCTGCAATAATAGGGACTGGACAAAGAAACCTAGGAGGTCCCTTCCAATCCTATGTCAAACAAAGGACTAACAAGAGGATAGGAAACTGAGCAGCAGTACGAAAACCATTACTTCACTAGAGAGAAATATGCAGTAGAGTCATGGTTATATGACTACCACTACATAAAACTAAAAAAAATAAGGACTACCCATTTTGAAACAAGAATTTACAGCTTTTGTTATGCACCAAATAGTTAGCAGAACTACATACGACAGTTGAGTGTTTTCATTAATAAAACGTTTGTCTGCACTGCCAAAAAAAAAAAAAAGCTGTGCATTTACAGTGAGATAACCGACCACTTTAGCTACCTCACTGGAAAAGCACTTTGTTGGCAGCAAAAACAGCCTCTGTTTATATGAAAGAATATGTTCACTTTTATTTCTTTAATCTCATGGAGGTTAATTCCATCTTTTGTACGATGTTGTCAGAAATGAGATATGAATGTCTAATTAGGTCATCTGTTCATATGCTGCCAGTGAGGGACTGTGCCCAACTGCTCACTTTTCCATTTGGTCCAATACATTTTTATAAGTCCCAAGTGATGAGACTGTCACCACTTGTCCTGTGCGACTACTGCATAGCATACCACATCTCATTGTCAGGAAAACAATAGAGGTATTCAATCTGACTTTTACTGTACTATACTGCCTTGTCACTTCTACATAGATTTATCTTCATCTAGGTGTTTATACTCTCTTAAATAATAGTAGGAAGTTATATCCCTCTCTCATCATACTTAAAGCACTATTTTGCCCAGTTATACTTTATTAATTTTTATTTCCCTCAAATATCCCACACCACCATTGCCATTTTTGCTGCTTGAGCATGTCTCTGATTATGTCTCCGATTTATAAGTCAATTAATGGTCCATAACGTAACCAACCACAATCTAGTACAACAACAAAAAGGTCAATGCCATTCGCTGGTGCACACATAGAGGCATCAGGTCATGCAGTAGTAAAGTAATATTCCCTCTTTGCAGCTTTGCTGTAACCACACTTAAAATTCAGTTCTACGAACCTTGTATACAGGAAGATTTTGATTCTGTTTTTTATCACAATTTTTAATATTGATCATTTACCCAACTGAACCCCACTATACACACACATAGAATAAACCAAATCCATACTAGAATTAGCTAACTGAAAAAAAGCCATAGGGTTGGGATGAAAGATACTTCATCGATTCAAAGGCCAGAAGGAACCATTGTGATCATCTGGTCTGACATCCTGTATAACAGAAGCAATGGAATTGCCTCCAAATAATTCCCAGAACCTCTCTCCTAAAGGAAAAAACATTTAAAATTGATTTAAAAATTGGCAGCAATAGAGAATCTACCATGCCTGTGGTAAACTGTTCCATTAGTTAATTACCCACTTTATGGATCATATTAGACCTTTCTCTGCAGGACTGAAGAGCCCATTATGACATATTTGTTCCCAGCTAGATACTTATACACTGTAACCAAGTCGCCCTTTAACCTTTAAACTAAGTAGACTGAAATCCTTCCATCCATCACCATGAGGCCTGTTTTCTAACCCTTTAATCATCCTTGTGGCTCTTTTCTGAATGCTCTCCAATTTATCAATATCATTCTTGAATTGTGGACACTAGAACTGGACAGGAGCAGCACCAATGCCAAACACAGAGCCAAAAAAATTGACTTCAAAGAAAATCTTTATTGTTAAGTGTGCTGTAAGCATAAATGAAAAAGTTAAGGTTGGTGTAGGAACCATAAAGAAGGTAACCTCTGCTTATATTTAACTCTAACTTTGTATTCAAATTCTTCTTGCAAGAGGAATTTCCTTAAAAAAAAAAATAAAAATCCAAGTGCCCTTAAAATAACCTTCTTCAGATGAACAAATAGCTTTGACACCGGCTCCACACTACCCAGTGACTTAACTGCAGAATGGTAAATTCCCACTGCCATTTTAATTGTTGGAGAGAAAAATTAAGAAAACAATGCAGAAATCTACAAACAATGCTGGATTAATTTCTTTAACATTAATATAATGTCCCAAAACTTCAGTTTAATTTTTCTGCTGTTTAGATTTAAATTATTTGATTTAATAAGGACACAGGAAACACAAACATATAAGGTTTAAGCAAATAAAAAGTAAGGGTGGTGCATTAAATGATAACGAGCATTCACAGTAACGAGTTTAAAATAGAGCATGAGAGACTTTTCTTTTACTTTCACAACAAATAAAAATTATTTCTAAAACTCCTAAATTTAAAATAAAATTTATCAGAAAATTACGTTACACTGAGTGTAGAATGGAATACTGCACTTATTACTTATCTCAACAGAAAAACCCAGACTAGGGGTCAGCTCAGCTGCACTGCCATGGCTCAGTACCATACATTGACACAATAAGGAAGAGAGATCTACTACTGAGTATTTTGAATGCTTTAAATATATTGTCTTTGCAGATCAATATTGCAGACACGTGGCTTGTGAGACAATATATCTGGGACACTACTACCTTCTTGTTGCTAGTTAACCTTAAGAGGTAAAAATTGAGCACTTTTCTGTGCTGGTAACTTATACAGTTTGGCAGGACTCTGGCTAGTTTACTGGTTTGCTGATTTTACAATCTAGGCTGGCTGCTGTGTGGCTGAGGTGAGGTTACCTGGCTGTTAGGTGAGTTAATGCCGGAGTTCTAGGAGGGTTCTCTGAAATGAGAGTAGCACACATTTTGATTGGAAGCCAGTGACGAGAGAATGCTGAGAGATGGAGGATAAGGTCATCCATTCCAGTTGCCTGTGGGGCCCAGGCTTTATAGAGTATGCAGGTTCCACTGGCTCGAGGGACAAAGGAAGGTGAGAGATGAAGAGAGTAGCCCAACTGAGCTTACCGTCTGAGAATAGAACAAAGGTTGATTTCATTGCCTCTCTCCACCCCTTAACTTCCATGTGTACTACAAGGAAGAACCCACAGGGAGATCACCTTTTAAATGACCTCTGGAGGTCTCTTATAATCCTAGCCTTCCATGATAAACTTACATGATTGCTACCTGCACCTGTGGGGACCCAAGTCAAACAGGCATTCTGTCCTCAGAGGCTTCTACCCTTATCCTGGTCTTGACTTGCTGGGAATGCCATCTGCCTGTTCCCACCCATGCTAGTCAAGTAGCAGAAAAACACCAGTTGCGTGAGGTGTCTGTTGATAGAGTCACTCAGGAAACAGATAAGAGTTTCAGGAAAAAATGGCTCATCTGCACGGCACCCAGGAACAAGAGGACTTCATTAAAAGAATCCACATGGAGACAGCTAGGATGGATGGTGCTAGCCAATCAGAAAAGAGTAGAGTATCACCAGAGAAGGAAGGAGGATGAGCTGCTGACTGTCTCAGGCACTGAGAGTGCTCCTCCAGCCACTTTGACCTCCAGCCCACTGAAGTAAAGAACTGATATGAACAACCCTAATAGCTCAGGAGTAAGAACCATCTGACCACAAAGCTGGGAGCCTCATGGCTATCTCAAATAAGAGAAGACAGGCCAGCATTGCAGGCAATGCACTGGCCCAGCCGAAGGGTGAAGCATACTTGTATTGTGGGGCAGCGCAGGCTAGGAGTGCTCTGGGATGCCAGGGCCCAGGGCTGGTGCTAGACGGTAAGCAGCCCCTGCACTGCAGCGAGGCGCCGGCATTTGAGGGGCGCCAAAAGGGGACAGCGCCGTTGCGCTCCCCTGATGATGTCACTCGGATACGCCAGCATCGCTCTGCTGCAAGGGGGCGCCACAATCCCCAGCACCATTCCTGCCACGGCCCCCCTTAGCCTGAGGACTGAGCTGTAGCCCTGTAGGGCAAACAGAAGACTTTGTGACTGTCTGCTGGGGTGTTGATTCCCACCACCTTTAACCTACAATTTAACACCTAGATAACTACTTGTTTACTACATAGTCTGGCAGCATGGAAATGTGTTTAGGGGAGGGGACCTCAATTGCCCATTATTGTTATACCATCACCAAGTCTTCCATTTGCCCTACAAGCCCCTACAGGCCCAGCCTTTAGAGACCTGGTGTAAGAAGGGCCCCACCAGCCCTGAGCACCATGAGCCTGTGCCACCCAACAATGACAGTCTGCCCCAGCCTTGAGCTGGCCTGGTCTCGCGGTGTGCTCCCCCAACACTGGGCTGCCCCTGAGTACCAACACTACTCCACGCCCTGCTGCAAAAGTGGCCAAGCCCTGCCTTCTGGCCCCACCCCACCCACTACTGGGGATGGAGTGGCTGCCCAAATGGCCAGTCCTGCCCCTCACCCTACCTCCCACTGGCCATTTTTTTTTAAACAGACTAATGCCCATGCACGATAAATTTCATGATTTCTAAGGAAGGAAGGGGGAGCAGCAGAACAAGAAAAACTGGCTTAAAAAAAGTAAATTTCAACAGATTTTGAGCACAGGCAGCTAAGGACCTATGACAAGAAAAACTAAGTGAAAAAGTAATTTAGGAGAGTTGTAGTTTCTTAAAAAGACAATATCAGAGCCAAACAGAACTGAAGGAAAGAAAGGAAGACTAGTAGGAGCACAATACTGCTCTGTCAGGAGCTCCTTCATGATCCAAAAATTAAAAAAAGAAATCCTACAAAGAAGTGGAAACACAGATAAATGTCTAAGGATAAATATAAACAAAACAGTTCAAGTTTCCAGAGACAAGTCACAAAGGCCAAGCCACAAAATTGAGTTATGCCTAGCACGAGACACAAAAGGGAATAAAAAAGAGGTTCTACAAATACATTAGAAGCAAGAAAAAGGTGAAGAAAAGTGTGGGTATTGCTTAGCAAAGAAGAAGAGCAAAAGATAACAGAAAGAAGGCTGATTTGCTTGATGCTTATTTTTCTTTAATCTTCCCTAAAAGGATAGATTGAGGACAAATGCTTAAAACAATTCATATCAACAATAAGAGAAAAGGAACACATGCCAGAATGGGGAAAAAATAGACGCAAGAATATTTAGATGAATTAGATGTATTTTGGTTGGCAAAGCTTGACCAAAATTCACCCTAGCAGACTTAAGAAACTAGCTGAAGAAATCTCAGAACCATTTGTGATTATCCTTGAGAAGGAATGGGTGAGGTCTCAGAGGACTAAAGAAAGGCAATTATATTACCTAGCCTTAAAATGGGAAGAAAGAGGACCTGGGAAGTTATACAGCAGTCACAGTCTCATCATAATACCTGGAAGGATACTGGAATAACTCATTAAACAATCAGTCTGCAAGCACCTACAGGATAACATGGTTATAGAGAATAGCCAGCATAGATCTATTAGGAACAAATCCCGCCAATCCAACTTCCTTCTTTGACAAGGCAACAGTAGACATGATGTATCTTAACATTAAGACGACTTCTGACAGTCCCACATGACTAGGGTAATGCAGTCCAGATAAAATACTATAAATTGGGTGCATATCAGGACAAAGACAATACTCAAAAGAGAAGTTGTCACCAGTTCACTGTCAAGCTGGAAGGATCCATCCCCTAAGTCCAGGACTATTCAATATTTTCATTAATGAAATTGATAATGGAATGGAGAGTGTGCTTATGCAATTTGCAGATGACACCAGGGTGGAAGGGACTGCAGGCACTTTAGAACACAGGACTAGAATGCAAAATGATCTTGAGGAATTAGAGAATTTGTTGAAATCAACAAGGTTACATTCAAAACAGACAAGTGCAAAGAACTACACCTGGAAAGGAAAAATCAAAGGCACAAACAAAAAATGGGGAATAACTGTCTAAGCAATAGCACTGCTGAAAATGATCTGGGAGTTAGAGGTAATCATAAACTGAGTATGACTCAATAATGTGATACAGTTGTGAAAAGATTAATTTAACTCTCAGGTATATTACCAGCATTGTCCTGTGTAAGGAAAGGGAAGTAATTGTCCTCCTTTGCTCAGTTCTGGTGAAGCCTCCACTGGAGTACTGTGTCCAACTCTGGGCCTCACACTTTAGGAAAGACATGGACAAACTGGAGAGAGTCCAGAGGATAGCAATAAAAACTGATAAAAGATACAGGAAATCTGACCTATGAGGAAAAGTTAAATAAAGAGTGCATGATTAAGCTTGAAAAGAGAGGACTGAGGGCTGATAACTGTCTTCACATCTGTTAAGAGCTATTATAATAATGAGAGCTGTGATCAATTGTACTCTCTACCCACTGAAAGTAGGACATAAAGTAATGGTCTTAAACTTCAGCCTGTTAGATTATGGTTAGATATTTAGAAAAATCTTTCTACTTATGAGGATAGTTAAACCCTGGAATAGGAGTCCAGTGACTTCCCATCATTGAAGGTCTTTAAGAACAGACTGGCCTAACATCTAGCATGGACAGTCTAGATTTACCAGATTCTGTCTCAATTTAGGAGACTGAGTTTAATGGCTTTTTGACATGTTCATGGAAGAAGGGGCTGATACGAGTCTTCAGATACATTAATGGATGTTTAAAAAAAAAAAAGAGAAAGATGATTGACTGTTCTAGCCACTGATGATAGTAGAAGTAGTGATGGAGTAACCTGCTGCAAGAAGAGATTTAGGTTAGAGATGAAGAAAAAATTTCTAATTATAATGACAGTTGAACAGTGGGAATTTTTTGGAATCTGCAACATTGGAGGTTTTAAGAACAAGAGGGATAAAACCCTGGATGATCTTGGTCTACCTGCTCCTAGCTCAGTGTGGTGGGCTAGGCTAATGACCTCTGGAGGTCCCCTCCAGCGCTTCATTTCTATGATTCTGTGAAGAATCCAACATGCCTTCACCAGCATATAACCATGATAAGAGACCCTTTAATAGTGATGGGAATGGGAGGAGCATGAACTTCTTTCCTAGAGTCATCTAAAAGATAAAAGGCATAAGAGAAGCCTCTCCTGCTAGCCATTTTTTAGTCCACTGCCTGAAGTCTCTACAGAACTTCTGTTCTCATTAACTCCAGCAAGTATAACTTTAAAAATGGCAAGTTGCAAAGCTCAGTTTACCCGTACATCTATTTTCAGAGCGTTACCCTTGATTCTGAGGTTTGGAACCGGGCATTTTATTTTAGACTCTTTAGTCTTTTTATTAGTTTAGGCTTTTCACCCCAATTTTTGCTATGTTAGACCCTTCAAACATCCAGCTACCAAAAAACTGCAAAGCCAGTGACAATAAAAGATCAGTGCCTGACCCCAGTGACAGAAGTGGCTATGCAAAAGACACTGGCCTCAGAACACACTCCATTGCAGAAAAGGCTCCTTTACAAATGACTGCATCAGCCACTGAAATCAAATCTCTCTGTGTAGGTTCCATTGCAAAATCTCTCTTTTTCAGAATGTAATTAAAAAGAAAAAAAAAATGAAACTACTTTGAGGCAGGCATACCCACTCTAAAGAAGGTGAGAGCACTGCACATTACAGTTTTGAGCATCCTTTGTTTGTCATGGCACTGTTAAAGCAAGATTCAAAAGTTAACATCACCATAATGCAAAACAATATTGAATTTGGCATTGAAAACATTGAATCAGTTTCTGCAAGTGCTTAAAACTGATAGCAAGAAGGGAACACAACGATGGTTATTTAGCTCAGCGATTCTCTAAACTACTACTTGTGCAGGCAACCTTCCAAAGCCTCAGCATTTTCCCATCACCTTTTCCAAGAGAAGACTGCTTTAAATAATGGTAGCAACTTGAGTTACTTCAGACATACCACAAACAAACCCAACTGGCAATTGTGTACTTTCTCTTGAAAATAAAGCCATGCAGGCTCACCCATCTCACAAGATTTAGAAGGGTATTAAATCCAATCCTCCCTGAACTTTAATCCATACAAAGTTATGTAGCATTAAGTTTAGTGATTCTTTTTCCCAATTTCTATTCCCACAACAAATTCTTCCTCAACACATTCTTACTTTTTTCAGATGAAGGTGATATTTGCTGGAAAAATAAGATTTTTTTCAACAAACGTAAAAGTCAAAATATAAACTAATATGCGATTTAAATAGCATTTATATAACATGTCTCCTAGTTCAGGGTTTCCACAAGCCTGATTATACTATTTCTCCCTTCAGTACAGGAAAGGTATTTGGGTCTCCTATTTATTTTTAACCCAAAAGTAGAGGGCAGGAAGGATCCCTAAAAAGACTGCACTCAATGAAGTAATACATTTTGGAAACTTCTAAAACATGTGAATTGAATCTCTTGAGTCATTATGAACATCTTGACTGAGTTTTCCCTTTTGCAATTGGTTAATAGATTTTTTTTTTAAAGAATCTATTTCTTAGAGAGTTTCATAGCTAAACTATACATTTGATTCCAACAATCCTAGTTTTCCATATAATGTCCTTCTGTCCTAGGAACCTGTTTTAGGACACAACTTTTTTCATTTTCATTTAGTTAATCAAAACATTTCTCTTTCTAAACTACAAAATGTCTGTTTGAAGATGTATGCTAGACAGAAGTTGGTCCATGTTCACAAGAAATAGTTATACAGTACATCATAGAAGATGTAGTCCAGACAAGGAGGCCAGCCCATACTGAGGAACAGCCATATATGGCATCCATACAACAACTCCCCTTAGGCACCAAGACATTTCAGACAGAGAAAGACTAATGAACAGACCTGAAATGAAAGGCATCAGTTCACAAAACTAGCATTCTAATTTGAGACAACCCACTACTAAAAATATTCTGGGTTTGGGGCATTGCTTTTTTGGGGTTAGTAAAAGAAATCAGCAATGACAACAAACTTATTTTTTTCCAGAAATTACACTTTCCATCAAAGCCCAGACTAAGTCTAAAACTAACAGTGTCCTGCACCTGTGCCCTGACAAATAATGAGAAGAGAAGAATTTCCAAAGCACGAACCCCCGACTGTGAATCAGTCATCAGTTATAAAGAATTCAAACTTACCAACTGATGGCAGAAGATTCCTAGATACTCTTAACTATTGCAGAGGGAAGGATAGGAGGATAGCTAGACTCTCCCCCATCCCACCCCGGACACTCAGTGCTAGTTCATCATTACATGGTGCTCAAAAGTAGCCAGTGCAGAGAACTGAGATTGGATACTATCATTCAAGACAGACTACTTTCCGCAACAACTGCAGATTCTGAGTGGTCCTTGTGATGCTGTCTGGATTAGGCATGATCATTGTTCATAGTATTTATTATCAAAATGGCAATGAGTTCTACAAGATATGTGATGGTACCTGAAAAATATGATAATATTGCATATGCATCTTTATACTCCAAATTATGGCTGTGTGTGATACAGCTATATCCAAACACTTGTGATATGCCACTGAGTTACACCCCACAGATATATTAGTGTCAGCGCTGATGACTTGGCAAGGACCATTACTTTTACAATCATCAAGGAGAGTGCAGAACCAAGACAGCACCTATGCCTTTGTGAGGACTGAGACATTCCTTGTTCTAGGGAACTGCATGTATTTTTCCTTGCCCATGTGTTGTGAGTTTGTGTTTAAAACAAGTCACATATTCTAAACAGACTGAAAATGTGTTTCTTTTGGGGGGGGGTTGTTTGTTTTGATGTTGCTGCTTTAAGAAATAATGGCAAAAGTATTATTCTTGGACACAGTCTCCTTTTCAAAACAAACAAAATCCTACTTCAAGTTTCCAAAACCAAAATAAACAAAGAGTTCTGGAGGCACTTAAAAACTAACAAAATTTAGTTATTTCATGAGCTTTCGGGGAGAAAATCCCACTTCATCAGACACTTTTAAGACGCTTAAAAGTGTCTGATGAAATGGGATTTTCTCCCATGAAAGCTCACGCAATAAATAAATTTTGTTAGTATTTAAGCGCCACAGAATTCCTTGTTTCTTTTACTGAACTAGACGAACACAGCTACCCCTTTGGATCTTGGCAAAACCAAAACAAGTCGCATATACCAGTCAGGTGGAGACTAGGCCTAAAAATTTCAGTCCAAGAGGTGAAAATTAGACAAAGTTATAAGCAACTGAAAAAGGGTTTTCAGAATGGAAATGTTTAAATCTTAACTGCAGCTTTTGTCACTATGCACATACATACCTTTATCTATACATACAAACAATTTTATATGGGTTGACTAGAAGTTAAAACTTGAGGAGTGTGGCCTCATCATTTGAAACCATATTGTTGCAAAACACTCTTAATAGAAAGACTGCACAAAAACCTGTCAAATTCTGAAATAATTTAAATAATTTAGTGCATTCATTCTTCTTCGCAACATAACTTATTCTTCATAACCAAACAATTAATATTAGCGGGAAGCCACCATTTGTCACCAAATCTTTTAGAGATAAAAGAACTTGAGTGAACATCTTAATTTTCTTTTCACTTGTTCACCACTATCAAAAGTCCCACCTATTCTAAAAAATAATTTTGAATTTATTCTGATAGTAAATACCATTTAGACCATAAATGGTACACAGGAAACAGAGCATAAAAGATAATATTTGAATTTAGAATATCTTTAAGGAACTATTAACTACTCCAACAGATATAATATTAAAACAGGTTAAGAAACAAATTTACTTCCAGAACCTTAAGACACAAAGTGAAAACAGAAATTGAAATACTTATTCCCATTATGGCAATTATGAATAAGGCTCAACAGCAAATGAGAATGCTAAATAAGTTAGCAATCTGAACTGAGAAAACTCCTTCCAGGGCTCACCAATGCATTCAAATAGTTTAAAAAAAAAAAAAAAAAAACCTCAGGGAAGTTAAGGAAAGAAGATTAAGCCACTATATTTCCTCAAAAAACTTCTGAAAGTACTTGAGGTTTATAAAATGTTTCACTTTGCCCTTGAACGTAACAGCAACTAGATCAGTTTCTCCCACAATTCACCTGATATATTTTTAAACTTCCTTTTCCTACCAAATTATTTTTTCCTTCTCCAAACCTTCACGTACAATAAACAATTGAAGAATCCGCTGTAACTGACACCAGACACTGCTACCCTTTTTTGCTTGCATAGCATGCTCAACTTTGATTACCCAAGTATCTGATGTAATTCCGTTTTACTGCAGGAATAGAGAGCAAGTTCAGGTCAACAGCAGAATTCTCACTTGTGGATGACAACAAGAGCTAAATAAGCATGTCTGGACAGTTGTGGATGCCTGTGCCCTGAGTTGTTCTAGTCTGAAATAAAGACATCTCAAGGTAGTAAAACTACCTGAAGAAATCTGTATGTTTATGAGAATACAATTTCAGGGTTAAATAAGACTCCTCAGAAATCTAAACATGATCTTATCATTACAGAAACACTATGCAAAACAAAAAATTGTAGTATCAAACGTAATAGATTTCTTCAATACCAAAAGGTTCACAAGCCACAAAACCTACATATTTAGAATAAGCACTGCTGACTCAGCATTTATGTCGCTGAATCATACAGAACTGAACAAGCAGTAAAAGTTCAGTTCATTTAATAGGGTGACATCCTTCCATAGGCGGTCATAGCTATGGGGCAGGATAGGCAAGTCCCCAGGCTGGAGGAAGGTCCCCATGCTAGGGCAGGCCTCATGCTGGCTGGCTGACTGTTTTAAATCTCCTGGCACAGCTAGTCAAGAGAGGAGCACATGCAAACTTGACACATACAGACTAGGTCTGAATAGGGACTTGGCATGGTTATCTCATTACAAGTAGTAATTGTCCCTGTTCACATAGTTTCACTTTCTAAACAACTGATGTCAATGGGCCTTATCCACCCTATGGTGAATTGAATTCATTAGCACTTGCCTTCTTCATCAGAATATTGCTCACCTTTGCAAGGGTATAAATGCATCCTAATTGTAGTTTCCACTTCATGCATCTGACAAAATGGGTTGGACCCCACAAAAGATTAGGCCCAAAGAAAACTGTTAGTTTTTCAAGTGCTATAGGACTTTCATTGTTATTACTCTGAATATGATTATTTAAAGGAACAGCATCAGTTGGATAGGTTACATTCTCCCCTCATGGACTACTATCATTCCAGATACTCCTAAGAAATGTTTACCAATCAGGTTAATCCCTGACCATGTCAGCTAATACTCTAACTGCTGTAAAGCTAATGAATCCATTCTTCATGCCTATGCCATGCCATAGGTATGGCACACAAAAGGGCATGCACATAACCCTGATATTTCACTGGTATATGTAAACCCACAAAGCAAATTCTCAGCTACAACATCCTTAGCTGATTTATTTGGGCTCTGTATCCAGGGCCAGTCAACCATAAATACAACCTAGGAGATTTCCTAGGGTGCCAGGCTTTAGGGGCACCAAATTAGCTGGAAGTGAATTTTTTTCTCTATTTAAAAAAATATTAATATGCTCATTCTAGACTTGAAACTACACTGTTGCAAAACACTTAATAGAAAGACTGTACACAAAAACCTGTCAAATTCTGAAATAAATTAAATAATTTAGTGCATTCGTTCTTCTTCGCAACATAAAGAACTTATTCTTCATAACCAAACAATATTAGCGGAAAGCCACCATTTATCACCAAATCTTTGAGAGACATTTAGAGACTTTTTCTTCTATATTGAATGTGAGGGTGGGACACAAAGTCATAGCTTACCTAGGGTGCCAAAAACATGCTGGGCCGGGCCAGTCCTGTCTGGTTTTGCTCATTTCTTTGTCTTAAAATGTAACAGAAACATCAGTAAAACAGACAAGCAAGGAGTCCTGTGGCACTTAAAGACAAAATAATATATTTATTGCATCATCTTTCGTGGGAGAAAAATCCCATTTTTACAGTAAATTCCCCCATCTTCAAAGCATCTGACAAAGTGGGATTCTCTCCCACGAAAACTCATGCAATAAACATATTTGTTAGTCTTCAAGTGCCACAGGACTCTGTTTGTTTTACTGAACTAGACTAACACGGCTGCCCCTTTAGATCACAGAAACATCAAGTAATTCTTGACTAGTCTCCTATGGTAAAGTGGCATCTTGATTGTACAAAGGGAACTATTCCCTTGCTCATAGATAAGGATATGATTTTTTTCATGGTTAAATTAAGCAAAAGTATAAAACAGTGAGAGGAAAAAGGACAAAATTAGGATATGGTCACAGTGGGGCCGAAGCTGAAGCCTGAGCATGGATGAAGCTGCTGCTGAAGAAATCAGGCAGGTCTGTTAAAGTCATGGAGCCTTTGACCTATGTGGACAAATGGTATCCATGCTGGCATGGTATAGCATCATCAGAGTGCATTAATACTAAGCTTTCACCATCTGGTTGCTATGTATCAACTGCATATGAAAAATAAGAATATTCTAGTGCGTATTCTGATGCTTCAGGGCAAGGGTATCACTGCATCAAAAAAACTGTCTTAGCCTGACCCCGGCACACCCACCAGCCAGCCGCAGCCCCAGCCACTGCCACCCTTGGGCCCAGGTCCCCCAAGCTGGGGGCTGGATATGGCTCCTGCTGCCACCAGCCCCAGATCCCTGGCTGGGTAGGATTCCTGTTGCCGCTGATGGTGGCCTAGACCCAGGTCCCTGGCCTAGATCAGGGCCTGAAGGATCTTGCCACTGCCAGTGGTACAGCCCCAGGACTGCCCTGAGCTCCCTCACATCTGGCCCCAACCCTGGACGAGGAGCCAGACAGACCCCTGATCTCTGGCTGGGACGGACGAGGAGAGGTCAGGACACTGGCGCTGAGATTCAGGACTTGTGCCTCCCCACACACACCCCCAAGCCCCATGAAAGCCCCTAATTTAAAATTCAAAAGTTTTTTAGGTTCCTTGAATGCTAAAAGAGATCAGTTTGAGAATTGAATCAGCTGACTCCTGTAAGTTACCTTCAGAGCAAATGCCATATTGGAGTTCATCTTTCCTGGAGTTGAAACAAAGTTGAAGTAAAACCATGTAGTCTCAATAAATCATGACACCATCTTCTTTCAGGTGCAATACTATCTTTTGGCTTCACAATACAAACAGGAAGAACATCCAACAATTGTTACATCATAAAATTGTATTTGGGGACCCCATCTATCCACTAACTTGCATTTCCCTCTTATTTTGATATTGTAAAATAGGACCCTGTTGCCTTCAGAAATCCTAACTTTTGCATCTCTCTTCCTTGTTAGCTTTCTGACTTTTCTTCTTTTCTTCCAAGCTCATCAGCATTCTTCAGTTTTTTCTTAAGATCCTTCACATGTTGTTGATGAGTTATTTCAGATTTGCCTTGTAGCTTAATTCCAAAACACAAGTCAATTGAGAGGTACAGCTGTCTGCCAAACATTAATAAATAAGGAGTCTTTCCAGTTCTGTCAATTCTAGTGCAATTGTAAGCATGAATCAATGGTTTGACATACTTCCTCTACTAAGCTGCTTCTTTTTAAATCCTCCCAACTACCCAAACATGCTCAACAGCATTTTATTGAATCACTACATAGAGTTTCCTCATGGGTGAAAAGGCATAGTTCTCCATTTTACCCCTTGTAGGGTGCACAGCTCAGATGTCATCTTTGACAGAAATCCTGCTGTTAAACCACTGTGCATCCTTTTTGGAACCCATATTAACAGAGGAGTTTTTCCCACAGAATCGTACTAACTGTTTTGGATATTTAGTCTTTAGTAGGATAACCGGACACTGCCAAAATGTTTCTTGTATCACAGTCATAAGGAAAGAAAAGGAAATCTATGCCTGTTAGAAATCTAAGAAATCTGTGCCTGTTAGCTTCACTAACAACTAAATCTCAATTTTCACTAACGATGCTGCCTTTTCTGTACAAGCTTTTCTTCTGATTAATTCTAAAGTTTCCTATATGCCCAGTTTCATCATGACACTTTGTAGCACCATACCAAATACAATGCGAGAGCAGTAATTTAATAATGACTTCTAACCCTTATTCTTTAATAGAGTAGCCCTCCCCATCTAAGATCCAAAGGGGCAGCTATGTTAGTCTAGTTCAGTAAAACAAACAAACAAGGAGTCCTGTGGCCCTTAAAGACTAACAAATTCATTTATTGCATGAGCTTTCATGACAGAAAAGCCCACTTCATCACAAAGCGGGATCTGTCCCTCACAAAAGCTCATGCAATACATTCGTCTGTCTTTAAGTGCCACAGCACTCCTTGTTTGTTCCCTTCTTCTAAGTGAACTTAATTCCACTTTCTTCACAAATGTAACTTGGGAGATTCCTGTCTCTGCTCTGCCTTTTACCTTGTATCATTTGAATTATTCTTGCTACTGACTCATCTGTTCTCTGTATCTTTCTCTAGTCTCCAAACTTAAAAGTCCAGGTATATTGAGTTTCCTGAATACAGTTCTGGACATTTGGACTGAACTGGTACTGCACTACCACCACAGGACACCAAATTAACCACTAAAATAGTCTCTTTACTGGCATCTTCTCAATGTGTGTGCATTACAATATGTACAGATGGTTTTTGACAAGTAACCCAAGCAGTTAGAATTGTTCTTGGACAACATTTTCCAATCCTCAGACTCAAGTCTGGTTCTGAACAACACTTCTGAACTCATTTGAAGCTTAAATGCATTCTTACCTTCAACTTCAGAGTCATGTGGCCTGTGTGATAAATCATGCTTACACCATTCAGTTTGCCTGACTTGCTCTAACTGGTGAGAGAAAATTACTAATGTTGCTAACCATTGATCAGATATGGCATCCAACTTTGCAGCTGTAAGAATGTATGCTAAAGGATTATCATTAGCCTCAACCTCAAGCTATACAAATAGTCATGGATATTTTCAGATACAGACTATTTGAGAGTTAGGAACTAAGTTTATGCAAAGAATAGTTCCATTCACTAGCATTCAATCCTCAACTTGAATATGAAGTTATTTTGCGCCTTCCTTCCTGTTCCTGATTCTTTGCTACTTCCCATTGTGTCAAGCTGGCATATGTATGTAATGGAAGATTCCAGCTAACAAACCCCAAAATGGTCACAGTTAACAGTTGTTTTACAGTTTCAATGGCTTCCTTGGACCTGTCAGTCCACTGATCCATTAATTCAAGAGCTTTTGTCTACAATATGAAAACCCCTCTTCCTTCTTGGCACACAAAGAATGATGTCAAAGGTTTAGTTATAGCCATGGACTTCTCTGCAAGTCTTCTATAGCATCCTGTGATTGCGATCTTATCATTACACAAATATAGCAAGTACTGTACAAACAAAAATAACAGTATCAGACATAACTGATTTCTTCAGTACCAAAAGGTACACAGGCTACAAACCCTATGCATTTAAAGCATGCACTGCTGATCTGATGTTTGTGTCACTGCACCATCTTTAGCTGAACAAGCAGAAAGCTCCCAGTTTTAACATCTGACTGATATCCTTTTCTTTGTGGTTGTCTTCATGCTGCAATAAGTAAAAGCAGGTGTGAGAACAGCAGCCCTTAGGTTAGAAATCTTCACCTTCCCTCTTTTCTCCCTCGGTGTCTGTCTGAACTGACTGAAGAGTATGGCACCCTAAAAAAACAAAAATAAAAAACCACACACACTTGCACACTTGAGAATGCAATTGGCCTACTGAGAATATGCCAAGGATTCATGAATACTTTTTTCCATGCTAGCCCTAGACCAGCTCAGTGGCCAGTTGCTCCACTCTCCCAACAAAAACACCACAACTGACTACTACTGGTTAAAGAAACAAACAGTGATAGAACCAAGGGTTACAGCTGTGTGTGTATGACCTTATGTCATTCGCTGTAGGTAAATGTAAATGATTCAATCAGAGATTAAGACAGAAAACCCACCTTTTTAAATGCAGTTTTTAAAGCCTTGTCTACACTAACACGCCAGCACGCCTTCTGTCACTCAGGGGTAGGGTTACCAGATGTCAGGCAAAAGGAGGACATGTCCTCCTTTTTACCCTCATGTCTTCCATCCAGCAGGCATTTTAAAGAGACAAGATTTTATCTGGCTTTTACTGACAGGGGTTAAAGGATGCTGGAATGCCCCAGAACACCTTATTTATAGGGGGAAGCATTCCAGGGCCCCCTAAAAACAGAAAAATATTACATTAATACTACATTTTCTCCATGTGTCCTCCAATGTCCTCCTTTTCATACCTCCCTGTCCTCTTCTACAGGCTTTGGTATCTGGTAACCCTACTCAGGGATGAGAAAGACACACACTAAACAACAGAAGTGTGATACCTCCTCAAAACTGTCTTTCATCCACACTCAGGAGCCCAATTTGTAGTCATCACCTTTCCATCTGGGTAACAGTCAGTGCCATGTCTGTTTTCACACATCTATATCTAAACAAAACTCATTAATTCTTTCATTGGTTTCCTAAGAACTAACCCTTTTTTTTTTGTATAAATTCATCATTCCAAAAGAAATGCTTCTCAAGTTTGCATCTTCAATCCCGCAACCACTTAAGTAAGGCTCTAGCAACGTATTTGTGAAAAAAAATCTAAAGCAATTTAGTAAGCATGCTTTGACAATGCTTGTAATACCTCCAGGGAAATTAGTGGGTGACTAACACAGCGAGTTTTAAATTCAACATAGATGGCACTAGACTTCCAAAGAAAAAACTTATACAAGGAACATTTGCAAATAATAAATGTTGGAAGCATTTACAATGTCCCAAGCTCCTGAATACAAGTCTGAGGTTATATTAGCAGCTCAATTGGCTTTACACTTTAATACTCCATGCTTATTCCACAGGGAAATAGTTCTGAGGTAGATGAAAAGGCCCATACTCATTATACAAAGAGATTATGCTAGAATACTAGCATTTTTTTGTTACTACAACTGAAAGAAATAATTGTGCTCTGCATTCAGTAAGGGGGGGATTTGTAAGGGAAAACGGCTGCATATAAACAAGCACTGTCTTAGAACAAACCAAAGATGTTCACAGTCATAAATGGTTTTTGTTCACTCAAAACATTTGAGTTTCTGAAGATCTTTCCCCCTTGACACTACATTTTCATGCTAATTATAATTTGAGATTAAAGTTAACATCTTTTTTCTCTTGACTAACAGTCCTAGTCTTTACATGTTTATGCTATTTAAATCTTCAGTTTGAAAAAAGTTACCACCACCAATGAGAAACTGAGAATGTATGTGTGCCTGTCCCCAAGATCCTCTCCCTTGCGTCTCTTATATAATGCAATCTAATGAATACAAACGACACATCTTGCCTTAAAAAAAAAAAAAAAAAAAAATACCAGTACCATTTGACAGACTGGAACCTCATCTGGATTTAAGACGAGATGATTAATTTGCATTTGACATTAACACCCCAACATCAGAATTTTAACTTTTAGGCTTCTATTAGAAAGGAAGGAGTGTCTAATTAAGGTACAGCACACTCAGACAAGGGTACTAATCCCAGCTCTTCTACAGATCTCCTGTGTGATCACAAGCTATTTCACCTCCATGCTTCAGTTTTCTTAATTATAAAATAGGAATGTCACCATCTATTTCAAAGAAGGGTGCTAAGGCTAAATTCATTAACGTTTACAAAGTGCTTTGAGATTCGCTTTAGATGGGCAAAGCAGTTGGTTTTTTTTTTTTAATTTTAGCCAAGCTTCGAAATGAAATAAAAATTTATTTCTGCACTTGTTCTTCCCAAGGGAACATACAATTCTCACTGAACCAATAGACTATATCAATGAAAAGATGATAATTTTAACCTCTAGAACTTTCCCTTTCACAGTCAGAATTCTCAGAATCTGCAAAAGAATATTAAAAGAGTAAAACACCATGGATGAATCTTAATTGTGCTCTAAAATATTTTGAATGTACAAATCAGACATTGAGGTAAAAAAAGAGTGGGGGGGATCCTCACAGATTAAAGTAATTTTCTTACAAAAAGATTGCTGCAAAAAAAGTCTTCTCTTTTAATCTTTGACAGACTAGTGCAACACCAGAAGGTGCACATCAAGCACATACATGTACTACTGCATAACTCCTTTAACACAATACTGCACTTTCTAAAAAATAGCTTTATTTACCCTTCCTTCTTATCATTCCAAATAGACTTACAGCCTGCTAAAAGTGACACCAGAACCCTGCTTACTATAGAACAAGAACCTTGAGCCAATCAGAAGTGGGAGATGCAAATATTTCTTCGGCCAATCTAGGCAAAGAAGCTTGTGTATAATCTATTAATTTCTTCCATCTGAACCATAAGAGAACACATACAGAAGCTCCTGGCATTCAAATGCAGCAAAATTGTAAAAGAGAATCATCTGTGATAAAACTTCAGAATTGTCACTGTGCGTCATTCTGAAGTCTATTACGTGAAGCGAAGCAAAAGAAATGGCTGCAAGCATGAAAGTGTCGCTTGCTCAGAACGTCACCAAGTTGAATCATCACCTTGTTTCACGATCTGTCATTACCCAGTTTTTACGTTCTCAGCCATTTTGACTCTATTGGTTGCACCTGTGCAATAGCATGGACTTTCAGCTCCTAGATTCAAATTGTGAGGGTGCTCATAAAACAGGTATGCCTGGGGGTCAAGAGAGAGGCAGGTTGACTTTTTTTTTTTTTTTTTTTAAATCTCTCCTGTGGTAAGGAGACTGTGTTGAGGCAACTCTCAAGTGTAGTTATTTATTGTTGTATTTGTTTAAATATGCCTAGAGCATACAACTAGAGCTCTCATTCTGAATAGCATAAATATGAAATAAATTATTCTCCCACATCCACACACCTAAAATACCCATATATATGGCAATCACTACACAGAGAAGAACACATTAAACATGGAAAGTGAATGTCTACTTCTCTATGCCTGCTAATTTACTAAGGACCTGCACAGAAGCAGCAAATATAATCCTTCATTCACTGCTTTCATAACTTATTGTCCATGGAAGGAATGAGGAGGAAAAATTAAAGAGCCAGAAAAGAATGCAAGAGAAACTACTGCTTGAGAAAAATAGCTCTACCTCGATTTTCCTTTTGTCCATCATAAGATTATGCAAATACAAAGGCTCTAACAGACAGCACAAAGAGAAGGAGAACCGGGAGAAAACATGTTCTCATCATGACACAACATATAACACTGATGTGCATCTCTTATTCAGGGCATGTCCACACAACCCCACTGTTCGAGACCTTAAGGCAGTGAATATAGTGCCTTCTGCGCACCAAAGTGCTGTGCTGTATCTCCTCCTCATAGAAACGAACGGAAAGGTTCCTGGTTCAATTTGATGTAGCCTGCTTCAAACAATACCACATTAATGTGACATAGGACCCTTTTAGCCTGCAGCATCCACATGGGAGTTACAGTGAAGCACACTGGTGCACTCTGCTATCCTCAACTCTGTAGACAGAACTGTGGAACAGTGTAGTCATGTCCTCAATTAACTGAGAGCAGGGGCAGGCAAACATAGAAATGGACTTTCTCAAACACCCTCATGCCTTACTCTAAGAATCAAATCCTTCAGATAGTGGTTTATAACAACACATGATCGCAGCTGGAGAGATTCTACGGCAAATAAATGCAAAAAGCCATTTTCCCACTATGCCTCTGCAGCCTCAATTCTATTTCTCATCTCTGATGTCCCCCTCATTTATCAAATAAAAATAAATGAATAAATAAAGCCAGAGGTGTCCCAGAGGACAAATAAACTGTTGTTACACGGCTTCGCTTGACAGGAAAGAAAAAAAAAAAAAAAAGATCCTGAGCACCTTGAAAAGCTGAAAATAATAATATTCCACAGGGTTAATAAAACCAGGTATTTCTCACAATTTATTAGGTTACTACATAATTTAGCCACTAAGTCATAAAGAAACTTGTTTAGAATAAAAATAATATAATCACTGGGAGAATATGCGAGATATTTTGAAGTATCAATACTGTCTTTTAAATAACTGAGCAGCCTTATGCGATGCTGTACATTAGACTTAAATTATTATGCAAGGCCAGCCCACCTATGCCACATACCTGTGGTACAACCACAAGGCAAAGTAGGAATTAAGCACCAGTGCAACTTGTTATGAAATCATTCAAACAATATTTCAGTTTAATAAAACAATATGAAAAATGTGCCATAAAGTCCAGGGAGAAGGCTTGGGGGAAAATATCAGGAAGACATTCGAACTGAATAAAAGATGGGCCCCAGGCAAAGAGGAAGGAGATCTCAGAGGGACAGGTACTGCAGGTATGTCTCCCCCTCCAGCCTAAGGCTGAAAGCTGTCTGGACTAAGGAAGATTGATTTAAATAAGCAAACAGAAGCTAGAAGGTTAGGTCAGTCATGCTTTTAAGTCTTCTTTATTGTCTTAACCTCTGATTGATTGCTACATGCAGTTGCATAACCACCTCATCATCATCTCCGTGCGTTAGCATGAGCAGGCAGGGTCTCTAATGACAGGCATTGAAGAGTCAAAAATGTTCATATTACTGAAGAGGGGACAGAGAAAGCGCTCTTGCTTCGACTGTGGATTCCAAAATTATCATTCATTTTCTTCTATTCCAGGAAGGAAATACCCTCCCCCTCCTTCTTCTCAGGTTACATGCTGGGACAGGGGTCCTTCCATTTTAGGGGCTGTTTGCGAATATGCTGCACATAAAGACCTAGTCAGCACAGTCATTTTGGATTAAAGAATAAATAATGGTTTGTTTTGAGAAGTTGTTGTGGAGTTACTTTAATCAGCTGCTGTCACAGGTCCCTGGAAGAAAAGGGTTAACAGGTGCCAAATCCACCTGAGTCTGTCACATGAGCATGAGGATTGCAACTGAGAGATCCAGTCTAAGAATCAGACAACTGGTAATGAAACCTGTCCCCAAAAGGGTGTACTTCAGACGCATGAAAGGAGATACTAAATGGCATCTCAGCTTGTAACCAGGACATATGGTTCATGAGTTAATAGTTCTTGGAACACTATACTAATAGATAGGATGATTCTATGTACCAGATATCTGATAACATACATTTCATTTTTCTAGGCCATAGTATTTTAAAGTTCACAAGTATAATTATATGTTATAAGGAAAAATTATCTAATTTTTATTTCTATTGTAATTCTTTCCTTTAACCCAGGAAGATCAGCCAGTAAGTTTACTGCCTCTTAAGTGATCAAGGGCTTTGTGCTTGCTAAATTATGTTATCTGGGATCTGCTCGTGTCTAGCCCCACCTAATTTAAAAAACAAACAACAACAAAAAAAACCACCACCACCTTCAGGAGACAAAGTTTCCAAAAATCCTTCTTTCCAATGTAGGGCTTAAGAATTTCACCATTTATTTCAAGAGGTAGGCCACTACAATGATATGACAATAGTTTCACTCTCACACTCTCAACTACTTTCAGAATGTTATGTTACAAGAAATGTGATGACATCCACAATGCACTGGAGCACTTCCACTGAGGGAATAGTGGATCACTTAACAAGACCCTTACTGTTAGCCTTTAATTTATACCTGTACCTACACGGCCTGCCAAGCTGATACACCCATAGCCACAACACAACAATGCACAATGCAATGTCATGATGCAACTATTGGATGGCCCTTCTCATTTTCCACCCTGCCTCTCTTCTCGAAATATGAAAAAGAGATGTAAGCACTGCTGCTGCTGAGGGGCCTTTTGTTCCTAGGGAGTGAGGTGGTCCATGCTTCTGCCCCATACCTCTCAGCAAAAAAAAAGACAGTTCCTGTCACTGCCATTTCACAGGGTGTGGTCATATCACAGGACACCACCACATAGCAAAGGTCACAGGATGGAATCACATGTAGGGTCCTGTGTCGCTGTGTGTCTGCATCACCAGATTGCGTTCGTCTAGCCCTGACCTGCCCTGAACAGTTCACAGTTTAAGTCCTGCTCCAGCTATATACCACCCATGGCAGACTGCTGACCCCATCAGAACCCCACCAACTTAAATGGAGTTACACCCAGGTGGAGAAAACTGCTAAAATGTTGGGAACTACAGGATCAGGGCCTACAGGTGACAAAAGAGAAGAAAAATGTAATTGAACATATATTTGTATATACATTTGCTACTTTTAAACATTAGAAAGAAAACAAGTGAGAGCTATTCCTGTCAGCCTCTACACTTAACTATCGTTTGCTGACTGGCTTCTTATAGACAGATATATTTTTAGAACAAATCCTTAATGAGATGCACAACTCAGTTATGTATTTCACTTGTAAATGACAGTGACAAATCAAAATCTTTTAATTTAACCTTGCATGCTGTTGTAGATATTGAATTTTTCCCTTTCCTTCCCTCCAATCCCATTTTCGCTTCTGCTACTTGCCTATACTCTACAAAAATATTTAAAAAGTGTTAATTTATGAGTGTGACTCAAGCCCTAGTCTAGGCATCTCTCATACAGTTCATGTCATGTCAGTTCAGAAATGATCATCCAAATTCTTTCCCTTTATTTTCTTGAAAAAGGCTGTGTTTCATCTTGAATTAGCACTCAAGACAACCTGCAGTTTAGTCTCTGATGAAAGTCATAATGAACCCAGATAAATATTGCTTAGATTGTAATCTGAAGATATGCACTTTTGTCAATGGTCTCTAGACGTGCCCCAAGAGTTTACATTATATTTATATAGTAAACTGCTCATCTTCCAGAAAAATCCAATGTACACCTTCCAGCCTCTGTCCTATGTTATTACTGAAATTATCATCTACAGATTTCTGTTGAATTTAACTGTTTAGTAAATGAATTCAGATTTATTAGTGGTGATCTCACCAAACCACAGGGTAACTTTCCAATAAAGAACATTACAGTATGCTTATGTATAGATTTGTATCTAGAGACAAAGATGTTTCAGGAAGTGCTGAATGAGAAAGCAGAGTGCACATGCAAAATGGAATAAAGCTGGAACTTTAGATTGTCTTAGCCCTTTATGCCTGAACACTGAGACACTAAATTCTCTAGAATAATAAGGGCTAAGCTGTATCCACTTTCTCCCATTGTGTACTCTTGAACATTTGAATTTTCTTCCTTTGTTTGGACAGCATCTTCTGCCATCTCTAGGCTGATTTAATTACCTTTCTGAAGTTTGATTCCATTAAGTATAATTTGAGGGATCTGCATGTTGACATCAGTGGAAGAGTAACAATCTGGATTAAGAAAAAGTGATTTATTTTACCAGTAAGACATCATTTTGGAATTTATTCACCTAATCATAAATGCCAAGCTTGTGCTCTGAGTCTTGATCGAAAACAAACCATTTTCATTCATGTGAGGTATGCATTAATGATCTCATAAAACATGACTTACGTCATGTTCTATTTATATTATAATTTGGTCCTATATTATTTCAGTAACATAATATTGTCCTTAAAAAATCACTAATCAGTAATTACAATGTATGGATTTGAGAATAGCAAAGGGGGTTTTTGGTTCTTTTTCTATGGCATTTTGTATTTAAATTCTGGTCTCTTTTCACTGTATCTTTTTCATAGGTTTGCAAAAATACTGCAAAGTATACATGAGAGACACTTTGAGAAATGTTTTGATTAACCTAGTTATGCCAGCACAGACACAGATCTCACTTGCAGGTCTAGAAAGTGAAGTCTGTCACTTCTAGGTCAGTAATTCAAAACCAGGACAGGCTAGTGGTGACAGAAATCTGTCAACATAATCATCTGAGGGATTATGTGAAATCAGTTAGCCTCAATACTGTTACACAGGGCTAGTTTCTGCATCTCAGAACCACCACCAAAATGTGCACCCTGTTCAGTCTCAGCACAGAACCCAGAGAGTGCATGAGCAAAAAGACTGATCTGCCTTCTCATCCACAAAAGTGGCTGTTCATATTACTGTTTCATATGTATGCAGATTAACACAAAAAGATTTCATTGACACTAACTGTTCTCTGTACAGTTTGCAGGCAAACAGAAAATGAGAGTCTTCATAGGTGTCAACTCAGTACCTGTGTCATGGGCAGCAGAATACAATTTACAACTTTCTGGGCTTACAAAGAGCAGTCGGAAGATGAAATACTTCTAGGCACCAGATTTAGTTTACAAAATGTTCCTTCTCCTTCACCCAGTGCTCCTGGACCAACCAGGAGTAGGACAAATGTCAAGCAACAGGAATCTCTCTAACATCCTCTAATAGGCAACGGCAAGAATGTGACTATCTTAAAGATTGGTTTGTGCAGTCTTTGCCCTCCCACATTATATTAAATCTTTTTCTCCAGCTGCACAGACTACTAGACTTGAAGTTTAGATGTCAAAGGGTTTGCAAGCACTGCAATAAGAAATCGATTGTTTAAAGAGAACACAGCATTGTTCTGTATACAGACTGCTGAGTTAGTTTAGTGGAATGTGGTTTGGGTGTTTTCTTCTGTACTATTTTCCCTTCTCACCTTAATCATATCCAGTTCTCTTACTGAATTTGCAGTCTGTTTGTTCAGGTCTGAGGGCACTGTAGGTTGCTCCAGTGGAGCAAAGCTGTTAATGTGTTAGTGTAGGTTCATTTCAGTGGAATACAGTGTGTAAATTTGAGGTTACTCTTTGAATTGTCAGGGGCAAATGAATTGTGATTAGGTGGTGTGTGGTCTTATTACTATGAAAAATTGACTGTCAACTTTGCTTTCATTTCTAGCCATAAATTGAGGGAAAATGTCCATCTTCCTTTCTTATTTGATGCTGTATGGTTTTCTATCCTGGTAGACTCCTCTAAATTTTTTGGTCACATAACCCACTCTTTAGACAGGCAGATGTTTTTCAACTAGCTTTTATGAGAAAAGTATACAAAGGTTCTTAGTTTGTCTTCCAAATGCCTTGTTTTCTTAAAAGAATTTGAGATTTGTATGAAATGAGTGGGAACACGGGTATTCAAATACTAGACACAAAAAACCAGCAGAGGAAAGCAGAGAAAGTATGCTGACTAGTTGTAGAATCTACATGAGAGAGGGGTTAGAACGAGGAAGATGGCAGGATGAAGCCACCTGGTTTGACAATGGCTGCAGGTCTGTACAAAAATAACTTGGAAGCATCCCTGGTATTTAGATCCAAACTGTATCAAGCTTGTATCGTGCATCACCATTCACAATCTGGGACAAGAGAACTCCATCACTACTTCATATATAAAGGGACAACCATATGCCCTTTTTTGCACTTTCTGTTTTCCTTTGGTTTCTTAGAATGAATGTCATTGACTTCTTTTTTGAGTGGGTGGAAGGGAACTGAAAACATATTATAATGCTTTATAATATACATTGAGTAATTTGATGCCTAGTCTTGTCTTCAAACAACCCAATTCTAAAAACTAAGAATATTTTGAACTGTAGAACAGTTTTTGAAGAAGTGTTTGTTTTTAAACAAAACTCCCCAATGTTGCATATAAATAGGTCTTACACCCAACCCCCAGTCGTGCAAGATTCCTATAGTCAATTTAGGGGGATGGGAAATGAGCACGATCAGAAAAACAGATCTTCTTCACTTCCAAAATAGGGGGGTGGTCAGCTACCTCCAAACAAACACCAATGCCCTTCCCTAGGTTAAATTTCAGAGAGTCGGTGCACTATTTATTTAAATATATTAACATAAACTGACTACATTTCTGCTTTCAGCTGTAGGATTATTACAGCTGGCCAAATACCTGAAAATTTAGTTACAAATGGACAGCATGTTCCAGTGACTGGGGAAGTGAGTAAGAGAAATACATTCTATTTCTGGCCCCACTTTGAGCAAAGTGATGTCACACTACAGAGGCCGAGACCAGCGCAGGCCCCTAGGGCAGATACAGCATACATTGACAAAGGGTATTTTTCCACCTGTGTAAGACCACTACTGCTTTGCATAATGTGAGCTTGTACACTGGGGTTTTGTTGGCATCCTAGGACAATGCTGTAGGAGAAAGTAAAAGGTTAAAATAGAAAAGACAAATAGGAATGCCCAGGTGCAGGCCCAAAACCTAACAAAGTAATCCAAAACATGGGCCCTGAACAGAAGGCACTAGCATGCAAAAATAATTTTTTTTAGTCTTTAAGTGCCACAGTACTCCTTGTTTGTTTGTTTTACTGAACTAGGCTAACAGCTACCTCTTTGGATCTTGACAAGAGACAGGGTGCGAAAGTTCAACTTAACTGAAATTGACAAGAAATAAGTGAAATTGCAATAATACATATGAAAAATGGAATGGTACCTGAAAGGAAGGAGGTGTCAGGTCAGCCTACTGCCAAGAAGATAAAGGTAATGCTTCAATCAAAACTGACACCTTGATAGATGGAGATGTCCAGTAATGCATGGGCCTATCATATTGATGGGTGGCAGCAAAAAAGGGGGTATATGTGGACCAATCAAGCTAAATTTGGATCCTGAAATGTGCTGAGTCAGCAGGTTCGAGTAGCATACAAGAACAGGAGCCCCAGAACCCAAACTTTTTGCAGCTGAAGGGAGTCATGGTGACTCCTTCTGTCAGTTGACCTGTTCTGTTGCACTGAGAGCATCAATTCTGCCAACAAATCTGTTGATGTAGATTCCTTGCCATAGTGCTATGTTACCATAAAGCCTAGCCCTGCACCTTCGTTTCTACAAAGATCCGTGGTCATGCTGGTTTCCTCGATTGTGTTTCCTCAGTTTACCTCTTGCACACAGGGTATGCCTAGGCTCCAAATCACTGAGCTAACTGAGTTCTCACTACAGATTGGAGCCAAAGGTAACCCAAAGCATTAATCAAAGGAACACCTCAGCTTAGGATCACCAAGCTAACTGAGTTTCTCCTTAAGATCTGAGCCAGGCTCTAGATCACTGGGCTAACTGAGTTCCCACTTAGAGATCTGAGCCGGGGATAATCCTAAGGGAGCATGCCTTCAGAGATTCTTGCACACAGCCAACCTGGTATCCGCATCAGACATAGAACAACACTGATAAGAACACATCTTGCTGGCCATGCCTGACCATCCTTGCCCGGCGTACCACAAATGAATGCTTCTCTATTCCTATGAGGACATATTTATATCAGTACAAGCTTTAAGTGTAGACTAAACCTTACCATGTGACCTCAGGTAAGTCTCACCTCCAGTTTCTCCCTCTGCAAAATGGGAACACATTGACTTTGGAAAAGTATTTCAAGATCAGCAGCTGAAATGTAATGACTATTACTTCTGGTGTCCTATTTATATTGGTACAACTTACAGCTGTCAGAATGAACATGTACCACACACTACTGCTTATCTCACATTTGAATTTGGCTTACAATGCTTACTTTCCTATGTTGCCACACCATGATTTGTTCTTAGGATCCTTTAGATGGCATAGTTCCTATCTGGGTAATATAAATTAGCCTTAATCTGGGACAAAATCCTATGTAAGTGAATAACTCAGTCTATGCCTACACTTTTGGTAGCATGTAGAATAGAGACACTGCTGAGCATGTAACTACACACCACAGTGAAAGGCACGTTGCATCCACAGTTGTCACTGAAGTAGATAGCTACACACTGCAGTGAAAGGGTCCAGCAGGAGGAGACAGTAGGGGGAAAAAAGGATATTCCTGGGAATTCAGGAATGTGAGCCACTCTCCTCACCTAAGTAGTGCCTCACTGTCTATATGGTTATTTATAAGTGCTCGGGAGGCATGCACTATCTGTACCCAACATGCTGCTGTAAATGCAGACATACCTTTAGAATGTTTGCACATGCTTTTCTGATACAACCTACTCTATACACAAAGCTTTGCTAGAAATGCAATGGTAGCAAAGAGCAGAATTGGTCCTTGGGTATTAAGCCTAAATGAAGAAAACATTAATGCCTCTGGAAAAGTACACTTCAATACAAAGTGGATATAAATATTCAGCCCATTTTCCCTCTGATAATATGATTGAGAGAGGACCTTGCCTGTTAATCATTAAACATTTTTCAAGGCTAAGGCTCCCGTGGTAAGTTTCAAGTCCTTATTAAAAGCATCTAAGAGCTTATATTTTCGGTAAATATCTACTTTTGTTGGGGGATTTATGAAGAAGGGTTGTAAATTATGCAGAAAGTGGATTACAACTAGTGTTTCATGAGACACTCCTTTGATCAAGTTTCAAGAAAAAAAATTGTAACTATGGGATTTGTACTTTGAGCTTAACAGAAGAGCTGATTATAGCTTAATTTAATTATTGGATAAAGCCTTCAGCCTAAACTAAAAACCAGTGAAATTAAAACTAGCAAAAATAAATAATTCTAGTCTGACAAACTTAAGAAACTTAAGACTTCCTATTGCAAGTGACACAAAAAGATGCTAATTTTGTTGAATGTTTAAATATAATGTTAAAGCTATATAAAGATCTATTTTTATTGTCTATAGTTAGCATGAAGATTTCAAATTGATTAGTGAACACACATTAGCTTGGTTAAGATGATCCTGCCTAACCCTGCAAACACAACCAAATGGCCCTACTGAATTTGGTAGAGCTATTCACATAAGTGTTTGCAGGAGTGGGGCCTTATGAAATTATTTAGGAACCAGCTTAAAAGACAGAATTCAAGACGTTTATATTCTAAAACTTCCCTCAAAAAGTTGCACAGTATAAACAAAGTGTCCTCTTGATTCTACTTCTTAGGCCTATTAAAAAAAAACCCTACTATTATTTATAAGTATGTGCATGGCTATTTACAGACATAGAAAACTGTTCCTTAACCTGAGGATTTACAGTCTTCAGTTAATCTGATCAAGTAATAACAATTGACCAAGACAATGGTAGAAGCAAGAAATAAAAGCAACATGGGAAATAAAAACTCCTCTTCCAAAAGCTTATTTACAAAGTAAGCAAACCGCCTTTTTTCCCCCCTTTCCTTTTCCATCTTTCTTGTACTTTTCCTTTTGCAGTGCTCATGATCAAGACTAGGTACTGCCAGCACAGATTTACTGGTAGTTGGAAGCATTGCTGAAGGAAGATATCTGTATGGGTTTTATTGCACTTACTTTTAAAAGTCTCTGAGAAGCTGGAAAACTAAATCTCTTTTCCTTGAAATACTATTGCTATTTCACTTCTCTTCTAAACTAACTCATTTAAATTAAACTCTCAGCTTAAGTTCTTCATGCTTATTTTAACAAAATTTCTTGTTTAAAATGTGCAGAGGACTTAGTTATTGTTCACTCATATTTCACAGAGTGAAAAGACACAGTTTGCCAGTGATTTTTTTCTGGCTTTCATAAATCAAAGATGGGTCAATATTTAAATCTCCAAACACAAGAGTTTCTTCCAACAAACAGTATGTGGTAGCACTCTTTGCAACTCTCAGTACTTCCTGCTTCAATCAGTGTAGTAGTCAACTCTTTTCTCAGCAGCTCTACACACCAAGAACAAATCACCACCATGCTCAGCTTACTACTCTGTTACCCCGTGCATTTCCACAAGTCAGTGCAGGAACTCAGACTTTAATGCATTCCATGGAAATGGCCCAAGATTCCTCAGAGAATCTCTCCATGACATTGCTCCAACTCCACCATGACATCTTTAAGTGCTGTGTTGCTAAGATACTTTGAAGCTGACAATCTCAGGGGTGAAGTTGGTGTGCTTTCAAGTAGCTCTCTGCTTACAACTCTTTCCTCTATCCTTCACCTTCCTCTCTATAGCTCCCTCTATGCTTCTTTGCCTCCAACTTCTTTCTGACCCTCCAAGACCTCACCTCTTACCTCCAGAACCCCAAATCTTTATATGCCCTGTTCCCTTTTGGCTCCCCAAGGGCTCTCAGGGGGGCACTATGTATTGGGGGAAGGGCTGGCTTGTCATACACACCCAGCAGTTCACATCTGGCCAAAGCACCTCGAATCTTAACTTCCAGCATGCTGTTCCCCCTCTCCTCCAAACACATACACTAGCACATCAGGTTTTGGGCCATCTCTGTCGTATAGCAGTCAACATTGCTGGGGTACTAGAAAGCCATGGTGATACCCCTCTCCCATAACCCGCTGGCTGCAGAGAGGGAGAATGGGGTAAATATTATAAAAAATGGCAACACCCCAAAGGATTCTTTTGTTTTCTGGTGAGCCTCCTGTGACTGGCTCTATTGGCTTTAATAGCCCTTTGCAGAACCAGGCCAGCACAATGAGGATAAACACGGGGGGGGGGGGGCTTTATTTTGAAAAGAAAACTTCCAGTCTAAATTAATAGGCAGACAAGGTAACCCTTAATTTAATCAAAACATTACAAAAATAGCTTGACCACAAACCACTTGGTAGTGGTTCCCACCCTTTTTACTAAGGCAAACCACAAATTGCATTTTACACCCCCACCCCTTTTTTTTGGCATGCAAATCACCACTGCACATAAATACACCCGTAGGCCTAGCACCGCAACCTTTGTCCCAGGCCAGTGCTGAGAAGCCAGCCCCTGAAGGAGGGAGTTGAAGAGCAAGCCTACCATGTAATTACCCCATAGCGGTGCCTCCTGTCTCATGGGGCCAAGACAACTTCACACATGGAGTGCTGTGTGTTACCTGGCACACTGGGTTGTAGCATCACTCACTCAAATTTGGCCCTGCTGCCCCTCCATCATGGAGCAGAGATGCAGGACCAGCCACTTTACACAGCTGAGGAGCCATTGCTGCAGTGTGAGTATGGATATGCTGGTCCCTCAAAATCCCCTGTGATGCTTGGGCACTGAAACCAATCATCACCCACCCTGCAACCTGGGGTGCCTTAAATGTATATTGTGGCTCACAGCCCTGCACCACCAGTCAGCAGACAAGCATGATGCACAGATCACACCCTAATATCACACAGTTCCTCTTTGCAGGGTAACCCCAACACCACCCGGCCCTGAATTTCCCCCAAACTGTCTGCTACTTTCTCTCAGAGAAGACTTACAGAAAATACTAAATTTGCTGATCCCTTCAAGAGACAGCCCAGCAGCTTATTATTTTAATTGGGATTAACAGACACTATTTTAGCCAAACACGAACTGATTTATAGTAGAAGTAAAAGAAGTTTAATAAACAAAACGTCATAGGCTTTACATAGTACAAAGCACCAGGAATTAAGTTAGAAAGGGTTACATGCAAACAGAAGCTTAAAAAATTGCTTCTAAAATAAAAACTGGATTTAGCAAACCAGCGTCTCCTCTTCACAGAATGGTTTCTCACTAAGTCTCTTTTCCAAGATGGAAAATCAATTCTCTCATCAGAAGTAGAGAGTTCAGTGTCCAGTTTCCATCTCCCTCTGATGAAGGATAGCTGAAAGCTTGCTCCCCTCTTCATAGTCAAAGTAAAATTTTGAAGTGTATTCTTCTCAACAGTATACCCAGATAAGGTTCCTTTCCTCAGCTTGGCACAGTGGCAATGGTGCTTCCCTCCCCACTGATGTTTACTATGCAAATGATCCCTTCCAACAACCTCACATACAAATGGATAGACATGGAATTTGGCCATACCCAATTTGTCTTTATCTGGAAAAAGCTTTTAACTAACTCTTTCAACATGTCTAAGATAAAAACATTTTAGTCACATTCTTTGTGGGTTAGCCATACATAAATCACAAAAAAATATTAATGATCAGTAAGTTATTGCTTTCCAATGATATATTTTATGACATTCTCAGAAGGGTAGCCATGTTAGTCTGTCTACAGCAAAAGCAGTGACAGTCCTGTGACACCTTATAGACTAACAGATTTCTTTGGGCATAAGCTTTTGTGTGCTCCAACACACTTGCATCTGATGAAATGGGTTGGAGCTCACAAAAGCTTATGCCCAAGGAAATCTGTTAGTCTACAAGGTGCCACAGGGTTCTCGCTGCATTTCATGACATGTCTAGGTAAGTACCATGCAATACAATCTGCCATTGGGGGTACTGTGAGACAACCCCTACCCCTTGCACCTCTCTTCTGCAGCAAGTCAAGAGACGTGCATGTCTGCCTACAGCCCTGTGACCTACCTAGAACCTTCCTGTGACCTGCTGGTGGGTCTAGGGACCCATTGTTTGAAAAAAGTTGATTAGAAACTGATTTGCAATTGTTGCTAACTAGATATGAATTCACAGTCCTAGTCTATTCTATCAGGCTATCAAGATAGAGCCTTACTCTTTGACTTAAATTACTAAATTTCAAAAAAAAAAAAAAAAATCAAATCATTGACTTGGTATTTTCCAATTAGAGTTCAGTTCCTCATATGTCAGTGCAGTTTTCTTTTAAAATAGACAAATTTGACTGTCATTTAAAATAACTTCTGCCTTCCCAAGAATAAGGACTTGTCCTTGCTCCATCAGAAACACAAAATTTTTGTGATAGTTGCACAATTTTCACAAGCTATAGAATATAGCTCAGTCACCTCTAAACCTACATTTGCAAAAGATAAAGGGTTTCAGCACCTTAGATTTCACTGACTTTATTCAGCCCATACCATGTTAAATATGCTTAAAAGTCCATCTGCAGAGTAGTTTGTGTAAGTAAAGGTAAGTCAAAATTAAGTACACCTGCTTGACTTGTTCCCTGTTCAGGAAATACTTGTCAGTCAAGGGGTAAAATAGATCCCCAGTTAAGCAAAGGGCTGGGAAAGGCTCTAGTGGCATGCGGGTAGTTAGCACGGCTGACCAGAGGGCAACGATTCCGTTTCATAGCAACTGTTAAAGTTGCAAAAATTGGTTTCATTTCACACTGAGTCATTTTCATTTCATCAAAACTGTTCCAGGCAGCTCTAATCATTAGTGTCTTTAATCAGTAAATTCAGTGCAAACACTAGGTGGCATTGCAAAAGACACCAATGAAGCCAAACTTCTAAAAAGAGATAATAGGTCAATTTAATCCAGCTGTTATACATTGGTAGAAACTCAGGATATGATGGTAACAACCAAAACTACACAATATTTGTGAGCTATGTAAAAATTATTGGATGTTGTGGTTAAAATGGGATGTCTTCTCCATGTTCCATCAGGTCCTTGGAGCAAAAACTGTCTTCTAAGTTATTCAACATTCAAGATACCTGCAAGTGTTCTTGAATGAAGTTTGTGGCTCTCTATTCATAGAAATCATTGACAAACTCTCATACTCACAGGAGAACTGTAGCGACTGTGAGAGTGACCATGGTAGACAGGATCACATCAGGCATCAGGTAGTAGAGTTCCCAAATCTAGCTTAATCATGCAAATCTATGAATCTCTGGGGAAGCTCTGTAGGTGGCACCACATAGGGTCAGGACATGCACATTTTCAGGCAACAACACAGAATTTGAAAACACAATATGCTGGGGTGGTTTTATCCATCTTAGTGACATGGCTGAAGAGCATGCAACGCTGCTTTTGAATCAAATCAGTAACTGAACGACAGCTGTCTCAAGCCTGAAATTTCACACATAGACAAAATAATTTATGCTCAGGATTTGGTGGTGACAGCACACATGGCATGCCTCTGGCTACTCCAGGTCTTCCCGCAAGAGGGTCCAAGTTTTTGAGCTATTTAACAATATAGACAGTACACAGGTTTGATAGATCCTGAACTTTATCTCACTGCAAAAACTTTTTTTTTTTGCATCCATAAAAAAGACATGAACTTCATGAAGACGACAATGAGACCTATTTGCTGAAGAACTTCCAGTTTGCTGTGCCCATCTGACCTCTGCTTGTAGCCTAGGTACATAAAAACTCAACAAAGCTCTCCATGGTACTTGACCCTATCAACATCATATGTTCCAGTGGCCCAACTCCATGGTTCTAAACCTTGGTTTTCAGCCATGAGATGCTCAACCCCAAAGTGTGGGCATTACCTTAGAGACTGTGAAGGTGGAGCAGGGCTAAAATTCTCTAACTTCTGTCAATTTTCCATCACTAAGGCAGCAGCACTGACATAGTTTTGGTAGGTACACACATCTCAACCAACCTGGAGCCAGTGTTTGAAGCAGCGACTCCTAATATCCAGCTAAAAGCTCAAAAAAAAAATAGTGTCATGGTGAGAATGTACCCATGCTACACACTTGCACTTGTGTAGTAAAATAGTAAAAGGTGAACCAATGCATACTCTCGCACTGATACTAGTGTGATGATCATGCACCAGATTTAGCTGAACATTTGGAACATCAACTCCTTTCAACGCAAGCCAATGTACTGTCACATTAACGTCCAGGTATGTCACATGAAACAGACAATTAAATTTTCAGCACACTTAGCCAGAAGACAGAGGTAGGGGCAGCAACCATTGTTGACTATCCAAGAATAAAACCTGACTGCAATGTACAACACTCTTAAGGAGAGGCTGCACCCTAACATTCAAAATGTGAGCAAAGACTTTTCCCAGGGATAGACAATAATGAGATCAGGCTGCAGCTTCTTCACTAGATATGAGATACTTCACTCTTGTACAAGTACAGCATGATGCTCTCTTTGTACTCTGTTAGTGCTTTTCCTGATGCCCACACTTTTAACAACAGTTGACACAGGCTGATACTCAGTCGTCCCAATGCATCTTTGAGCGGGTTCGGGGAATGCTATCAGGTCAAGCAGCACGTACATTCCATAACTTTTGGATGGTCTTTTGGACTTACTTGAGTGATGGAGGATCAATGTTCATCTCGTCTACAGTCATACAGTTCATAAGACGACAAGTCTGAAACCCATGTAGAATTTCTTAAACAACATACCACCAAGAATACCACTAAAAGATTTGATACAATGGTCTAAACATGCTTCTAGAGACAGAATCCTGAAGATCACATTCATTGTCTCCTTGTCAATGATGGGCTTAAACACTTGGTAGAAAAAAACCCTATACAATATTCGAAGCTCAGTTTAAAAAAAAAAAATCACCTTACATCTTAAGTAGCTCATTCTCCTTGGCTCACTGGCGCTTTCAGCCTTAACCTTCTAACACCTCCTGCAGATGACTAGAATATCTGCCCAGAACAGCTGCAGCATGCAGCATGATGATTCCTATTTGATAAGATTTTCATCAGGCAACCCCTACATCACACTGCCTGGCAGATTCACTTTCAAGAAACTGCAAGCAGTTCTCCCTATGACATCAACTTCTGAGAGCCTGCTAGCTGAAAGGAAATATTAAAGAAAAATCTGAGGGAGAGCAAAGGTAGAATTTCAAAGTTACTGTTTACTCCTTAAAAAGCCCAAGATAGGTACTGGCTCAATCTAACACTTTCAAACTATATACTATAGCAACTGAGGATAAACCACTGAGAATAGTTTCTAAATACCCATGTACACATTAGTTACATCCAATCAGACCACAGGCTAATACTAACTTAAACCAAATTCTAAAACACAGTCACATACACCACACCACATCTTTTAAAAAGTCCATCAAATGAACTAAATCCCACTGAAAGAAAAATTGTTATTAAAACCAGTATCTTCATTTCTTATAAAAGACTCAAGCATTTACAGTGAGCTTCTGACACAACCAGTCACCTAGTTATAGATCATTCTAAATGTTTTGCTGTAAGAGATAGCACCAACAAAAGTAAATACAAATAATGTTTTCCCACTTCATCCTTTGTCATCATTAGCACTAATAACTACCCTATATCTTATAGCTATTGTTTCCATGTAATTGAATCCTTGGAAAATTTTATTGGCAATACTTCTGAAGAACAACATGATCAATACAGCTAATCAGAAAACCCAACTAAATGTACAGGAGCTAATAAATAGAGCTAGGATTTAGATCTGTGATTTTTGCAGTGCTATGCAAAAATGCTTGCTATGGTACAAAATCTGAACATAATCCCTGTCCTACATTTTTATTTTCTTGTTTATATTTATTTAATCATTAAGATTGGTTGCATAGCACATCATAATTCTTCAGGAATAAAAATAATGGGTCTTACATAATTGTGTGAATAGCACTTCAAACAGATTGATTATGTTGGAGAATATTTTAAGATGCTTTCATTTGCCTCAAAAAACAATATAACAAATGCAATCTATTTAGGATTTACACTGCATCGGCAGCATTGTCATTACATAATTATGGACCTAAAACATTAGTTGCTATAACAACTTGGAACAGCTCTACATCCCTTACAATCTGTTGCTCTCTTCCTTTCTCTTCATACGCACACTTATTTTTAACCCTCACTTTTTCCTGATGCATTCTTTGCTAGGCAACCTCATTAACTAAAACTCCTGCTGTGTCAGTTTGGCAGATGCAACTATAGGCATCTTCCATAACCAAGCAAACCTATCTTGCTCAGATGAACTGCCAGATGTGCCGTACTACTTCTGCACACAGGCCCTTGACATCTTTAATTATGTTCTCTTTGTGAGGATGGAAGAAAAAAAATCTAATTTTCTCAACTCCCTAATAAACCATTTAAAAATTTAGACTACTGTCTCATGCTAATTCACCATAACCTGCAGTGATTTACACACATGCATCAAGGGAAGACTGTAAGCCTGAGATTTTAGAAGCCCAAGAAAAAAATTACACTTGGGTTCTGTAACATCACAAATACATAATTCATCTCAAAGGCTGCATTGTAGTACATATGGAATGAACTTCTCTCTTCAGTTATCTTTATAAAAATAAAATAAAATGTCTACACAAAGAAAGATGAGCTCATCTCCCCTCCCCAGCCCCAAACCTCCAATTTAACATCTACTTTTGGGCACTTGTAGAACTTTGTACAGCAGTATCAAAAAAAAATGGTGCGAATGGTATCCATGTTGTGCTTAGAAAACTGCATTTAAATTAATGAGTAATGAGTAAGAAACCCATCAGAAAAAGCATGCTAATGCTATCACAAAAGTGAGGTGCTAAATAACATGGATATGAAAAAGATATTTCCCATAAATTGCACTAATTAAGAATGATGGTAACTACATTTGCTGGAAGAAGGAAGGTCTTCAGAGCTAAGAAGGCAGAGTGGAAACATTTCACCATGGAATATTTCTGCTTGGAATCTTACTTCCATTACAGATACAGACTGGTAGGTGAGGGAGGAGGATGTAGGAGGGAAGGGAGAGGAACTCGTCTCTCTCTGCCTCCTCTTATTGAGTCCAAAAACAGACAAGAAGAATCTGGATGATAATCAGAGTGGTAAAAATTCTGACTCCTATGTCTTGGCAAACACACAGCCCTTAAGAGGCATCTTACTATTGCGAAAAATGGGAAAAGGGTGTTTTGAAGAACTGCAAGCTTGCTGACTAACTTCTTAATAAAATTACTATGAGTTTCTAGTACCAGGTATAAAGCACTGCAGCTCAAAAGGAATGCAATATTAGGCTAAATATTCCTGTGCAATCTGTGAATTTAAGTGAGCAAATTTAAGTGACCATTTCATAAGGAAGCTTTTCTGAAAGAAACTTTTTGTTCTGTTAAGGGATATTAGCCACAATACAATGATGAAGTACAAAGACAAATCCAAGCAACATCTATTATAGTAATTTGCTCTGTGTGTGTGTGTGTTGGGAAGTGTACCATGTGACAGGCCACTGCGCTGTCAGAAGTGACTCAACCAATTGCACCCAAGGGAGCTTTCTTGCGAGCAATTGGTTGAGTCACCTCTAACATCACAATGGCCTAAGAGTCTTAGCATGGCACAGATATACACCTTATTGTAGCTGCATACCTCATTATAATTCATAAAGTCAAAATGCCTGCAGATTTAAAAATTGGACAGTAACAGCCAGTGAAACCCAGGGATGGTTCACTCTGGTGACATGACTGCCCCTTTGGAACTTGTCAAAATAAAAAGCTCTCAGCAATGTTTTCAGCTGTTTCCAATATTTCACGCTGACTCTTCAGACAATTGTATGTGGCACTCACTTGGGAAAGAAACCATGAAAATCTGAAAGTTTACATGAAGGATACTACCAAGGAAAACTTTTAGCTGACCATATAACTTTTGCATAACATATTGTAATTAAATTGCTATGAATCAATTAAAATAAATAAGTATTTCATAAATTCCCCTTTGATTCCCTCCCCCCCATCATTTTTATGGGTTACAGCTAGTTTAATTACAAACAAGGATATCCTTACAGTGCTGTGAAATATTCTTAACGGTGGATTTTTTTTAATTTTATTTTTTAATTAGAGGGATCTGACAGTTTGCTACCCTGCTAGGTTGTCCAGCATCAGGAGATTCCTAACTGACTATGTGTTTAAAAAAAAAAAAATTGAATCTCACACTCTTAAATCCACCAGTTAGCTCTTAATCTGCAAGCCAAAGCAATACAAACCTATACATATCTAAGGTAGAGCCCGGCCACATAGCGGTTTTACCAGATCAAAATCCCAACCAAGCAAGGCTTTCAAGGTTTCCATTCCCAGTTGCCATGACAAGGTCTTGAGGCCAAGAAAAAACAACTGCACCGGTTAGTGTTAAACCCACAGCAATGTTAACAGACTTCTGATGCTGCTGTTTTTAGAGCAGCTGGTAAATTCTTACACATAAGAAGAAGGTGTCAGGCAGCCTACTAACCTCCTGTGAAGGAAGAGTACCATGAGTCTACAGTGAAGAGAGAGAAGTAATCTTGCAGGCTATAGGTCAGCTAATATATTCTTTATGTAAACTTGGGCTCCAGTGTGCTAGCCTATTTTGGCCTTCAAGACTGCTTTCCAGTGGAATTAAATTGTTACACCCACTCTTTGATTTATATTTCAAAGGTCAATTAAGAATTCAGAAAATGGCTGGCATCTAATCATATTGAGAGAAGATTAAAACTTGAGGCATTAATTTTTTTTATAAGCAGTGCAAATATGTATGAAAAATGCTTAGCCATTCTATCACCTTCAACCTCCTCAGTGCATCATTTTGTTCCATTAAGAACACAAGGGGGACAGAGGAAGGGGTACCCATATGCTGCATTTGAACAGGTTTTCCAATGAAAGGAAAAAACAAACTAACGTCAGGAACTGAACTAGAGATCTTTGCGGCAGCCCTGATCTCCTTGTGCTGCATGACCTTCAGCTGAGAAAGATATGATAGGTTTAAAGCATACTGTAGTTTTTGTTAAACTGCAGAGAACATAATCAAGGTTTATTAGACAAAGATACTTAGCACAAGCATAAGGCTAAAGATAGCTACCATGTACCACCATAATTAACATGGAAGGTCAAGACAAACACTGCATGAAATTTTTCTTATTATAAATTTTAATGTTCTACAGAGGAGTTTAAAAAGGGATATAAATTAGGCTGGGTTTTTAAATAAACACACACACACACACACACACACACACACACACACACACACACAAATATAAAAAAAATTCCCCTCTCACCCCTATGGGTGGTATGTGTCTTCCTCAACTTCAGGTCCTCTACCAGAGGCCTGGGAGTTTGAGGGTTCTGCGCAGTATCTTAGCTGCTCCTAGCACTGCACTCTTCTGGACAGAGAGCTCTGATGTTCTTCCTGGGATCTGTTGGAGCCACTCTCCCAGCTTAGGAGTCACAGCCCCAAGTGCTCCTACCACCACTGGGACCACTTTGGCCTTTACTTTCCACATCCGCTCTAGTTCCTCTTTCAGGCCCTGGTACTTCTCCAGCCTCTCATACGCCTTCTTCCTGATGTTGCTGTCACTTGGCACTGCTACATCTATCACCACCGCTGTCTTCTGGTCCTTGTCTATTACCACGATGTCTGGTTGATTGGCCAGTACCTGCCTGTCTGTCTGGATCTGGAAGTCCCACAGAATCTTAGCCCTGTTATTCTCCACGACCTTCTGTGGAATCTCCCATCTGGACTTGGGAGGGTCTAGCCCATACACTGTGCAGATGTTCCTGTACACCATGCCAGCTACTTGGTTGTGCCATTCAGTGTATGCTGTTCCTGCCTGCATCTTACATCCTGCCACTATGTGTTGGACTGTCTCTGAGGCCTCTCTGCACAGTCTGCAGCTTGGGTCCGGTCTAGTGTGGTAGACTCCTGCTTCAATGGATCTGGTGCTCAGTGCCTGTTCTTGTGCTGCTATGATCAGTGCCTCAGTGCTGTCTTTTAGCCCAGCCCTTTCCAGCCACTGGTAGGATTTCCCAATGTCAGCCACCTCAGCTATCTGTCGATGGTACATCCCATGCAGGGTCTTGTCTTGCCATCGCACTTCTTCTGCTTGATCTTCCTCCCATGTCTGCTGCTGCCTCAGGCATTCTCTCAGCAGCTCATCTTTGGGTGCCACCTTACTGATCTACTCCTGGATGCTCTGGGCTTCATCCAGGACAGTGGCTTTGACACTCCCCAAACCCCGCCCGCCTTCTTTCCGGCTGGCGTACAGTCTCTGGGTGTTGGACTTGGGGTGGAAACCTCCATACATTGAGGAGCTTCCGGGTCTTCACATCGGCAGCCTCCATGTCCTCCTTTGGCCAGCTCACTATACCGGCAGGGTATCTGATGACTGGCAGGGCGTACCTGTTGATGGCGTGGATCTTGTTCTTCCCATTCAGCTGGCTCTTCAGGACCTGTCTTATCCTTTGGTGGTACTTGGACGTTGCTGTCTTCCTTGCCTCCTCATCGTGGTTCCCATGTGACTGTGGGATGCCAAGGTACTTGTAGCTGGTCTGTACGTCTGCTATGTGGCCTGCTGGTAGTTCCACCCCATCAGTCTTGACTACCTTTCCTCTCTTTACTACCATCCGGCCACACTTCTCCAGTCCGAATGACATCCCAATATCCTCACTGTAGATCCGTGTCAGGTGGATTAGCGAGTCAATGTCTTGTTCATTCTTAGCATACAGCTTGATGTCATCCATGTAGAGGAGGTAGCTAATGATAGTTCCACTCTTGGACTTGTATCCGTATCCAGTCCTTGTGATTATCTGGCTGAGGGGGTTCAAGCCAATGCAGAACAGCAGCGGGGACAGCACATCACCTTGGTATATGCCACACTTGATGGCCACTTGTGCAAACTGTCTTGAGTTGAGTTCCAGTGTTGCCTTCCACAGTCCCATTGAGTTCTTGAGGAAGGTCCTCAGTGTCCTGTTGACTTTGTATAGTGCCAGACATTCACAGATCCATGTGTGCAGCACTGAGTCGTAGGCTTTCCTGTAGTCAATCCAGGCTGTGCTCAGATTGGTCTGTCTAGACTTTGAGTCTTGGGCGACAGCTCTATCTATGAACAACTGGTGTTTTTGAGTCTCTGGTGTTGTTCCCAATGCCCTTCTGAGCTGTGCTCAAGTACTGGCCCATTCAAGGTAGGCAAGCGAGGCGTTAGGGGGTCTTTTGCCCAAGGACCCCTACTGGGAAGGTAGGCAGGTACCCACCGGGATTTGAACCCCGGTCTCCTGTATCAAAGGGCATCACTCTTAACCACTATGGTGCTCTTAACCACTATGCTATCCAGTCACCTGTGTGTGTGTGTGTGTGTGTGTGTGTGTGTGTGTGTGTGTGTGT
>ML682021.1:9252203-9262627 GCA_007922195.1 Podocnemis expansa
CCTTTCTTGAAGATAGGTACTATATTTGCTTTTTTCCAGTCCTCAGTTAAAGAGTTGTCTATTATCAGAAATATTTTCCCCATGGAAAATGAAAACAGAGTCCTGTGGCACTTTTAAGGACTAACAAATTTATTTATCACATGAGCTTTCGTGGAAGAAAATCCCACTTCATGCCCATCTTCAAGCATCTGACAAAGTGGTACTTTTTCCCACGAAAGCTCAAGCGATAACTAAGTTTCTTAGTCTTTAAAAGTACTACAGGACTATTTGTTTGTTTTGCTGAACTAGACTAACATGGCTACCCCTTTGGAACTTTTCCCCATGAAGGTAAACGTAAGCTGTAATCAAGTCAATTCAAATCTCTTTTGGATAAACTAAAAAGACTGAACTTCTTTGGTCTCAATGTCAAGCAACTCTTCCAAATCTGTAATTGTTCTTGTGGTTCTTTTCTGAACTCTTCCAATTTCTCCATACTCTTTCTGATAGGGTAACAGAGAATACAGCATTGCCATAATGGTCTTGCTGATGCCACAGAGATATCACCATATGCCTACTACTAACTGATATTTTGTATACACTGATTACACTCACCTTCCTAGCAACTGCATTGCACTGGAACCTCATGTTCTATTTGTTATCGTAACCCCTAAATCCCGATCCTTAAGTTCTATGCAGGATGCAGCCTCCCATTCTCTAAGTGCGATCTATATTCTTTGCTCCTGCATTCGGCAGTGTTAAAACACATGGTGCTTAAATGAATTCACTTTACCCACAGAAGAACATCAGGCTGCATAACTGACCTCTCCTCACCATTAACATATGACTCCCCCAATTTGAGTGCCATCTGCAATCTTTACTAGCAGTGACTCTATATCTCCCACCAAGCTATTGATAAAGACAGTAAATAACACTGGGTCAAAAAGAGATCCCTACAATCTGTCCCTACACAGGCCCCAATGGATGACTATTTTCAACTGACTTAAATTTTTTTTGTTTACATCTGTCATTTAAGTTCATAATCCATTTAATATGAGCACCACTGATTTTATGTAACACTAATTTCTCAGGCTTGCTCTCTTTTTTTAAAAATCTTTCTGTCTTGAAGAACTAACTAAAATACCTTACAGAAATTAAGTCAACAATTACCTTTATCGACCAAAATTGTAACACCATAAAAAATACTAGAAATTTCCAGAGGGGTAACCGTGTTAATCTGTGCATAGCAAAAACACCGACAAAGCGGGTTGGAACCCACAAAAGCTTCTGCCCAGAGAAATCTGTCAGTCTATAAGGCTATGTCTACACAAGCCAATTAGTCCGGGCTAAGCAAGCTTAGTCCAGACTATTTACCCCATGTCTACACTAGCCTTTGGCTAGTTCAAACTAAGAAACTTCTTAGTTCAAACTAGTCAAAGCTTAGTCCAAACTAAGTTCAAGCAGTTAGTCTGGACTAAGTGCTTAATTCGAATTTAAGTTCAAACTAGTGTGATGTAGACACGGACTAATGACTTAGTCAAACTAAGCCACTAGTTTGAACTAACCTTTTAGTTCAAACTAGTCAGCATGGCTCATTTGAACTATAAAACCACAGTTAGCTTGAACTAACTTGGAACTGCTTAGTTCAGACTACAGAAGTTGCAGACAGGAGACTGCAAACAGAGGAGTTCAAGAGGGAGTTTGGAAAGGAGGTGGTGAGGCCACGATAATGAAGAGAAGCCGCAATGCTTGTGCCAGCAACCCTTCTGTCTCCTCCACCAGCGCCTGTAGCCAGACTACCCAGATCCTGGTGTGGACTTGCAGGGACTATGGCCTGCATTTCCCGCTCACAGACAAATAGGCTGGGGAGAGGAATCAATGTGATAGGTGCCTCCTAGTGGAATCTCTCAGGAGGCAGGTGGGATAGTTACAGGAGGGGGTGTCTCAGGAGTATCCATGCCCTGGAGCAGTTCCTCGATAACATCCACAAGAGGACATGCAAGGATGAGGATACTATCCAGGTGCCAAAGACTGCTGCCACACCACTGGAGAAGGATGGGATGCCTCTGGCACAGGGAGAACAGTGGCAACTGATTACTTCTGGCAGCAGACAGTGCTCCATCCCTGCTCCCATCCCACCCTCCACTGTGGTGAAGAACTGTTATGGAACACTAGAGACGATAAATGAGGTGGAAGAAGAGAAACCATGCACCCCCAATTCTGGGAGGATCACAACCATCACCCCCAGGAGGAAATATCAGGTTGTGGTGGCTGGGGACTCTCTTCTGAGGGGGACGGAAGCACTCATCTGTCGCCCTGACAAAGCTTCTCAGGAGGCATGCTGCGTGACAGCAGCCCGTATCCGAGACACTACAGAGGGACTGTCGAGAATCATCTGCCCCTCTGACTACTACCCCATGCTACTCATCCATATGGGAACCAATGATACTGTGAGAGGTGATCCTTGGCAGATCAAAAGTGACAACAGGGCTCCAGGAGCGCAGGAGAAGGAGTTTGGTACACAGTTGGTATTCCCCTCAATCCTTCTGGAAAAGGGCAGGGGCCTGAGCAGAGACAGATGCATCCTGGAGGTGAATGCCTGACTGCGAAGATGGTGTTGTTAGGAAGGCTTTGGCTTCCTTGACCATGGGGTGCTGTTCCAGGAAGAAGGACTGCTAGGCATAGACAGACTCTATCTGTTGCGGAACAGAAAGAGCGTATTCGGATGCAGACTGGATAACCTATCGAGGAGGGCTTTAAACTAGGTTTGAAGGGGGAAGGTGACCAAAAGTAAGTCACAATGTGGGAGACCTGGTGGAAAGGCTGGAACTTGGGGTGTGCTGGGACTTTAACACCAGGGATAAAAGACAAGGTAGTTGGAACTTGAAGGGGTATCAAATAATTCTTAGGTATCCTAATGAAGATCTAATACCTGAGGCAAGCGGGGAAGGCCGACACTAGGAAAAAATCCAAGGAGGCATAGGTAACAGAACTGCAAATTGACAGGGGAAAGTAGGACGATCAGCCCAGCATTTTAGGTGCCTGTACACAAATGCAAGGAGCCTGGGAAACAAGCAGGAACAATAAGTAGTACAGGCACAGAAAAGGAACTATGATATAATTGGAATAACAGAGACATGGTGGGATATCTTGCATGACTGGAGCTCTGCCATGGATGGGCATAAATTGCTCAGGAAGGACAGGCAGGGAAGAAGAGGGGGAGTAGCAGCACTATATGTGAAAGACCTGTATGACTACTCAGAGCTCCACTATGAAAGTGAAAATGAGCCAGTTGAAAATCTGTGGGTTAAGTTTAGAGGGGAGGGCAACAAGAGGGATGTTGCAGTGGATGTCCACTAGAGACCGCCAGACCAGAAGGAGGAGGTGGATGAGGCATTCTATGGACAACTAACAGCAGTTTCTAGATCACAGGCCCTGGTTCTCATGGGAGAATTCAGTTATCCTGACATCTGCTGGGAGGGCAATAAAGCAGTGCACAGACAATCCAGGAAGCTTCTGGAGAGTGTCGAAGATAACTTCCTAGTACAAATGGTGGAGGAATCAACTAGGGGCTTTCCACCTCTCGACCTGCTGCTCACAAAAACAGAAAAATGGATTGTGGAAGTAAATGGCAACCTGGGCAGCAGTCATCATGAGATGGTAGAGGTTCAGGATCCTGATCAAAGCAAGAAAGGAAAGAAGCAAAATGCAAACCCTGGACTTCAGAAAAGAAGATTTTTGGCTCCCCCAGGGAACTAATACGCAGGATTCCCTAGGAGGCTCATCTCAAGGTGAAAGGCATCCAAGAGAGCTGGCTGCCTTTTGAAGAAACCCTGCTAACGGCACAGGAAGATACCATTCTGATGAGCAGAAAGAACAGCAAATATAGAAGGCGCCCAGCATGGCTTAACAGAGAACTCTGAACTAAGCTAAAGCATAAAAAGAAAGCTTACAAGAAATGGAAAATTGGACAAATGAAGAGGCATAGAAAGATATTGCTCAGGACTTCAGGGATAAAATCAGAAAGCTAAAAGGACAACTGGAGTTGCAGCTAGCAATCCATGTGAAGGATAACAGGAAGGGGTTCTACAAGTATGTCAACAACAAGAAGAGGATCAGTGATGGCGTAAGTCCCTTACTGAAAGGGGCAGGCATCCTTGGGGTGGAGGATGACAAAAAAGCTCTAGTGCTCAATGATTTTTTTTACTTCACTTTTTACAGGGTGGGTCACCTACCAGCCCACTACACTGGGTATGGCAGATTGGAGAGAAGGAGAGAGACCCTTGGTGATTGAAGGTCAGATTACAGACTACTTAAAGAAGCAGGATGTGCACAAGTCCATGGGGTCAAATGAACTGCACCCAAGGGTGCTGAAACAGTTGGCCGAAGAGACAGCAGAACTGCTGGCCATTATCTTTGAAAACATGTGGCAAACAGGGGAGGTGCTGGAGGACTGGAAAAAAGTAAATATAGAACCTATCATCAAGAAATGGAAAAAGGAGGATCTGGGGAATTACAGACCTGTCAGTGTCACCTCAAACCCTGGAAAAATCATGAAGCAGGTTCTTAAAGAATCTATCCTGAAACACTTGGGGGAAAATACAGTGATCAGGAACAGTCAGCATGGATTCACAAAGGGCAAATCGTGCCTGACCAAACTCATCGCCTTCTATGATGAAATAACGGGATATGTGAATATACAAAGAGCCGCTGATGTGATATACCTCGACTTTAGCAAGGCTTTTGATACAGTTTCCCACACCATTCTCATCAGCAATTTAAGGAAGTATGGGTTGGATGCATAGACTGTAAGGTGGATAGAAAACTGGCTAGATCAATGGTTTCAGCAAGTAGGAATCAATGGCTCAGTGTCTAGTTGGCAGCCACTAGCGAGTGGTGTGCCCCAGGGGTCGGTCCTGGGGCCTGTTCTGTTCAACATCTTCATTAATGACCTTGATGATGGAATAGATTGTGCACACTGTAAGTTTGCAGGTGACACCAAGTTGGGGGGAGCAGTAGACATGCTGGAGGGCAGGGACAGAATTCAGGGAGACCTACACAAATTTGAGCAGTGGACCAATAGAAATCTCATAAGGTTCAACAAGGACAAGTGCAAAGTCCTGCACTTGGGACGGAAAAACCCCATGCACTGCTACAGGCTGGGGAGCGATCAGCTATGTAGCAGCACCATAGAAAAGAACCGAGGGGTCATGGTGGATGGGAAGCTGGATAAGTCAACAATGTGCTCTTGCTGCCGATAAGGCCAATGGCATACTAGGCTACATCAGTAGAAGTGTTGCCAGGAGATCAAGGGATGTGAGCATTCCCCTCTATTTAGCAGTGGTGAGGCTGCATCAGGAATACTGTGTCCAGTTTGGGGCACTCCACTACATAAAGGATGTGGACAAATTAGAAAGAGTCAAGCGGAGGGCAACAAAAATGATCAAGGGGCTAGAGCACAAGACTTAGAAAGAGAGACTGAAGGAACGAGGCTTATTTAGCCCACAGAAGAGAAAACTGAGGGGGGGATTTGATAGCAAACTCCAACTACTTGAAGGGATGCTCCAGAGAGAACAGATGTCAGCTGTTCTCATAGTAACAGAGGACAGAACAAGGAGCACTGGTTTCAAGTTACAGCTGGGGAGGTCGAGGTTGGATATTAGGAAAAACTTCATTAATAGGAGGCTAGTGAAGCATTGGAATAGGTTACTTAGGGAGGTGGTGGAATCTCCATCTTTGGGGATATTTAAGGCTCAGTTAGAGAAAAGCCTCGCTGGGATGATTTAGTGAGTGGTCCTGCTTCTTCACTGGGGGTTGGATTAGATGACCTCATGAGGTCCATTCTAGCCCTACAATTCTATGATTCTAAGTCCAAGCTAAACTTTCTGATGTAGACAAAGCCTAAGGTGACACAGGACTCCCTATGTTTTTACTATAAGAAGTAGTGATTGTTTACTAAAACTGATTTTCCATAAAATCATGCTAATTGGCATTAATTATCCCAAAATCTTAAAATTCTTTGCTAATTGTGTCCCATGTCAATGTCTCCATGATTTTGCACAATATCAGTGTCAGGCTAACAGGCCTACATTTACCTGGTAATCCAGTTCATCTTTTTAAAATATTGGCAACAAAGTAAGCTTTTCCCCAGTCTTTTGGAACTTCAAGTAAACATTATATTAAAACTCAACATTAATAGTTGAGAACACTCCTATACCAATTATTTTAATACCTTTGGGTATGAGTTATCCAGTCCTATACATTTCAGAATATTTAAGAGCTGCTGTTTAATGTAATCTCTGACTCTATATTGAATAAGATGACATATCTATCTCATCCTTTTTCTAAACAGAGCAGAAGTTTGACTACTTTTCTATTTCTTGATTAATAGTTTTTCCATCATTGTGTAATACCAACCTAAACTATTGATAAGATTTTATTTGTTCATCATATGTTTAAAGAATTGCTTCTTACTGTCCGTAATTTGGCTTGGCAGAATCATTTTTTATTATGTAACTTCAACAGATCTCTGTTTATTTTTAAGACCCTTTTTTACTTATATTATTGAAATTATCACAGCTGTGAAGAAATTCTTCATTTAATCATTTTTAATTTTTATCTATTTAAGTATTCACAGTTGTGGGAAGTTAGAGGGTGATCAGACAACTACTTAATTATAGAAGACAAAAATTTAAAAATTTAAAAGCTTTATAATCATTAACAGACTAAATTGTCCTCATACATTAGAATACACAAAGAAAAATGCTTAAATCAATCTCTAAAAAGTTCTCAAATCAGTTTTTTGCTTACTTTAACCTTTAAATTAATGGAAATATTTTTTCATCTGTGTGTGAACAATGAAATTACCAATAAATATCAATCAACCCAAGACTATCCATAATCTACTGGCTGTAAATATTTCATTCATGCCTTCAGGGTCCCTTATCAATTGTCTTCATTTCTTAACTGCAGATTTGTTCTCACTGCCATCATGCCTCCATTCTTCCATGAGACACAGCATACTACTTTCACCTCCCATCTTAAACAAAAAGAACCTACCTTATTTAATAATTGTACCTTTTTGGAAGGGGGTATGTAATAAAGCATTATTTAACAATTCTCACCAATCATCCACTTTTTTATGTTTAAATAGTTCCTTCTATTCAATTTTACATTTATTACAATTTTGCATCTTTGAGAATCACCCTTTTAAAATCATTATAGATATATTTTACTGGACAAGACTATATCTCAGTTTGCACACAGGACATGAAATTAGATCATAATCCCTTCACATATCAATTTTTAATTCAGTCATCAATTAATCTTTACCAGGCATAATGAACTCCAACATAAAACTACTCTAATTTTATTGGAATACCTTGTGTTACCAAGTTATGTACAATTTTCAGAAACTCCAAAGATACTGTACTAGCAGCAGAATAACATTTCCTGCATACATTCCCCAGACTGAAATTTTAAAATGACCATTCTTCTGTTATACACTACAGATGTATGCTTAAGGAGCTGCTAATTCTATTTCCTTATCTGACTTGGTGGTCTCTAACAGACCCTCACCAGTACCGCATCTTGTGATTTGTGTGTAGGGTTAGGTCACTTCTCAATGAAAAAAAACAACTGGCACTGTCAGTCTGGGTGAGGCCTAGATAAAGGACTACATAGCAGCTTCTAGCAGAGAACTTGCCCCAGGTCAGTGTAATGAAACATTAAGGGAAAAAGCATGTCAAGCAATCTTCATTATGTATATGTGGGCATTCTGCCGCTGTCGTTAGGCCATATCTCCAGAACACCTGTGTTTTAAAAAAAGTTTATAAACTACTGGACGAGCTCTTAAAACATATAATGTTTTGTCCCAACATACAGATCCCTGCTGCATCTGTACACCCAAAGAGGGAAAGAAAGGCAGAAGAGCTAGCTCAGGTGACACAGATTTGGCAAGAAAGTAAAAATTGACAACACCACAGTTCTCACTCCTTGAGTGTGATGCCTGTGCAGACCTTTCATTTACAGGAAGTAGTTAATAGAAGGGAATAAAAAACAAAAAAAACAAGGAGTCATGTGACTCAAAGACTAACAGATTTATTTTTCGCATGAGCTTTCATGGGAGAAAATCCCACTTTGTCAGATGCTTCAAAGATGGGTGAACTTACAGAATGGAATGAAAATAAATACAAGGGAGTGTAAAACATAAGAGCAGGTCATACAGTAACAGCAAATCAGAGCAGTTGTTAGGTTCGAAGCCTGAAGTTAAATCACCTTTTGTAATGGGAAAAGAACCCATTGTTTTGACTGAATCCTGCTTTCACAGAATTTAATTTGCGTATTAATTTGAGTTCAGCTGCTTCTCTTTGAAGTCTTGATGTCCCAGTCACATCTCTGAAGATGGTCATTAACAAATCATTTATTGAGTGATTAGAAAGATAGAAGTGCTCAGCAACTAGTTTTTTTGTTTTGTGATGTCTGATATCAGCTCTATGTTCATTAATTCTTTTGCACAGGCATCATCCTGTTTCTCCAATGTATAAGGTGTTGGGGCATTTCTGGCACATGATGGCATAGATCACATTAGTAGATGAGCAGGTAAATGAGCCATTGATGGAGTAGCAGGCTTGATTAGGACCTATGATGGTATCTATTGCGCAGATAGATGGGCAGACTTGGCAGTGTGTGCCTGCTTTAATGTTTCTGTTGTTAAATCTGTAGTTGCTGGTGAGTATCTGTTTAAGGTTGGGTGGCTGTCTGTAGGCAAGGAGAGGTCTGTCTCCCAACACTTGAGAGAGTGAGGGATCATCTTTTAGAAAAGGCTGTAGGTCAACAGTATAGAAAAGTTTAGTCCTTACTGTTCATTTACTTTCTCCAAGATAGTATACTTTGAGTACTGTGGATACATGGGTGGGTTTTCTCCCTCAAGGGACTTGGAAACAGTTCAATCCAATTTACAACAGGCAACACTAACATCCCTTCAACTGCTTATCAGAAGGACTCAAGTCAAATAGTAGTAAAAAAAAAATCCTAATACTACAATAAGTGGTTAGTAAATAGCATATTAATTCTTTGGTTAGTAAAACAAATAAGAAGTCCTATGTGGCACATAGACTAAAAGTTATTAAGACATAAGCTTTTGTGAATACAACCCACTTCCTCAGAGTAGGAAGTGCAAACTGCTGAATGTAAGGTAAATTAAACAGGTGCAAGAAAGGGTGAGTTAACAAGATTAATTCAAAAGATGCTGATGTGTCCCATTAACAACAACTGAGGAGAAGATTAGAATGTTAAAAGAGTGGAAAATACCTCTCAGTGAGCTATCCAACCCCAATCCCACACTACAATTTTCACTTCATGCATCTGAGGAAGTAGGTTGCACCCATGAAAGCTGAATGCATTAATATATTTGGTAGTCTTTATAAGTGCCACACAGGACTCACTTGCTCTGCCAAAATAAGCTAACGTGTCTGTCTATCTTGGTTAATGTTTTCAAATAAATTCCATTCCTGTACTTTTGTGAACAGTAGTCTTAAATGATGAATCAGAATTGTCAGACACCTTTAAAATTCTTTTCCTCTGAACTAAATTTCTGCCTCTTTCTCAAGTACCTCTTTGGATTTCGTATTTAAAAGACACAACTATGAGAGTTTAAGAATAAAGGAAAGGAATAATGACCCTACTTTTAATTACACTTCACTCCAGAGACTATAGTATCCTGAAATCAAATGCTGCCCCCATCAATTCTGTTAAGATGTATGTGTAATATTTGGTGAATATATGGACTGTAGCCCAAACAGATGGTTAGCAAGCTGTTTTGTTTTGCCTTTTTGCATAGACTCCTCTACGTTGAATCTCTACATCTACTTTGTGATTTCAAGACTCATTGCAAATCTTTGTCTTATTGCTTGACTCTTACAGTCTTGATATAGCCACAGCATTATTACCCACCTTCATCTCCTTACTGAAAGGCAAAAAGTGCTGTGGATTTCCCTAGTTATTCTATCTTTACAAGGTATATTTTGATTGTCCCTCAAACACCGATGTTCATTTCTTCTTAGTATAAAATAGGATTGGACAGTAGCAAGCAATGTTCCCTCTAAGCTGCGCTGGCGCGCTGCAGCGCAGCCCGCCGCAGCCGCCAGTGCAGGGAAGGCTGCTGGCAGCGCACTGTCGGCAGCCAGAGGCCCTCCATAGAGCTCCTCTGGGGCTGGGAGTTTTGAAAACTCCCGCCCAGAGAAGCTCTAACGGAGCATGCCCAGAAAATCTGGGCATGCTCCGTAGAGCTTCTCTGCCCCAGGAGCTGTGGCTGGGCCGTGCGGCTCCAGCCACAAGGTTAAGTTTGTGGGGGCGGGAAGGCTGCTGGGGAGCCAGGAGTGGGCCGGGGGGGCGGCCAGGAGCAGGCCCACGGGAGTAGGGGGTCGGCCGGGGGCTGCTGGGCTGCC
>ML682021.1:9262727-9281707 GCA_007922195.1 Podocnemis expansa
CCCCCCCCCCCCCCCCCCCCCCCCCCCCCCCCCCCCCCCCCCCCGCAGCGCAGCGAGCAACATGAGTTGCTCAGCTGCCACCATCTCTTAGAGGGAACATTGGAAGTAAGTGCTAGTTTTTGACTCTCATGGAAAAGCATCTTGGAGTTCCCAGGTCTGTCTTCTCATTGTGTATCATAAAATGTTGGTTTCCTATTCTAACACCCTCTTGAAGAAAGTTATGGGAACTAGAAATGCCACCTGGACAGGTGAAGTATAGGACATGAAGGTTTGCTCTGCAGCATCTGCTTATTTATTTCAGGACCTGATAGTACTTGACTACAACTAGTACTTGTACTTGGTCCTGTGGAATGCACTAAAGACTGCAAAGTTCCATTGATTCATTTCTCATTCTCTTTAGATCACATGCATTCCTACAGTCATTCTTCACACAAATATACAGTAGTGGAGTGGCAGGAGGCAATTGCTGGTCCAGAATATCCTTAACTTTCCAATATTTTCTTTGGCACAATCAGACTGCTGTGGTCATGAAGACTAGGACCAGAAAGCAAAACTATTACAGTTGTAGCATGTTTTCTGGTAAACAAGTTCATCCCTCAGACTGACAGCTGAAGTATTTGGGAGAAACAATCTCTTTGAACAATGGGAGCTGAGTATAGAGCTCATCTGCTAATGGCTTTTGAAAGTGATTGAGTCAACGGAAATGCATGGAATTTGCTGTGGCCAGATCTAAGCCCTATGTTGCTTGTTCAAAATAACCGTTTTTCTGTTTTGGATGGATAGCTTCATCTTGGATGCCTCTATTCTGTAAGTTTATTCATGTTCATTGCCTTAACTGGGGAAATTGCCTCCTTAGCCCATCTCTTCTGTGGTTAAGCCTTTACCTCAACATACACTGATTCAGATTTTACACAAACTTCCCAGAGAGGATGGATCGTCCAATGGCTGAGACTCTGCTTTAGGACTTGGGAAGCGTGGGTTCAAATCCCTGCTTTGCCAAGTATTTCCCATGTAACCCGCAGCAAACCATTTAGCCTCTTAAGGAACTGAGGCACAATCTGAAAAATAGGGACAATGCAGTTTTGTGAGAATAAATAAAGACTATTAAGTACTCAGATAAAACAGTACTCAAAGACAGGCTATACTTTTGCCCTCTTTGCATACAAGAGATTGTGGCAAACATGACCAATATCAACAGAAGGAGCTATGTAGTGTTAAAAGTAATGCTTCTGCCAGTCTTGCCTGTAGATCCAGACAGCTGGTGCTTTTATTCTTCTTTCTAGTGTTGTGTTTCCCCGAACTGGATTTCTGGTTAGACTGTCCCAGTGCATCCCTGTTCCTCTTCCTTCTCCTAGTGGTATTTTGAATGGAATGACCTGCTGGATTCCAGTGACCACACATACAACTGCAGAAAGAATGGTGTTGAGATGGTACCTAGCAGGTCTACAAAAGTGGTGCCTAGCCCTGAGCAAGGAGGTAGTGGACAAGGAAGGATGAGAATTAAAGTTTAAATCTATGTGGTCTCAAGTTACCTTTTTACGTAACAGTAACAGGACTTCTTACTTGTGATTAAACATTAACTATACCCACAGTTCTTCTCATAGATACAAATCTGCAGCATTGACTATTCCCATTCACAGCAGCTATCTCTGGTCATCTTTAAGACCAATAAAATTCACTGTCTGAACAAGTGACAGGCTGAGAGGAAAACAGTCTTGCTCCAAGATAAACAGAATCGTACTATGAAGAGTTCATACTATGTCTGTACACAAACAGTGTACTTTATAATTAAGAGTTTCATGCTGAATTACAACAGTAACATCTGACCTTCCCCACTGGTTCACATTCCTCACCAATTTCTGTTCTGAGCAATGCCAACTAACCTCTTCAACAAGCAAAGAGGAAAAAATGTTATTCTGCCAAGATCTGAGGGACAAACTTGTGGGGTCAGCTGTTTCAAAGAGGGCAGCAAGCATATCCATACTTATGGTCCCTTCAAGGTGCAGAACCAACAGTTCAAGGTTTTACAATACCCTGGCAACTAATACATAAATTAACATGCTGACTCAGGGACCACACAGTGACATCGCCCTACTGCTAGACAATAAAATCCCAAGCAATGGCAGGCAGTTTTACAGCCTACCTACTTGTGTTCACACTGACCTCAGCTGTCAGGGTCACCTTTCACATGATCTGTGTGTCCAGGGGTGAAAAAAGGGAATGACGAACTTAGAGGGAATGGGAAATGAGAATTAAATAAAAGCTCCTGATTGGATAATACTCAGCTACAGGCATAACTAGCATAACAGCAGCAGTTTGAACAGATCTCTATACCACTAGGTTTACACAGGTTTAGAATCTGACTGCTCTCCAAATACACTTGCTCCATTAGACCACAGCAAGTAAAAGAAAAAATTACATCATTTGAAGTGTTAGCAGTTTAATCAAAATATGGTTCTATGCAATTGTAACGCTTTAGTACAGCAGATATATTTATCATTAAAAATATCAGTAAATGCTGCATCAGCACTTACAAATAGCAAAAGCCTAACAAAAGCAAATAAATTACATGCTACACAGCAAAAAGCAATGATCTTGAAAAAAATCAATAGTTAAGCAGACAAAATTTCAAATACTGTACTACACAAAAAGAGATACATTAATTTTAACATTTCCTCTTCTTTGCGCCTTGACTCAAAGTCTTTAACAGGGTTCCTGATTTTAAAAAATTAAACAGTTTATCTTCTTCATTCCCTGAACCTCTCTATCTGCCCCCCATCTATTGTTTGTTACTCTCACTTCTTTTGAATGTTGTCCTAAAACAAATTGTGGGCTTTCTGGGTTATGCAGTGTGTAATCCTATTCATTTAAACAATGATCCACACAGTGGGGCCCAGGTATTCCTTGGGACCCTGGAGCACTACTGTCATGTAAAGAAATACATAAATCTCCTGTGTATCTCAGTTGGTATGGTTATTATGGTCATAAACTGTAAAAACAGAACCTGAAATAGTCATAACTAAAAATTCACTTCAACTGAACATGCAATAAAAATGACCTCAAGTCCTGGCTTGCAAAATAAACAAACAGCAACTACCATGAAGCTTAAGCTTACTAGCTATTAATGACACACTTGTGTTGTCATGCTACCAACAGCCACAGTACCAGCAATTGAAAGAAAACAGTTATCTGCTGTAACAGTGGTTCCCAATGTATGTTCCAGGGTCCAAAAATGGCCCTTGAAGGCTTTCGAAGTAGCCCCCTGCTCCCCTCCTGCTGGCTGCACAACAGAGTCACTGCCTAAGGACTCGGGTGAAGCATGCTCCTGCAGAGCAAAAACACCAGTGTACGCTCTTTTCTGCAGCCAAAGAGATAGGAGATTAGTGCTCCCATCCCCCTGGCTAGAGCAGGGAGTACTTGAAAGTGCTCTGCCTATGTTCACAGGTGCTAAGGTCCTTGCTGGAGCTAGAGGGCAGGGAGAGAAACAGAGCACTGTACTGTCCCACTGGCTGAAGAAGGGAGCACTGCCTTGGGACCCATCTCTACGAGAGATGCACTCACGTCATTACTCCTACCTCACAAAGACTCAATTCTACTACTCCATCCTGTTTCCCAGCTTGTTCCCAATAAGTTGCTCCAGTGACTGCCTCTCCTGATAGTCATAGCTTTTCCAAAGCACTGGCAGATTGAATCTCAAGCAATAATTTCAACACTGGTACCAGGAATCTGAGTAGGAATTGTGAACTTCATCAAGATTCATCATTTTTCTGTGCTGCTGCACTGGAACTCTACTTGCCACAAGTGGATTTTTCAAGCCCCACCCAAGAGACTCACAGTTATGGGAGATTTTCTATTAAGCAATGGAGCAGAAGTGGGGACACTTGAAAAGAAGGTGGGGTATCATTTAAGAGAGACTACCAATTTAAGATGGCATTTGGTACAGCTTCCATTTGTTTGTATAGGTCCCAGCCAACTTCCAGCCTAATAGATTTAAGATTTAATCAATGCTTGAGCAATACATATTTCTGCACGCACATCAAGGGAAATCAAAGTTTCTATGATCTAATCAGTTACTTGGCAATCCATACTCAGCCACAGAGGTACTATTCAGCTAAAGAATATCCACAACCTTCCCTAGAAAACAAGCAGCCAAGTTTTCATTCTACATCCACAAAGGTCTGAGCTGTCTTGACAGTGGCTCTGAGTGCAGAGTACAGTGAGCCAGTAATTCTGCTAATAATATCCAAGCATTTTAAAGAATTTCTGCTATCTTCATTTCTTATTTGTTTCTAGGGAGAGGGGATAATCTGGTTGTTTCACTGGATGTGAAAGTACCAAGTAGATTATTCTATTTGGAAACATGATTGTTTTCTATACTAAAATCCTTCAGAATGTTTACTATGCTGATTTCCACATTTCAAGAAAAATCACGTTTATTAAAACACCACACAAAGCAAGACATTTCATTTCACTCTACGTTATCTATACAGCTTTCCGTAACATACCCCCCCATGACTCTTATGCATATTAAAACTCAGTATAGAGAGAGTACACTGTGCTGCCATCACAACTCAACTGTGCATCTAAAACACCAAGTTACAAACTGGCTGCTGACTGTTTATTTACAAGGAAAGGGGAAATAATCTGATGAATGAGCCATATTAAACCAGCCTAGTAATTGATGAATAAGTACATGTTTAGTTGGGACTACGTTTTTATCTGATAGACATTCATTTCTGTATTAACAAGGCAGTTTAAACATGCCACTACCAAATAATACAAAGATGTGATAATCATTAATGATCCTGTTGCAACATAAAAATGCCTGTCATAGAAGCCAAGCAAAACGCCTTTCCTGATCAAGCTCCCTGCAGTTAACAAGAGATGAAAGCCCCTCAGCAAGGACCACTGTTTACACACAAAATATTTTCCTATCCTTCTCTCCCACGCACCCCTGTATCCCAGGTTATCATGTATTAACATGATCAGCATACATACTGTTTATTACAGATATTATACAATGTAAACATACAAATTTATATTTGAATACGTACATACATGGTTTTGTCCTGGGAGATACTGTTCTGAGATAAGGTGCAGGTGGGAAGGCTGAAAATGGTAGGGAAACCAAAAACTCTCACAAGTAGTTTGCAAGAAGCATTTCCCCTTTCCTTTAAATACACAATTAAGGAAGAGAAAAGACATGAAAACTTCTTATCCATCCAACACACAAGTTTGCTGGGTTTGGGGTTTGGTGGGTTTTTTTTTTTTGGTGCCCCCCTCCCCCCAGTTAAAAACCAAAACAAGTATCATACAATAAAACTTCTATATTTAAGCTACTGTCCTCTCTATGGCATCTCTCAACGAGCTAGATCAGCAGATAAACTTCTCTAGTGCCCAAAGTTTCACTGATATACTCCCCCAGACACCGCAAAATAGACAACTCAAACCATTAAGCAGCAAAATGATAACAAGAGCCCAGCACTCAATTGCTCAAATGTCTGGTGAAGTTTGTAGCGTGGTCCATTTAAATCAGGCTTTCCTGCAGTACAAAACATGTTGGCGCATCTTTTCTTAATTCATTGTGCTGCAAAATGCTCAGGTTTGTTTATAGAACTTGTTTCTTGGCTGATGTTTTTCAGCTTTTGAGAGCAATAACTTGAGCCATTTCCCATCCACCCTTCCACACAATTTGCTCTGATTCATAGCTGGCTGAAATTAATCTTCATCTTTCATCAATACATCTTTTGCGGGCCTATCCTCAGCCAGTGAACAGACACTGGACAATGCAGCTGGCACAGAGAATCACTCTTACAGTGGTGACCTGCTCTCTATGCCAGTGGTTTTCAAACTTAGCATCGGGACCCAGTACTGGGTCACAGACCCTCATGCACTGGGTCATGGCACCTCCTGCCACCTCCACCAAAAGACTGGAATGCATTCCTGAAACATGCAGCTGTTGGGTTGTGGACATAAATCACTTTTTTCAACTGGGCCTGAGGAAAAAAGTTTGCAAACCACTGCTCTATGCACCCCAAAGCAAGCTATACGCAGCATGTGACTAGCCCTCATATCAGGATAAATTTTGATCAGTCTGAATACCAAAGCATTATTTATATGGAAAATTAAAGACCGCTGAACTCGAATTAATATGCAAGCTAAATTCTGTGAAGGCTGGTCTGAATCGAGACTATGGATTCTTTTCCCATTACAAAGGGTAATTTGACTTCAGGCTTCCCATGGTTTGAACCTGTAAACTGCTCTGATTTGCTGTTACTTTATGACCTGATCCTATGTTTTACACCCCCTTGCATTTAGTTTCATTCCTTTCTGTAAGTTCACCCATCTTCGAAGCATCTGAGGAAGTGGGATCTTCTCCCACGAAAGCTCATGCAAAAAATAAATCTGTTAGTCTTAAAGTGCCACGCAACTCCTTGTTGTTTTTTCAGAAATATAGACATCTGGAGTCAAACAAGTGACCACTCCCTACTGTTTAGCAATTCTTATCTTTAACTCGTACCAACTTGTGTTGTAGCTTTTAACCAGGGAAGTGGTGGCTGGTCTGTACAACAATCAGCAGTGTTTGTTTTGGTTTGCTGCCTGGGGAGAAGGGGTTTTTTGTTTGTTTGTTTTTAATTAGGGTGATGGTGCAAGGTCATACCTAATTTCTGCAGTGTTCCTCATGGGAAAACAATTTTATTTCTCTGGATCAGATATTGACTTTAAGGAACATGTAAAGAGGTAACAGAACAATGCCTGAAATCCCTTCTATATATTGCCTCTTTCTCAAAATATACTTCATTTCAGGACTTTAACACTGATATTAATTCATTTTTCCCCTTCCTGAAAACTAGCTCCAAAACATTACAACACAACCAAAGTGGACACACTATATACCTGAAAGACCAGGCACTAGATGTTCATCTCACCACGTCACTCCTGTCCACTATAATTTAGACATTCTTCAGATTGCATTTGTATCTGGGAGGGTAATAGCCCTTACGTTAAAAACTAGCCCTCATTAAGTGGTTCCCCTCGAGCAGCCCATTACCGGCTCTCACTCACTGACCCTGTATTGCCTCACAGTGCTTCTACTCTTAATGGGCAACCTAAATGTGGTAAAAATGAACTAAGGGTAAATGTACCAATAGATATAATAATGCTGACAGAATCCCTTTCCTTTCTCCCTTCATCCCCAAGTAACTATAGAATATGTCCCTCATCATCTTACTAAAAGACCACCACTGTTCATAAAGTATTATACAAAAAAAAGATACAATGACCTACAAGGTGTATTGAATTGTCTCCTAGGAGTGACTAGAGGAATATACTACATCTAGAAATCAGATTCCATCTTCCTACTCATGGCTCTTAAGGTTTATAATGTATACTTTAATTATACAGTTGATGGCTCCGAAGAGCTCACATAGACAGACAAGAAGAAAATATTTGCCTTAATATCTATAAAGGACATGCAAGTAGATCAAAGGGAAAAAGAAGATACATAGCTCCTCAACTTTCTTTCCTTATTTTGAGTAAGTACAAGTCATTTTACATTTTGAACCTTACATTTCATAGAACTCTCCCTCTTTATTCCTGCCCCATTTTCAACCCAAATCCATGCAGCTGCACTAATGCAAGTGAAGCAAGACAGTACACAAAAATGCACAAGTCACGCAGCAGTACACAGATTCAACACTGTGAACTCCGAATAGACTGTGGGTTTTTTTTCCCCATTACAAGTAATTTTGCTCCCCCTACCCCCTCACCTCCCTGCTAATTTCTGTACTTCACTGTTCAGATTCAAACATCTGCTTTGATTTGCTGTAACAGTCTGACGTGATCCTGTGACTTTAGTTTCCCCTGCATTTATTGTGCTCCCACTCTGTGAGTCCCCCATCTTCAAGTAGCTGATGAAGTGGGATTTTCTCCCACGAAAGCTCATGCAATAAATACATTTCTTACTTTGTAGAAGTGCCACCAGGCTCCCTGTATGTTTTGCTGTAAGATTTTTTACTTTTCCAGTGCTTTCCTATCAAGAATATCCCACCCACATTTTGAGCTGTGCAAAACCTGCAATGGAAACTTATTACACTGCTTAGCACTGGTCCATTACATTTTGTAAAGAGCAATTTTGATGACTAAAATGCAGCCCATATTGTTTAACTTTACTGATCCGGGTAATTGTAGAAACAACCTACATTGGACTGTGCCATAATTAAATTCTGTTTATGCCTATATTTTTCCCCAATTAACAGCCTTCTAGCTCAATTAGATCAGTGTTATAGGTATATAGTATTCAAATGGTTTTTTCCTACACATGAATAGAGTTCAAGCATAAAAGGGTGGATTTTATAAGATAATATTGCCATTGATATTGATAATAAAAGTTCATATTCCTATCAGACAAACTATAGTTTGAGCAATTTGCAGGTGTTAATGTTTAAAACTGCATGTAACTACCACCTGTAAATATTTCCTTTATATTGAATCAGAAGGTTACTTACCTGTAAGCATCCTTTTCTAAATGTGCTGCTCACATCCATTCTAAATTAGGTATTTATGTGCCGCACGGCATGGGTGCCCAGAAGCTTTTTTGCCTTAGCTTGTCTTTGTAGGGTCAGTTGCCAACGCCCCCTCTGTCCTGCGCAGTATATAGGTGGCCATGACCCCACCTCCCCTTCAGTCCCTTCTTTCTGGTATCTCCGCAAAGCAGGGATGGTGGGAGGGTGTGGAATGTATATGAGCAGCCCATCTCAAAGAAGGACGTTTACAGGTTAAAGAAAAAAAAAAAGCAAGGAGTCTTGTAGCACTTAAATCTGTTAGTTTTTATTTATAGCTATTATTTATAGATTATAGTCTTTATGTGCCACAAGACTCCTTGCCTTTTTTCCTTTATTAGACTAACACAGCTGCCCCTTTGGAACTCATTTATAGGTAAGTAACCTTTCATTCTTCTTCGAGTGCTGCTCACATCCATTCTAAATTAGCTGACTACAAGCCGTACTTCAGGTGGTGGGCAGAGTTAAGGTTTTCCCGCTCTAAGTCCACTCTGCCCAAGGCCGCATCATCTCTTGCCTGCTGGACAATTGCATAATATGATGCAAAGGTATGCACAGAGGACCAGGTCACCACTCTGCAAATTTCTTGGATTGGGACCTGGGCGAGAAATGCTGCAGAGGACGCTTGCAGTCTGGTTGAATGTGCCCTGTTTCTCCCCAGGAGGGGAACATTTGTTCTCTGGTAACAACAGTCCTTAATACAGTCTCTAATCCAGGACAAAATGTGTGGAGTCCTTACTGGCCATCCTCTCATGCACTCCGCAACTGCAACAAACAGCTGTGTTATTCTGCAAAGTGGTTTGATTTGCTTGAGGTAGATCTTGAAAGCCTTCTTAACATCAAGGGTGTGGCACCTCCTTCGGCTCTCCATGGCATGTGGGTCCAGGAAAAGGCTTGTAGGCAAATGTCCTGGTTCAGGTGGAAGGGGAACACCACCTTTGGCAGGAAGGCTGGGTGAGTGCAAAGTTGTACCTCGTCTGGATGGAAGACCACGTATGAGGGTTCCAAAGGAGTGCTCTCTGCTCTGAAACCCGCCTAGCTGTGGTAATAGCTATCAGGAAGGCCACCTTCCAAAAAAGCACTAGTAGGGAGCAGGGGGTTGAGGGGTTCTTATGGTGGTTTTGAGAGTCCTTCTAGCACCAGGTTCAAATCCCACTGGGCAACAGGTTCGCAAGCATGGGGGTAGAGCCTTTCCACTCCCTTCAGGAACCTTGAGATCACGGGATGAGAGAAAGGGGTTGACCCATCAAAGGAATTATGCAAGGCCAAAATCACTGCCAATTGCACCTTGAGAGAGGTAGTCTAGTATTGGTTCGACTGGGGCGGACTTGGGGTCTGCCCCGTTTTCCTGGGCCCAGAGGGAGAAGTGTTTCCCCTTGGTGCTGTAGGTAGCTCTCATGGAATGTTATCTGCTTTCAGTCAGGACACTTTGCACTTTTTCTGAGCATGCCCTCTCGTTGGGGTTTAGCCATCCACTCTACACGCTGTCAGGTGCGGAACCCCCAGATCTGGGTGGCATAAGCAGCTGGAGTCTGGGTCAGGAGATGCTCCTTGAGCTGGAGCATCACGGGAGGGGCCATGGAGAGGCCTAATAGGGTGGAATACCATGGTTGGCATGGCTAGGCCAGGGCTATTATGTTCACTCCATTGTTCTTGATTTTTAATAGGACCCTTTGGACCAAAGGGATGGGGGAACACACAAAAAGGAGTTTCTCCTCCCTCCCAATCTATTAAGAGAGCATCTGAGATTGAGCCCCTCTCCCTCCCTCTGATGGAACAGAATTGGTGCACTTGTGCTTCACTTGTGTGGCAAACAGGTCTATCTGGGTGTGTCCCCAGAGTTCAAAGAGGTGGTCATTTCCTTTACATGAAGGGACCACTCATGCTGGGAGAGGAAGTGTCTGCTCCGAGTGTCTGCTTGGGAATTCCTTACACTTGGTAAGTGGAAGGTCACTGGGGTGAAGTTGTGCTTCAGTGCTACGTCCCACGAGAGTGACATCACCTTGCAGTGTGCTTGTGAGCAGACTCCTCCTTGGCGGTTGCTACAGAACACTGCCATTGTATTGTCTGTCAGTATGTGGACTGCCCTCTCTGTTATCTTGCCGAGGAAGGTCATACATGCTAGGCAGATCACTCTCAGTTCTTTCACATTTATGTGAAGGGCACTGTCCTCCCCTGACCATGTCCCTTGGGTGGATAGGCTACCTGTTATGTGGGCCCTCCAGCCCTGGTTAGATGCAACCATAATCAGGGTGATTAAGGGGCTCTAGGCTTCAAATGGGATCCTTTCGTGAGCAAACTCTGGGTCCTCTTAGCTGGTTTAGTAACCCCTTCGGAATGACGACCACCCGATTCAGAGAATGGCAGTATGGATGGAAAACCATAGCCAGCCACAGTTGCAGTGGTCTCATGTGCTGGCGTGCTGCCCTTTACCACACAGGTAGAGGCTGCCATGTGCCCCAGAAGTCATAGGCAGCGCCTGGCAGTGGTTGTCAGGGTGTGCCACAGCTCTGAGATGATGGTAGACATGGAATTGAACCTCGATAGGGGAAGACAGGCCCTTGCTTTTATTGAGGTTAGCTCTGCCCATAAAAATTCTATTTCCCTTGAGGGGGAAAGCATTGATTTGTCCAGGTTTAGGAGGAGACCTAGTTTGCTGCATAAGTCTCAAGTTATTTTCAAGCTGTGATGGACCTAGTGCTTGGACCTTCGCTTTAGCAGCCAGTCCTCCAGATATGGGTATATTCTGACCTCTTGTCTCCTCAGGTGAGCAGCCACTGCCATGATCCATTTTGTGAAGACCCTTGGAGCCAGCAAAAAGCAGAAAACGAGCACAGTGAACTGAAACTGTCTGCCTCCTACCACAAAGCAAAGGAACCTTCTCTATTCTCATTTTATCAATATGTGGAAGTACGCATCCTTCGAGTCAAGGGCTGTGAACCAGTCCCCAGGGTCTAATGAAGAAGTGATTTGAGATAGTGATACCATTTGGAAATTTATTTTTCACAAGTGTTTGTTTAGGGCCCTGAGGCCTAAGATGGGCCTTAGGTCCCCACTCACTTTTGGGACCAGGAGGTAGCAGGGGTTAAAGTCTCTCCCTTGCTTCCTTGAGGGGACTCTTTCTATTGCCCCTAGGGACAGAAGCTTCTCGTGCTCCTGTTTTAGGAGGACTTTGTGGAAGGAATCCCTGGAGTTGCACTGAGGGGGTGGTTTTCGGTCCCGAGGTCTGGATCTGAACTGGATAGAGTAGCCTTGAGAGACTGTGTCTGGGATACAGCAGTCTGATGTGATTTTGACCCAGTAGTGGTGGAAAAGGCCTAGGCGGTCCCTGAATGGTGGGACCTGGTTGGTGTTGCTTCTGGTGCAGCCCTCGAGCTAGAGGTCAAAACCTCTGCCTTTGGTTGGATGGACAGGAACAGTTATTTTCTTGGCGGGATGACTGTGTGCTCCCCTGCGACCTTGTGCCCTGCCTCCTCTGCCCCTGTCCCCAGTCCCATAGGGACACTGGGACAGTTGGAAGGACCGGTGACAGGATCCCTGGTGCTGCTCCTGGTGGAAGAAGTGCCTGGCTGTTTACAGGGTATACATGCCCACTGATCTCAAGGTGGCATATAAGTCCTTCATGCCGTGCAGTTTGGCATCCATCCACTCAGCAAACAGCAGTGGGGCCTCAAAAGGGAGGTCTTGTATGGACTGCTGCATTTGCAGTGACGGTCATGAACCCTGCAACCAGGCAACCGATGAAGCCACCCTTCAGCTTGCTGCATTGATGACATCCCAGGATGTCAGAAGTGTGTCCCATGCGGCGAGGAGGCCTTCCTCAACTAGAGTATTGTAGTCTCTAGAGTGGTCAGGGGGAATGAGGTCCCTGAACCTCTCTATGGCCTTCCAAAGGTTGAACATGTACCTGGCCATCAGGGACTGGTGGTTTGTGATACGCATCTCTAGGGTTGTGGTTGAATACAACCTCCTGCGAAAGAGGTCAAGCTTCTTGGCCTCCTTGTTCTTGGGCATAGAAGCTGGCCAGCCCTGTTATTCTCACTGGTTTACCGCATCAACCACCAGGGAAGCCTGGGACTGGGCGGTTAAAGAGGAAGCTGAATCTGTCCACGGGAACATGGTACTTCTTCTCAGCACCCTTTGATACTGGTGGGATTGAAGATGGGGTTTGCCACCTAGCTCGGGCAATCTCAAGCACACCTTCATGCAGCGGGACCATCACCCTGGATGGAGGGGCTACGTCATCCACACTGAAGAGTGGGTCAAAGTCTTGTCTGATTACCTCGATTTGCAGGTTGAGGTTTGCGGCCATGCACCTTAAAAGATCTTGATGGGTATGAGGATCTTCCCTTAAGGACAGGGATCTCTGATAGGCAGCCTCGTCAATGATGACATGGTCCACAAGGTACTAAGGCTGGAACTAGAGCAGCCTGCTCCTGGGACCAGTTCCTCATCAGATGCTGCCAAGCACTGGGATCCTCTAGTTGAGGTGGGTCTCGAGGAGCCTGGGGACTCCCTAGTACCCCAGTCAGTCCATTGTGATGACCAATCCTTAAAGGCTCTTGGTGCCAAGTCCCACGCTGAGGATCTCTGGCCTCGTGACAGATACTGCTCAGAGTCCCTGACCCGAGAGGCCCCTGGTGAACAGACCCTTTTCCTGACAACACCAGCGAGGTGTCAGTGGTTGGTGCCAAGGCTCAGGCCTGAGTATCCCTGCACTGGGAGGGAATCGGGGAGCACAGTCTGCTGCGCTTACCCACTAGCTTGGGGGTGGACAGTGCCAGGGTCCGAAGAGGTGACAGCTTGCTATACTGGTGCCAACTGTCGAGTCCTCACAAGCCGAACTTGGACCTGGTACACCAAGATTTCTGTGACCACACCGAGGATCATCGCAGTGGTGTGTCTTTGGGAAGAAACAGCAGCAGTCCCCATCATCATCAGACTCAGACTCTGAGGGGAAGGGTGTTGAGGCCCTCTTCAGAAGAGTAGCGTGCAGGGAATCCCCTGAATAAGGTGAGGGGGGCTGCTGTACCCGCTGTGCTAGGGACTATGCCAATCACCTGAGAGCTTGGAGTGTTCCCAAGCCTTCGTGTGGCACCCCAGTCCTCTGCCTTTTGGGGCAGGCTCCACCCTTGCCAGAGGTGTGGGCCCATGCTCTGAGCCTCACCAGGCCTTGGAGAGGAGGGCTGGTTTTCCCCTGGATGCTGCCAACCTTGGCAGGATGGGTGTAGGCAGCTGGAGTAGAGCCACAGCAGCCTAAAAAGCCCCCAGTGTCAAAGGGACCAGGAGGGACTCAGGTCTCTGCGCCACTGAAGGTCCTGGTGCCGGTAATCCCGACCTGCACCGATGGTGCGCCATCCCTTTGGTCTGCAGCCCGGAGGGGCTTCTTTGGCTTCCCCAATGAGGAACGGTGCCGGGTACAGGCCAGTGCCAAGTGGGCCTTTGGTGCCGAGGCTTCTGGTGCTGAAGCAGATGCCATCAGCACGGACATGGGATGCAGGGCTTCTTTGAGAGCCTTGAAGTGAAGGCACTGTTCCTGCTCCTTTTGGGTCCTTGGCTTGAAGAACCAATGTATCAGGCACTTCTCTGTCCTATGGGACTACCCTAGGCACTTTAGGCACCTATCGTGCGGGTTGCTGAGCAGGAAAGCCTTTCTGAAATTCGTGCAGGGCTTGAGTCCCAGCATGGCTGGGATGGTGCCAGCACAAGTGGAGGCTTCACGCAACAAAGATGGAACCCAGAGGAAAGATGTCTGGGAAGAGGTTTTCCCACTCAAGCATCCACAAGGCTTGTAGAAACAGGTGTGGTGGGTTTTGGTTTTTTTTTGGGACAGGTGCTTGCTGAAAGCAAGAGCAGGCAGTTCCAGGACCATTGCTGGGGGGGGGGGGGGGCGCGTCCGGGCCACCTGTATACCATGTAGGTCGGCAGGACAGAGGGAGTGTTGGCCACTGACCCTACAGAGACAAGTTAGGGTAAAAAAGTTTCCAGGCACCCGTGCACTGCAGCATGTAGGTACCTAATTTAGAATGGATGTGAGCAGCGCTCAAAGAAGAAAAAATGTTATGAACTGCATAAAGGATTTTCCCATAACTAAAACAACAGATTTCTCCCTTTGATCATAATTTGAAAAATGTAGTCTAGATCAATATAGGAAAACATGTCTGAAGCTGCACTGCTCATTCAAAGGAGGTGGGTAATATTTGGTGTGACAATAGCAAATACCATAGTTAAGGTTGCAAAACACTTTTCAATATTATCTGTTTTCATATGCTTGTAACATTCCAAAACATTTGCCTGTGGGTCTGAAATCTTCCATGCTTGAATTCCATCCAGTAGAGAGTGTTTTCAAAAGTTTGACTAAAATCTTTTCAGCCACCTGGGGTGGGGGCTATTTCTCTTCACACACATCAGCTGAACCATCTTAACCACCTGTTGACGCTTGAAAGCTGAGATTTAGAGATAAAGAAAAGTAGGAATTTTTAAACATAAGTAGCAGTAGTTTAAATTTATATGCACCCTTTCTCCTACTGTTCGTTCATTATTCTTCTCTTCAGAGATCAATGAATACTGCAAGAGAGTATTGAAGGAAGCCAGATGGAGCACTACTGGAGTGCTCTCCACCTTCTGATTTCAGCCACTGTTTGGAGGGGACTTCTTTCTATGGCAATTTCCATGCCCCTACCACATTTCTGTTCCTCACTTCTCACCACCACCCCTACTGATATCTCTTGATTTTTAATTTGCTAAACCCGGGACTTTTTTTTTTTTTTTTTTTTTATGATGGACAGTTTAACCACTGAAAAATGCAGCATCAAGTCAACCAAAAACACTGGGATATTTGGGTCAAATTTAAACAGCAGCTTCGGCCAAAAAAAAAAAAAAAAAATTCAGAACAGTTCAACTGTTCTGACATTTTCAACGTATTATTTCAAAATTATGTTTTGTTTTAAAAGTTAGCTTTATTTACTTTTCAAACCAAAGAGTACACATCTGGAAATAAAACAAAAGACTTGGAAAAACACATTTACAACCAAATGAAAGGTTTTATTGCACCCAATTTTTTGTCTACCTACAACCTGAAATCCTATCAAGGTTTTATTTCAGTGAGAAAAGCAAAATTAAATAAATAAAATAATTAATTAATTTTAAAAATAAAAATCCACAAAACAGCATTTTCCCTAGTTTTTTCAGTTAGGCCACAAAGCTGAAAAACAAGTTAGTTGCTCATTTCTTCCACTCACTCCCATTTCACTAAGGTCAGAGACTACAACGTGAGAGAAAAAAGATGACGTGCTTGGAACTCTACTATTTTTGCACATCCAGTGTTTACAACCTGAGCACCATGCTAGTGAGGAGTACAGCCACTTCTACAGTACATAGACTAGGCACCATCATTTCAACTGGAGTTTGTTTCCTCTTTTTCCATTCCCCTGCTATTCACTGTAACTTATCATCTATAAGATCAGGCAATAGGGTTTTGCAAAGTACCATTTCCCTAACTGCTCTTCATTCAGGAATTCAAAAAAGGACATGGATACAATGAGGGTATGGCTTACTTATTTTAGTCATGTTATTCAACAAGACCCTCTTTCTGTCTCTGTGAACAGTGACTTCAGCCAGGTCAAAGAACTTCCCTGCACCACACCTGACCTTCCATCTTTCATTTTCCACTCATTACAAAGAAGTATCTACTTTTGTCTAGTCTGATCCTGACTCTTCATATCACAACTCAGTAACTAAACCATCAATCCCTCCAACCTGGTTACTCTCCTTTATTTTGATGGTAGTTATTGTGACGGGACACCTGTTCATTAGAAATATATTAAAAATATAAATTGAAAAATATCCTACTCATATTACATGGGTCAGAAAGGGCAACATAACAGTCACCTATTCACTAGAAGCCCAACCCAGAATTGAACTGACGACAAGTTGTGAAAGAATTTTTTTTTCCACTTATCCTAGCCCAACTTGGTATTTGTGAACAATCTTCTATTACATATTCTTAAGTACTTTTAGTTCTTGTTTTGAAAAAAGAAACAACATTTAAAACATTCCATGAAGATGTGAAGCGATAAATGTACAACAGTCTGACAATGGCAGGGGCTTGAGTGTTCAGAAACAGTTTCATTATAAATACCTTAAGAATACAATAAAGAGTCCCACTGCATAGCAAAACCTTAATGCTAATGCTCCACCACATTTCCAACCTAAAATAGTCAGAGTGTAGGAGTTTTGGTGTTACATAAATCTCATAAAAACCACTTAATTTTAGTTTATGCCCTCTGATCTAATTGCAGAGTAATCTTATTGGACAGCCAGCAGTTGAAACTGGCTACTAATTCCACAAAATCATCTGTAGATTTCTGAACACCTAACATACTAAAATGTTGCGTTGTACTAATATACTAAAATGTGGCACTCAGAGTCTTGAATGCACTTCTACAAACATCTTGTTTTGTGATATTCCCCTCTTTCTTTGTGCAAAGACTCTATCATTTGATTAAAAAGAGAGGGCTTTAACACGTTTAAGAAATTGACCCTGAAGCCTGCTGGAAGGAGACAGGGTATAGATCCAGGCATTTGGGCTAGAAACAAGATATAGGTACCCAGGCTTCTCATCCTGTTCCTAGTAGAGAGTATAGACAGATGCTAAGATCTCAGCAAGGCTTTCTTGTCTCTAGAGCAGCAAAATTGACAAGAATGACAGCTCAATAGCTGATGTAAGGGGGACACCGGGTCAACATGAGCCCTATACATCTCATCAAGGTGGTTTTATTTTGTTGAAGAGACAGGGTGGTTTCGTTGGTTGGGAGGAAGAGGGAGAAGGGAGGCAAGGTGGAATGACTGCACTGTGTACATCAGCACTGTTTTGCCCCCCCCAAAAAAAGAAGAATAGAAGAAGCTGACTTGTCAACAAAACAGTCTAATGTAGACCAGGTCAAAGCATGACACATTATTTGGGAAGCACAAGAGCTAACTTCTCATTAAAACTCATTCAAAAACCCAAATATTTAAACTACCATATAAATTCAAACTATGAGTAACAATTCTACACCATTTTAAAGGGCTAAATATTTGCATTCACATAATCTGCACCTGCAAGTAGGCAACCAACCAGAAGCCTTGTTCTTTGGGACTATTTTGTACACTAACAACAAAAGAATGAGGAATAAATGCTGTCTTAAGTCTAACATCTACTCTCCTATATGCAGATATGCATCACCACACACATCTCGTTAAATCAACTACACAATTTGCTCACACATTAGCCTATTTTACAAGAAATGGTGTGTGCGTGGAAAGACCCACCCATATATCAACAGCAGCAGGGTAAAAGAGTGAATGCCTTGCTAGCCACGAGTTACAGGAGTAAATGTAACCATTAACAACAAGCAATAAAATGAAGGGGGAAGAAATGGTAAAAGGGTTATGTTGCTTTTAAATGGGAAGGTTCCTTCTCTTCCTCCTCAGTGGAAGCTATATTAACTACAAATAAAGTAGCCATGACCTTTTCTCCTCCTCTGCATGATTAATTACTTAACATCCTATTAATTGGAAAATGTGGTTGAATTTCAAACGCTTTCAATTTCTTTGCATATCATGGTTATCTGAAAAGCACCGATTAAGCTGTTCATCAAAGGTGAGCAGACAAGGTCATCCAGTCTGTACTTCTTCAGTTATTCATTACCTGTCCTCAGTAGTAATTAACAATGGAAATATTTCCATAAATCACCTTTCTGATTATCCCCAGATGAACAGTCAGTTTTCTGAATGCATCTATTTCTCTCTGTATAATATTAACTAATGATTCAGTCTAAATATATCAGACATCACTTAATATGTACAATTTTATGTTTCTTTTAAATAGAACAGCATTAGCAAAATGTCATTAAGTTTTGTGTGTATTTGAAAGGAAGAATGTACAAACATTTACTGACATTGGAAGGGGTACATTTGCAAAGTGCTTCAACTGGTTCTCACTGTGTAAAGCTCATTAAAATAAGGAGTCCACCCAGATAAAATCACGACCAACATTTGGAAGATTTACCTATTTATTTTTTTCTAAAGCGGACTTCCATTTTATTAGTTCTAAGCTAAATACAGGGGCTATAACCTCACTTCAAGGAAAACTTCAAAGTTTTCAAAACAACAAAGAAACCAAAGTCACAAATCCTGTCCTTCATCTTGTAACATCACCACAGTAACTCTCACCTTGAGGCATCTCAGGTGGCAAATAGTGAGGCTCTTGAGCACTGACATGCACCCAATCAAAGTCATCATATAGGTCTTGATGGTAATCGCAGGGCCCGAGACCATCATCAAAAGTGCATCCTCCTGAAAGAAAGAAAGAAAGAAAGAAAGAAAGAAAGAAAGAAAGAAAGAAAGAAAGAAAGAAAGAAAGAAAGAAAGAAAGAA
>ML682021.1:9281717-9426851 GCA_007922195.1 Podocnemis expansa
AATATTTTATTAGTTACAAATTATACATTTATTTCAAACAAAAGTCCTTTTGAACTGAAACTGAGGCATTCCTTTTAGGCACATCTACCACAGAGCCCACACAGGCTATGACGTAGTTCACAAGCTTTTATGTACAGAGTTAAAAATCACAAGCATCTCATTCATCAATCTTATTTTCTTTAAATTTTCTCTGCTTCCTACAGCCAAATTCCCCCTACAGCTCATTCTGTTGGAAAAGGAAATCACAGATTGAGCTACTGAAGTCAAAGCAGAATCTGGTTCACTGTTTGCATAACAAAAGTGACATGTTATCTAGAGTGGGGGCGAGGGGAATACAAAGCAAGAACAAGACTAACAAAAGTAAAGGGGCAATCAGCAAACCCCTTGATGCACTGACAGCCTACACAGTCCAAACTATGAATAAAACTTATCAATAGAGCTCACATAGAAAGGAAAAAATAAAGGAAAAAAGAGAATGTACAGTGACAGCGTAATTGCAAAACAACCAGGAGTCCTAAGGCACTTACAGACTAACAAATTTATTTATTGCATCAGCTTTCATGGGAGAAAATCCCACTTTGTCAGATGTTTTGAAGATATATTTGTATTTATAAAGTATACATTTGAGGGAGAGAGAGAGAGAGAGGGAGAGAGAGAGTGTATGTATATATAATTTCAGTCACTAAGAATTGAAATAATATTTTGATTTCTTCTAACTGCATTTGATGCTCTTACTTTATTAAACCAACCCACCACAACTCAACAGAAATCAAAGGTTCCTTTTAAGGGTCATAAAAAATGAATATAAAATCTTTACCCAGTGCCAGCAGCAGAACAACTAGAATTTTAAGTGGAATTGACAAAGGAAGGAGCACAGAGGGCAGGCTGGGGGGAAAAACAAAACTAAACCACCACCCCAAAAAACCCCACTTTTTTGCAGCACAATAAAAATCTACTGTTTGATAATGGTCTTGTTTAACAAGTCTTCAAACCTTCCCCTTCACTTATGAAGACCAAGATTAGAAATGTGGGGTGTGAGAAAAAAAAGAGGCGAGAAGGACCAGAGGAAGATGAGAAGAGAGATGAAGGACAGAGACACAAGCAACAGTAAAGAGTGAAAAGCACTTCAGAGGTGGACAGATACATTGCACAATAGGAACAACAGATGCCACACAGGTAACTCAAGCAGCTGTTATCTCTATCCCTGGTAAACAATCCTTGGACTTGCTGCTTCACTTTGAAAATGGGAGGCAAAATCAGGACAGGTAATCTTTGATTATCTCCAAGAAATAGTGAGACCTTAAAACAAAGAGCATGATCAACCTTCTACTGAGAAAAGTTTATAATCCATTAAGAGAAGACATAGGAACCCAGGAAGAAAGTTACAGAAGTATCTCACAGCTGAAAATAAATTGGGGTATATAAGGAATGAACTCCAGGTCAGCTGGTTCAGGCTGCAATACTAAAAATCCAATCCACTGGTGAGCTTCCAGAAAACACCATGCTGATCACTATGGTTGTAGAACCTCTTTACACCAACATCCCACACAAAGACAGATTACAGGCCATTAGGACAGGATTCGGCAACCAAGGAGAGCAGAAGAGCCATATTCCACCCTCCTCCATAGCCGCATGTGCCAGAGCCAACCCGCTGGCTACACTGCGGCCCCCTAGCACTGGTGGGGGGGAGGAGGTGCATGAGCAGTGCCCGCTCCCTCCCTCCCTCCAATGGCAGGGCAGAGCAGAGGGACGCTGTCTAACAACCGGCCAGGGGAGAGCTGCGGCTTGTGGAGGCAGGGTCCTGGAACGGCCCCTCCATGTAGTTCAGGCCTCTTCAACCCGGCCACCCCAGGCCCTGGATCGTGACCGTTCAGCCCTGGAGTGGCCAGGTTGAAGTGGCCTGAACTCTGTGGAGGGGCCGTTCCAGGGCCCCTCCTCTATAAGCCGCAGCTCTCCACCGGCCACTTTTGGGAGGGACGGCCAGCTGGTAGGCAGGGCCCTTCTGCTCTGTCCCACCTGCAGAGGGAGGGAGGGAGGGAGCGTGTGCTGACCTCGCACCTCCCCTCTTCTCCCCTCCCCCCCGCCACCAGCACTAGGGAGCCATGATGCAACCGCTTTGCCAGCTCCGGCTCATGCAGTTGTGCTGCGGTGGGGTGAGGGGGGAGAGCCAAGAGTCCCCAGGCACACCTGGCTCCCTGGAAGAGACTTTCAGGGAGCCAGAAGTAGACGTTCAGTGAGCCACAGGTGGCTCACTGAGCCTGCGTTGCCGATCCCTGCATTAGGAGACCTATTAAAGCAGGCACATAAGCCTACAACAAACTATGCTGCCTACTTTGCCCACATATCAGCATAAAACACACTGTCATAAGACCTAATCAAACTAAGTACTCCATCAAGGGCTCGTTCACCTATTCATCCACCAATGTGATCTATCCAGTCACATGCCAGAAATGCCCCTCCACCTTACACATTAGACAAGCAGGATGGTCTCTGAACAAAGGGGAAAAAAATAAAAAGACAAATCTGACATCAGAAATAACATTCAAACACCAATAGGGGACACTTCAATCTTTCTGATTACTTCACCAATCATTTGTTCATAGCTGTACTCAGGCAAATGTGTAACAAATCAAAGATTCAAAATGAAACTGAAGAATTGGAATTCATATGCAGATTGACACCGTTGCCTTAGGGTTAAATAGGGATTTCGGGTTTTGTTCTTATTACAACAGGTGATTTGACCTCACCTCCCTCTATGTGCCATTTTCCATTGTTTGAATCTAAACAACTGCTTTGTTTTGTTGTAACAGTCTGACCAGATTCCATGATTTATACTTCCCTGCATTTATTTTCCTCCCATTCTGTAAATCCCCCCTCTTCAAGTGTCTGGTGAAGTGGGATTTTCTTTCATGAAAGCTCATGAGATAAATACATTTGTTAATCTTCAAAAGTGCCACAGAACTTCTTGTTTGTTTTAAAAAAAAGTATATAAATGTTCAGAGTGAGGCTAGAGCCAGAACTCTGGGATCCTCCACACTCACAGGGTCTTGAGTGTTTACACAGCAGTTTTTCAACCCCAGAACCCAACCCCCATGAGCCTCAGTCAGCTGCCCTATGCTAGCCACAGAGTTTTTTTTATCCTTGTAGAGACATGGCCTGACTCAAAACATTGGTTAGATTAACAATTCTTAACCTATACCAGGGTGTCAAACACACGGCCTCCAAACCTCTTTAATTCAGCCTATCACTGCGCTTTGGGGGACCACAGTCTTTCCCTGACAGAAGGAGAGAGAAAGATAGTGGGAAGGAGACAGGTATCGCAGAGCACAGTCTCACACATACAGTGCTCTGCAAATCCATGAGAGTGCCCTAGGATTTCAAGTGTTAGTATGTACACCCCACGAACTACATTTAAGTCAAATCTGGCTCACCACTGCAAAGACTGACATGCCCGGCATATACTATACTACAATTTCTGTTGGCATATTTTATGTTGCTCAGGGTTTCAACAAATCACTCTCAATGCCTTTTGCTGTATCAGCACAAGTGCTCGTGTGGCCAGTGCTAGGTCAGCAAAAGAGTTTCTCCCACCATCCAAACCATAGTCTCTTGCAGAGTGTCAGGCTTTATTATTCCAACAGGAGAGATCTCTCCCATCAGCACTGAGCATCTTCACTACATGGGCGGTAGTTGTACTGTTGCAACATTGCATGTGTAGACAAGCCATTAGTTATTTCATGTGCAAATTCCTGCCCCAGAGGAATGAACTAGAGGCAATTTCTAAGAGGCCACAGAGTGTGTTATGTCTTCAGACACATATTTAAGTTTTTACAATACTGAAAATGGGACTTTCTGCTCTGAATTAAAAACTGTTTCTGATTATGGTAAATTCAGGGTTATTTGTAATGTGTCACTTCCACTCTCAATGCCATCGTCCAATGTGCTTGGTATATTGTTTTCACTTTGACTTTTCATCAAAAACATGAACATTCAAATTCTTCCCATAGAATGATGAAAGTTTAGCCAAAAATATAATTTTTCACTGAAAACAGTTTTGACAGGAAAAAATCTTGCAAAAAATCCCTTCCCGAGAGACCAGGCTTCCTTCTGTTCTTCTCAATGAAAAATCCCAAATGCTTCCCAGAAATGTAGATGTGCTTTGATGATTTTAATACAGCAGAAGCTACTACCCAAGGAAGTCGGTCACAAAAAACACATTGAAATACAACAGCTATGTAATCTATCTTGGCTTCACATTTTAAAACATAGCTGGCATAATAGATTCTAAATTAAGACAAATCAATTTTAATCATGCTAATTTTATTAAAAAATTGTCATTCCAGTGAAGTAACTCCAAATCTGTATCCCTGCATATAGCTGCAGTGGTAGTCTATGTGCTGTCTGAAGACACCGTCCTAAAACTAGAGCAGTGGTTTCCAACTTTTTCTCTGATGCAGTGCACCCTGATACCTTTAATTATTTTGAGGCACACCACCACAGTTCCCAAATGGGCTTATAAATACTCATGAGCCACTCCAGAACTCTGAACAGTTTTTCAAAAAATTCCATGGCACACCTGTGTGCCGTGGCACACCAGCTGGGAAACACTGAATTAGAGGGGAGAAAGTTTAGAATTGTTACCTTATTTGTTGTTAAAATTGCTCAAAAAAGCAAAAGTCCTGACGTTTCCACTAATTTGATAAAACTATATTAAATTGTATCAGGAGTTCATTATTTCAGCTAACAAAGGAGGAGAACTATACTCACTATGTAGATGATGAAACGTACGACAATGATGACTTGTTTAATAAAGTACTTTGCAAACGCTTAAAGCCTCAAAACCATTTGTCAAAATTACTTGCCAATAACAAATCAAACAAGGAGTTTAGTGGCACTTTTAAAGACTAACAGATCTATTTATTGCATGAGCTTTCGTGGGAGAAAATCCCACTTTGTCAGACACTTGAAGATGGAGAAGTATCTGATGAAGTGGGATTTTCTCCCACAAAATCTCATGCAATAAATAAATCTGTTAGTCTTTAGAAGTGCCACTAAACTCCTTGTTTGTTTTGCTGAACTACACTAACACAGCTACCCCTTTGGAACCTACCAGCAACAAATACATGTCAAGACTTAGGTTGTCCTGCAAAAAGAAAGTGGTTCAGGTTTGTAGCAGATATTAGCCACACAAAATTCTCTGCCAGTTCTATTTGTTATGAAGTACCTTCCTATTCAAACACACCCCTTCCTGGCCAGAAGTCTTGTCTACACTAAGAACATAATTTTAGTGACAACCATGTTTACAAGTGATTGTTTTAACAAGGTGAGAAAGTCTTCCTGAGATTTTGAGAACTGTATGGTGGACCCATATCATAAAATCTTAGTATTGGAGTAGACAGGGGAAGGTGGTGTTTTGATTTGTCACACAGTTTTACCCTCCCCACACCAGTTCCTTTCTATACATGTCAATAAAATCGTCTTAGGTCCCTGCTTGTGCTAATTGCTACTAAATGCTGCTTTCGCCCAATACGGACAATGGCAACTGGCACACACTACTGCAATTCGTGTCATTGTACATGTTGGAATGCTTTGTCCAAATCAAGTCCACTTCAGGTCCTTTGACCAAATCAGGCCCATTTCTACCTGACTGAAACCTCTGATAATATTAGGTTTCTATATTATAATATATAATTTTTTTATATTGTACTCATCTATCACTTGGACAATATGAACACATCAAGAAAACACAGAGCAACATTTGATATTCTGCACAGAGGTAATTGCCAAGTCTGTTTCAGTGAGGGCAAAACACAAAAGGAGAAATGTTTGTGCATTCCATGCAATGTCGTTCTAGACATGTGGGTCCATCTGTATTAAGGAGTAAGGTGAAAAAATTTATTAGACTTAAAGAAGGTGTTCTTGCCGCTCAAAAGCTTGTTTCTTTCAACAGCACAACTTGGTCCAATAAAAAAAAAAATTACATCACTCGCCTTCTCTCTAAACAAATATTAATACCTTTAAAAGCTCTCCAGTATCCCGTTTCCACCAAAAGAGCTGTCTTATTAGCATTTGACATGATAAAAAACCATGCAGACCTAAAAACACAAATCTTGTCTTTTGATTTAACTTACATTACATTGCTATGATCATTTTACAGCAAAAAATTACATTTCCGTAGACATTTAATTGATAAATGAATAGCAGCTTCCCTTAAAGCTAAGTTATCATTGTCTATTGTCGCTGCACTGAAATGACATACTGCTTTGAAACACAAGCCTTTCGGGCACCCATTACCTTTTTTAATGGTTTACATGCCCTCGGTATATAAATCTAAACTACCACTGGATATCACAATGACTCATTTGGAAGATGAATGTTCTTAATTGCTGTCCTTCAGACCAGCTATTAACTTTAGGTATCTGAATTTTGATTAGTAACAATAACTAGTGTCTCAGTACAGAAAAAAATGAGACCTTGTGATTGCTTCAATGATGTGCAAAAATCAGCAAAGCCAGTAACTATGCATTTATCATATATGCATGAAAGAAAATTTATTAGGATGAATTATCAACCTGCTACAAAAGCCACTTTATATAACAACAGCCATACTGAAGAAAAAGCTCCAACTTAACTCATATGCTGCCTCCATCAGCAACTAATATATATTTCAGAGTAAAGCGCACAAAGCCAAATGCATACTATACAAAGAAGCGATATGATCCCAAGAGTAAAAATTACTCCCCTATTCCTGCACGACACCTCTTCTGACTTAAAGATTCATAAAGATGCTACAAATACAAATCCGCTCCGTTCTAGTCTATTAATCAAGGGCTTACTATAACCAATAAAAGGTACTGTGATGAAGTGACAGAACAGGTATTTGTGGGAGTGGTGAAGGGTGGCAAAGAAGCCCTGTTGTGTAACAGTATTCATAATCATTGAAAATATATATTTATACATTTAAACGCACTTGGTCACAATTCTCAATAAAAATTACAAGTATGTCGCAGGCAAAGGGTTCTCCACTCTGCATGGTTTTTTAAAACACTCTTTTAATCTGTGTAACAAGATGCTAGACTTGGCCTTTGTAAGCTCTAAGAAAAAGGTACATGTATTGTTTCAGTTCAAGCCATATGAGTTTTTTCACGTTCCATTCTGAAGACTGGTTTCTTTCACTTTTGTTTCCAAACCACACTCTGGCTGTGTGTGGAGCAATGCAGCGTTTCACAGGCAACTCTTGCAGGAGAATATTTAAATCCCACAGAAATCTAACAAATAATCTACTCACTGAAGTTTTTAAAAAGAAAAAGAAATGGAAACATTTTCATTATAAAAACTGTAGTTAACCTCTAGAATTTGGATATCAACTATTTTCTAAGCAGAATTGTAGGCACAGTCTTCATTGGAGCGTCATCCACTGCAGGTCCACTTTTTATAGAAAATGGAGAACCTTAAGTATTAGTTATAACAAAGGGGTGATATCCTACATTTAACTTTACATACAAAGAAACTAAGCTCAACTATGTTTAATGCTCATTTAGGCCATGTTGTTAGGACACTGAACAAGTTACACCAAACAGTTTTATATTACAATTTGCAGATCACCTATAAACATGATTTATGGACAGGATATATAGACTAATAATTAAAAGGAAATCAGAACTTTAAAAGTTGTACATAAAGGGCCATACTGGAATCATACTAATTGTCCATCTAGCCTATTATCTTGCGTTCCAACAGCGGCTAATGCCAGTGCTTCAGAGGTAATGAACAGAATAGATAATCATCAAGTGATCCATCCTATTAGCCATCCCCAAACAGCAAACCTATCCTGCACTGGCTAATGACCTTTGATGGACCTATCTCCCATGAATTTATCTAGCTCTTTTGAACCCCATTATGCTCTTGGCCTTCACAACAATGAGCTCCACAGGTTGTGTGAAGAAACATTTCATTGTGTTCTTTTTAACCTGCTGCCTATTAATTTCATTGCATGACACCACCCTCCCTCCCACAGTTCTTGTGTTGTGAGGAAGTAAATAACATTTCTTCATGAAATTTCTGCACACCAGTCATGATTTCATAGACCTCTATCATATCCCCTCTTATCTGTTGCTTTTCCAAGGTGAAAAATCCCAGTCCTACTACTCTCTCCTCATTTGAAAGCTTTGCCATAACCTTAATAATTTCAGTTGCCCTTTTCATTACCTTTTCCAATTCCAATACATCTTTTTTCAGATATGGTGTCCACGTCTGCATGCAGAATTCACAAGGTGTGCATACTATGAATTTATAAAGGAGGCGATAATATTTTTGTCTTATTTCTCTCTTTTCTAACTACTCCCAACATTGTTATTTTTTTTCTACTGCTACTGCACATGGAGTCAATGTTTTCAGACAACTATTCACAACCACTCCCAGATCTCTTTAATGAGTGGAAACAGTTAATTTAGACCCTATTAGTTTATATGTATAATTGGGATTACATTTTCCAGTGCCCATTACTTTGCATTTATCAACATTGGATTTCATCTGCCATTTTGTTTTCCAGTTACCTAGCTGTGTGAGATCTCTTTTTAACGCTCAGCAATCAACTCTGGATCTAACTATCTTGACTAGTTTTCTATCTGCAAATTTTACCAGCTCAATATTCACTCTTCCCAGATCATTTATGTATATGTTGAACAGTATTGGTACCACCATAGATCCCTGGGGAACACTGCTATTTGCCTGTCTCCATTCTGAAAACTGACCATTTATTCCAATCCTTTGTTTCCTATCGTCTTACCAGTGAATGATCCAGGAGAGAACTTTCTCTAGAATCCTATGATCACTAACTCTGCATAAGAGCCTTTGATATCACCCGTTTCTTCCTAATAACTGGAGATCCCTCCCACAGACAGGTATCCTCAGTATGAGAGGATACCATGACATCATTTGGAAGGAGAGTCCCATCTGTGGGATTCTTTCCCTCTGCTCCACTTTGATCATCTTCTTTTCAGAGACTTTCATCCTTCTCAAGAGTACAGAGCTGTCAGCTGGAGACTGTTCTACTGTATCCTGGGAAGTCTCATCTATGTATAACTGTCTCCCTTAGTTCTCCTGTTCAGACACCCTGGTTTCCAAAGCCTATATACAGTCTCTGAGGGCCAAGAGCAACTTTCATGTTATGGCGCACAGGGAAGGATAGGAGAGAAGTCCTGGAGGCCAAATTTAGGCTGCTTCGTAGGAGAATGAAGTCCAGGACCTCCAAGGTAGCACTCTCTAAAAAGCTTCCTGTTATATGCCAAAGGCCAGTTAAACAGGCAGAACTGTAGGATCTCAATCTGTAGATGAGACTATGGTATTGGGAGGAGCAGTTTAGATTTCAGGGCGTGGTGAACCTTTTCAGAAAGGATGGGCTCCACTTAGATCAAAATGGAATTCGATTGCTGGCCTATAAAGTTAAGATTGTAGAGCAGTTTTTAAACTAAGGATTGGGGAGAAGTTGGCAAGTACAGAGGAGTACATGGTTCAAACAGAGGTATCCTTTAGGTTTGGCAGAGGATCTACTGATGGAGGTTCTGTATACCCTAGCAAAGAGGATATAATATGGGAAGGATCTGATTAGAAACAGTTAAATGAAAGAGTCTAACAATAGCAGACAAGTAAAACGGGACAATTTTTTGAAGTACTTATATACAAATGCTAGCAGTCAAAATACTAAGATGGGTAAACTTAAATGCCTCATATTAAATGAGAATATTAACATAATAGGCATCATAGAAAAACACATATGCTACCTGCCCATAAGGTCGTTACTCATACATGCTGCATTCAATGCAATAAACTGGATAGAAAATGTGATTAAGTTTCTGTTGAACTTTCTTGTTATATTTCATGACTGCCTATTATTTGCAACTAGCAACAGCTTAATAGAACAGGCCAGGACATATAAAAAGACAATATGCAAACTAATATTGAAATTAATGAAGAGTTAATAAAGAAGAAGTCATATTCAATGGTTTATGATATATTGTATAGCAACCTAGGCACCTGAATGTGGTATGTGCAGCCAGCAAATTTCATTAGTAATTGATGAGTCTTTCAGCCTACGCTCCTTAGGGAAGTGTATATATATATTTAAACATTTATGTCCTCTAAAGTCAGACAGGTTAATGTTAGCTGCAGAAAAATATAATGAAATCCATGAAAAATCAACAGGCAAAATAAACCAATTTAAAGAAAATTCCAGTCTGAATTTATATTTACTCTCTATTTAGTTCAGTTTTGAAGCCACTCAAATTCACATTTCAAACAACGTTTTCCTTTATGATACAGAGATTCCTACAGTGTTCTACTTCACCCTATTCCTACTAGGAAGTCTTTACAGTCACAAGATCTTCCACAGGTACTCTATCAATGTAGCCCATAACTTCGCTAACATCCATTAAGTTCAAGACTAGCATTCCCTTATAGCAGGGGCCTGCAACCTGCAGCTCCGAAGATGCGTGTGGCTCTTTGACTGCCCCCGTTGCAGCTCCTGGCTCCAGCCCCCTGTCCCCCACCACTGGGGAGCCCTGTGAGCAGTCCATGTCAGGCTCTAGGCTCCCCCCCTGCCACCAAGGGACCCTGCAGAGGACCCAGTCCTGGTTCCAGGGTCCTTCATCCCCCCACCAGGGGACCCTGCAGGAGATATCTTGGCCTAGCTCCCCCCACCCGACACCATGAGTCTACATCCATTGCAGCTCTGAAAACACTTGATTATTGAAGAAATTTTTGGGTTGACAACCCCTCCCTTATAGGGACCCTTTTTCAGTCATCTAAAGGAAATGATGTAATCAACAAACTATCTTTTTGCTCTAAAGCCTACTTGCTCATTACATAGTTTTTCATTCATAACTAGTATGATCCTGTTTAAAAGTATACTGCAAAACACTTCTCTGGGTATTAGCTGACTTCCTTCAGTAATTTACACATCTCACTTCCTTCCAATTCTCTAGAAAGAGTTCTCTCAAACTTAGTTACTTTATCCCACTGGCTGACATGAACGCTAATGTGAAGCAAATGACTGGCCAAGAGAATGTGGAAGTTACTCAAGAAAGAAGGCCAAAGTAACTTGAAGTTGTACAGGGGTCAAAAAACAGTATTTCTAGACCAGTCCAGGGGCGTTGCTGCCCCAGGGCCCGCTCCCTGGCTGCAGGCCCTGCCCCCCTGGCCGGGGACAGAGCCGGAAGCCACAGCACACTGCCGTGGGCGGCTGGGCCCCGCATCCTTGGGTGGGGATCGGGCCGGAGCAGCCACCACTGCTGTGGACGGCAGAGCCCCTCATCCCCGGCTGAGGACGGGGCTTCCGCGGGTGGTCAAGCCCCAGATCCCTGGCTGGGGACAGGGCTGCCGCGGCCGCGGGAAGCCAAGCCCTGGATCTCCCACCGGGGACGGGGCCAGGAGCAGCCTCTGCGCTTGAGCCCCGGATCCCCAGCTGGGGACGGGGCTACCGCAGCCGCGGGTGGCTGGGCCCTGGATCTCCGGCCCGATCGGGCAGGAGACTAGATGGGGGCCCACCAGACCCGGGGCACTGGCGCTGGGATTCAGGGCACGTGCCCTGGGTGCCCAGCACCAGCGACTCCCCTGGACCAGTCCGTGACCAGATACTACTTGGAGAAAGATGGAAAAAGAAGATGACAACTGACAAACAAAACTTGAGAAACATGTTACTATCATGGAAACGATGATAATGAGCAAACAATGTGGCACTAGTATGACACACGCAGAAACACTACATTGTCTCATCTGTCACAAGGCACAAGAGCATCTAATCTCCTGTAGCCACTTCAGACTCGCTCACCGGAAGTCAGGCAAATAAGAAGCTATACACTTCTATATGTGAAAACAGCTCTGAGAAAAGTGAGGCTCTTTGTATCTTCAAGAACAGAAATGCATTTTTAAAATATCAGTGCCTTTTTTTCTTACACAAAAGAAACAACAGTACAGTCACATACAGTAAGCCATTCTATCAAACCTCGAAATATTTTTATGTAAATCAGTGGTTCCCAACTTTTGGTCTGTGGACCACTGGTGGTTTGGAAAGATACTGCAGGTGGTCCATGGGTCTTGGGAAGGAAGGAGGTGTACTGCAGGGAAATGTACTGCGATGAGTGCAATATGTTTGTGAGTGACAGTAATAAATTAGTAGAAATAGCAGTATTTTTAATAACTCTTGATACACAAGTTTGACTCCTGTCACCATAGGCTACGGTAAAAATATTTAAAATGGTTCATTTACATGGTGGTCCACAAAAGCTTTCGATGACGATGTAGTGGTCCACATAAAGGGAATTGGGAACCACTGACAAATAAAAATATAAAACAAGACTGGATTTTTAGTGCCCATTGTCACAAAGGATGCTGGAGCATTTAATAGTGTACTAGCATTCATTTTCAGAATATGAGAAATTTCTGAGAGAACAGCACCACATCTAGAAAAGAAAATAGGAATTTAAATTCTGCCATTTTTATGGAACCTACCTCATTTTATAAACATTGTCAAAACAGATGTAGCAAAAAAAGCATAGTTTTCCATTAGCAGCATCCAGATATCAATGTTGGACTTACCTGTTATTTTGGTTTCTTCAAACTTTCTATTTAAGCATAAAAAGAGTTTGATTTTCCCTCCCATCAGACTGAGATAAGAATTCCTTAAAGTTGTGATAGCACACTATGAACACACACACCAGTCCAGTTTAATATAACAAGAATCTGTCTGCTCTTAACTAGTAACAGTGAAACTGAGCTTGAGAATGAATTCCCCCATCCAATGGAGTACTGGTCAAATTAGTCAGGCCTACTCAGTAGTTCTCTGCCAAGAAATAGTTCCCATCTAAGTTGCCGTATATGTTTTACTATTCCAAAATAGAACATGGAAGGTATGAATGCTCTGAACACTTAAATGCTTTTGAAGTGTGGCTCTGCTGAAAAATAACTGAAAATAGCATAGTGGGGCTCACAGTTAGGGTGATCTTTATATGCTGGTATGCCAATGATGGGATCAAGAAAAATTCTGTATGCGGCTGGCACTGCCCTAGCTGCTCAGGACACATACCACTGTAACATCAGGTGCCTCTTGACCTAAGAACTTAGCACAATGGCTGATTATTTCCAGTGCTAGAAAACTTAGCCTAACTGATAAAATCTCATGATGACTTCTTTCCATCTAAACTATAAAATAGCTAATACCAAACTAAATGCGGGATTCTGTGGTGAGTGTCATCCATGAGGCTAACTCGAAGTAAACCAACTTTACATGTGACCACAGTTGGGCCTTTTAAGAACACCTTGAGAATACCCATGGTAAGATCAGGAGTCGAGTCACACTTATCAGGACACTGGAAAGAACATGCAGCTCCAATCCATGCACACTAAAACCATAACAACTGCATTGGTACATTCTGCTGAATACTGTGCACCAGTGTAGTCTCAGTCATCACACTAACGTCATCACACTTGATAACTCTTCTCAGTAATAAACAAGGAGTTTTGTGGTACTTCTGAAGACTAACAAATTTATCGCATGAGCTTTTGTGGGACAAAATCCCACTTTGTCTGATGCTTGAAGATGAAGAACTTACCGAATAGAAGGAAAATGAATGCAGGGAAGTGTAAGTCATCAGATCAGGTCAGAGACTTTCAGCAAATCAAAGCAATTGTTTAGACTCAAACAGTGTGGAATAGCACACAGAAGTAGGAAGAAGGCAAAGAGAAGGCCAAGTCACCTTTTCTAATTTTAAAAAACCCAGATATATTTCAAGTTAAGCCCAAGGCAATGTTGCCAAATTTGCACATGAATTCCAACTCTGCAGTTTCGCTTTGAAGCTTTAATTTGTAATTGATTTGCTTAAGTATGGCAATTAACTAATCTTCTCAATAAGATATATGCACAGTTTCAGAGATGCTCAAAGCAACCCCAGTCAAGTTGCTTCTGGTCCTTTTCCACATCCAATCTCCATAGATTAGAAGAGCTGCTCAGACACCTCAATTTCTTAATCATGCTAATACGAACATGAGGATCTCGCTGCATGACGACTTGCACAATCTACCAAAGACAAGATTAAAATCCTGCTACCCTCTATAGAACTGTATCAGGAGCCTTACACTCAACTTCGATGCTGAGCCACAACTGAGAACCACACTGAGCATTTCAACCCCACAAAACAAACAGCTTGTCCTTTGTCCAGCTGAAGGGGCTTTGATTCATATCAGATAGACTGGTGCAGACTGAATCACATCAGGATATATCACAAGACATGTGAACAAACCTTCTTTAAACAGAAAATGAGGCAAGCGTGTATCCAACTGTGGTGACCATCACCACCACAAACCATAGAGCATATCACGAGTGCCCTGTTCATTCTTTCACCAGAGGCCTGACAGACATTCACAAGCTCACTGCTGCAGCAATGTGCTGGTAATCAGATGTAGATATAAATCTGTAATCACTGCTAGCTACCCAAGCCATAAAGAATATGACAACATTTAAGGTCTTATGAACGTCCGCATCAAATGTGTTAGGAAATATATTTTATAAATAAAAAATTAAGCTATCATTCCTACTAACTCAGGCAAGAATCTTAAAGTAACATGAGTTCTTATACCCTACATATGACCACAAATAAAAATTCTGTAAGTCAGATTACCCTTTTACTTACTTCTGTGCAATCCCAGGATCACTAAGGGTATAAGTCCAAAGACAACGATACCAACCCAATTCCAAACCTTGTAAAACTACTTTATGGACATAAAACTAGATAACTAGCAAAATCGTTTGCTGAAAATATAAATATATTTACTTCCATGTATTTTGAGTCATTAAGAGAACCTACATATTCTGAAGGAGTAGAATTATGATGTTTCCATCTTTTAAATAGAGCATTGATTGGCTCTGAATCTAAGTCCTGCATGAAGAAATGTTGTTTAGATTGTATTCGGTCTGATGCCACGGCATTCAATAAAAGCAAACCACAGCCAAAAACTCCAAGCATCGGTGGAACAAGTCATATCCTGTAAGAAAAGCTTAATGTGAAGTCTCCCTGCAGTAACAAAATAAATGTTACTGCAGTGGCCCATTTAGTTAGTGGGTGCCTGTTCGCAGCTTCATTTCAGCCCACTCACCCTGACCCAGCCAAGAAAAAGAACATCCCCACCGCGCTATATTCTAAGTCAGTGGTTGTCAAACTTTTTTCCTTGAGACTCAGCTCCGGACCCCTCTGCCATGCAGCCACCCTCTAAGGAAAAAAAGCAGTTGCCACCAGAAAATCGAACAGTGACCATGACTGAGAGGGGTGGGAAGCCTTCATGCCTTTCATCCTTTTTCTTGAGGCTTCTATTGCATCTCCAAAATCTACACATCTAATTAGAGATCACCTACATGGAACATGCAGTGGGTGATCCCACATGCCATACTCCTGTCTTACATCAGGAAGCATGTCAAGTCTCTAAAATTGCATGTGGTAGCCTGGAGTGTGTGTGTGGGAGCTCCTTGCAAGAGGGGGTGGGTGACTGGGTAGAGAAATGAGATGGAAGTGCTGAGGCAGGGGAAGGAGAAGAGAGCGAATGGCAGGCTGGAAAGAAAGGTCCTGGAAGAGCCTCTCTGCTGCTGAGCCTGTCCAAGTCCCTCCAGGCAATGTTCCCTCTAAGCTGATGATGTAGCTAAGCAAGTTGTGGATGCAGCTGAGCAAGTTATGGATGCAGCTGAGCAAGTTCCCTCCTGGTCCCCCACCTGGAGCCAGGCCCCTTCCCCACTGCCCACTGGTTCCCCAAGTTCTTTCACAACTTGCTCAGTTGCATCATCAGCTTAGAGGGAACACTGCCATCCGGGGCTCTTGAGAGAGCCTGTTCATCTGAGATTTCCAGCACAAGTGAGAAGAAACCAGAGTTTGGCCATATGCCAGACCTTGGATCCCACTGAATAGTGATGACATTGAACCTTGAACTGTCATTTATCAAAGACTGAAGTCATTAATGTCTACTCTGTAACACTTGCCACTATTGGTAGGACAGGAGAAGGAAGACAAATTTCCTTTTTGGGATGGACACATCTCATTTAAAAATATATACTGTTGTCTAAAAGTGGCTCTTCATTTTGGAATGTTAGAGATAGATGTTGCGGAAGTAAGGGGAGAAAGTTAAAGGTTTGGAATAAATGATTGGTTCTATAGTTGCAAGGTTGATCCACTGTCCTGGTAAGGATAAGGTTATGCTACCTCCTCTGTGGAAAATAATGGCGTATTTCTATCTATCGCTCATGTGGTCATCTCACAAAGTCTTATAGGTGCTAAACTAAGGCAGCCATTTCAAAACATTATAATAAGGCAAAGGAGACAGAAGAGAGGGGAAAAGAAAAGTACTAATAATGACCATCTTGTTTTTCTGTACATCACCAATATTAGCATGCACCCACCTCTGCTCTGTGCAAGACTTCAGTAGCCAGGACTTAAGAGTTTGAGTTCCCCTGAGATTGAGCATGAGCTGAGTTTGAAATTGAGGCTAGCTGGCTCAGCCCTCAAAACAGTAAATGAGTCCAGCTGGGCTTTAGCAGGATTGCCTGATTGGCTGAAAAGAGCAAACTGGTCTGCATTTAAGCTCTGTAGCCTAGCAAGCTGATGGCTTATCTATATGGATAGGGAATAAATACAATTAAAAGCTTCCAGTATTTAGATGTGACATTTGCTAGCAAGCTCACTTGCACCCATCATAGTGAAAATATTAGTGATAAGTATACAGGCCTAATCAATTTATTTAATGGTATTTTTGCAACCTGCTGGGGTGTAGATAAATAAGTGATGACAATGTTGTACAGAAAGCTATTAATACCAATTACTGCTATGCTTGGCCTTTGACATAAAAAGTGAATTTGAGAGAGCTTGACTCACCAAGCTCAAATGCTTTCATTTGCTTGTGGTGTCTTCATCCCAACACCACTGTGTGTACTGCAAACAGCCCTGCTGACAGGCCTTTTACATTAAGCTTTTGAGATAAAAATCCCTGGAAACAGTGAAGAGAGAAACATTAAGTCACTATTTGGTGAGTGCTGGCATTTAAGTGGTCGATGTGTACATAGGACAAAACCTCAAAATGTCTTGTATAAGAAGGACTAAATAGTGAACAAAGGATCTTAGTGAAAAGAAAGACCTAAAGATGCAAGTTAAAATCTAGAGCAGGGGTACATTGTAAGTGGAAAATGGCACTTTCTGAACCAGAAAAGGGATTGTATAATAAATTTAAAAGAGGAAAAGGGGTCAAGACAGCAAATGAATGTTACAGATAAGTGGGAACATGACTGTCAAAGGTACATCAAAACAAATAAGGAGCCCTGTGGCACTTAACAACTAACAAATTTATTACATGATCTTTCACAGGAGCAGTGTGGGATTTTCTTCCATGAAAGCTCATGCAATAAATAAATTTGTCAGTCTTTAAAAGTGCCACAGGACTCCTTGTGGTTTTGATAGCTGCTTCTGATAAAGTGACTGACTTTCAAAGTGTGCTTTCAGATCTGATGGACTAGCATCTGATTTTAATAGGAATATTCTGTAGTCAATGGCAGGGGGGAGGGGGTATGGTCACAAATAAAAGTACTAAAATATGCTAAGAAAATCATAGTATGAAATGTTTTCATTCACTTTCTGCTAAAAAAAATCGTATGAGACACAAAGATGAGCAAATCTTGTACATTTCAATACCTAGTATTTTGTGTGTGCAACTGTTATTCATTCATGAAGCTTCTTTAAATATTAAAAATACTTTTTCTAAAAAATGCCTTGATTTAAATGGTCTTGTAATTCTCTTTATAATAACTAGCTTTTGTTTTTCTCGGGCTATACTATAGTACGCAACTTATGCCCCTTCAACTTGAAATGCTTTTAGCAAAATAGAATTAACCATTCGTGAGCAATTCCCTGGATGAGATTGGCTTCTAGCTCTGACTTCATCCTGGTATGAACTACTCCAAAGTTTCAGTCTGAGATTTTGGTGCAGAGAACAACTGCCAGCTGTGAAATCTGGCTCTCACTCTAAACATCCTCAGATTTTATGGAAGCTGAATCCGGGAACCGAGGTTTTGTAACCCTCCTGCTGCTGGTTTCTACAGCACAACCGAGTCCCTTGCTTCTGCCTTGCCCAACCCCTTTTTTCCTCCCTGTAACTGCTTCAATCTGGCTTCCCTGTGGCGTGACCTGGTCCCCCACTTCTGCCTCCCCACCCCTTCTTTCCTTCCTGTAAACCCCCCCCCCCCCCGCAACTAGCTGCCAGTGCTGACTTTCCTGAAGCACAGTCCCCACCCAACTCGACCCCTTCTCCCTACCTCCGACCACCCCTCTGTCAGTTCCCCCAATGCAATCTCCAACTCTGCCTTGCTTCCATAACCTCCCCCTTACCTGGCCAGCCGGAACATGACCAAAGTCAGGGAGGGAGATTTTGAACTCTCCTAGCCCCAGCCCCCAAGCACGGTGCCGAGAGAAACATGTCCAAGGCTGGGGCCTTCTGGGCTTCCATGGGGATCAGTGCTGCCTGAGCGGGTGAGTGGCTGCCAGTGTGCCACCGCCCACCCACACAGCTTAGAGGGAACATTGCCTCCAGGTCTTGCTCCCTTTTCTACCACCAAACCCCAGGAACTGAAGCAGACCCTCTCAGTTAGGGTTACCAGATACCAAAGCATGGAAAGTAGGACAGGGAAGTATGAAAAGGACAACATTGGAGGACACACAGAGAAAATGTAGTATTAATGTCATATTTTTCTGTTTTGAGAGGGCCCTGGAACACTTCCCCCCTAAAAACAGGGTGTTCCAGGGCATTCCAGCACCCTTTAACCCTTGTAAGTAAAAAGCCAGACAAAATCATGTATTTTTAAAATGCCTGCCAGATGGAAGACATGACGGTAAAAAGGAAGACATGTCCTCCTTTTGCCTGACATCTGGTAACCCTACTCTGGGTTCCACTTTCATCTTTGCTCTTCATCTGCTCCCTGAGTCTGTATGAGTTTCCTTGAGCACACAATTTTCCACAATTGTGACTGAAGGGGTGCTAGCTCTCTCTGTTTGGTCTAGTGACCCCTATCACCGTCAGTGTGCATAAGGCAGCAATGCAATGGAGCTATCCACTCCGCTTCATTTTGGGACCTTGTTATAACTTCTCCTTCCAGCAGATACATCCCTGAGTTAGATTTTATTCTGTTATTTAGGCTTGCTAATTATAGAAAAAATACCACACTTTCTAACACAGGCTCCTACTAAAACAGTTTGCTTTTCTCTTCTCTTTTTAATTATCAGTCAAAAAAAATCTCTGGAAAAAGTTTTTATTAAAATCTACAAGTTATAACTTTTGCTGCAAGCAAGGGAATTCTCAACTCACTGAAAAAAGAGGCAAGTCCTAATGTGCAAAAAAATAACTGCAATCCCCAGGACTCCTTACTTTTTTTGCTTTACTGGACTAACACGGCTGCCCCTTTGGAATCCATGGATCCCAGAAATGGTGGACTACGGGCATGTTCAAAGTTTTTTCTTTTCCTCATTGGGTCTATTGATAAAAAACACAAAGTTTGCTTGTCAGTGACCTCAGTCCGTTTCATATGAATGAGAGAAGCCCAAAGAAATACTGACTCAGAGAGGAGGCATGGAGATTGTTTGAACAATTAGCATCTGATTATTAATCCTAATGACTCACATGTTTATCTCAGTGCTTTCTACTGAAGGCTGACACTATGTTAAAATAGAAAGGTCAGCTAGAGGCAGCCACTGCCCTTCCTGCCTCCCTCCCCACTTCCCCCACATCTCACCTACCAGCGACCCAATAACTTAAGGTACGCAACCCAGTATTGGGTCGCGACCCCAAACTTAGATGAACACTGTTCTAAGTAATGGGAAGTAAATGAAAATAAAGTGAGGTATCTTGATTGTTTTTCTAATCTAACTTTTACTTACAATGGTCCACTTGAAAATTGCTGATGGTCTCACCAAGCCATTTAATGATCTTTCCAAATGCTGTTTGTACTGTTAGCTAACTATGTAAAATGCTTTGAATAAAAGTGATTTATTGAAAAAAGAAAAACAAAACAAAACAAAAAACACCACTAATAATCTTTCCTGAACAGAGTTCTCAGACCATATCCTCCGAGAACTTCTGGTCTAGATGAAAGCTTCTATTTCTATTATACTAATATAAAAATAAAAGGTATAAATGATGGATGGAGCTGAGTGTGATGAGCAGCTGGGGAGAGTTAGGTGGACCTTGACCAGGGCCCAACACAGAGGGATATCATGAGCCTAGAGGCCTCATAGGCCAAACTGAAAGGATGATCGTGATCCTGACAGCAGGGCTGACACTAGGGAGAAGGGCTCTAGACCCTGGCGCCAGGGGGCCATGTGGTCATTGCCAGAAAAAGTGCAACTCTGCATTCCTACAGATCAGTGAGGGCTTGGGCAGGAGGCCTGAAACACGTGAGGAACAGACAGTCAATTCCTTACATCCCAGAGATGCTATGTTCCGCCCCTGTACCAGTGGTTGGTGTTGGGTGTTTGCCTTCAGCTTTCTCTTCTTTTATTTTTTTTAATTGATTGCTGTTTAATAAATTGTATTGCTTTGAACTATATGCAATGATTAACGAGCGAAGGAAGCAACGAGTGCAGAGTTAGCACCCTGGAGTGGGGACACCCTAGCAGCCATCCTAAGTGACCACAGCAAGATTGGGAATTGAGTTCCTAAAGAATCCAGGGGCCAGCCCTGTTGGAGTTACAAGAACTACACCACAGAGGATTGCAGGCAGGAAGCCCTTGAGTTCAGGCCTCTCTGAGTAAAGAGAGTAGGAGTGAAGACTCAGATCCTCTTGCTAACCAGTTCCACCAGACTAGTGCATGAGCTAGGATAATTCCCCAGAATACTGAGCCCATTCACCCACTTACACTTAGTTGCTGTTATGCTACTGCAAAACATTAAAGCAAATATTATGCAAATTCCTTGCTAGACTACGTAAAAAAAAAACCCACACATTTAGCACAAATTCACAGAATAAGTTAGCAGAATATAGAAACCCTAGACCGCTTCATGAGTTGAAAAACCTTTTAAATTCAGTCATTTGTCAGATTTGTCCTGAGTTCTGGGGCCTCCCTACCATTGGCAGCCTCATGTCACCATGCGGTTTGTCTCATGGTAAATCTGCCACTGTATGCCAAAATTCACAACAGGTACATTGCTTTGGCATCAGATTTTTAGAACATCATAGCAGAATGCAATGACAGAAAAGTTTATTATAAATGGCTGTAAAACTATGGGCACCGAGAAAGTTCTCAAAATCAACGATGTACAATTCTAAACATCATACTCCTTATCTTTTCCATTTTAAGAAAATTCTTTGCAAAGAAGCAACAAGACATCTTGACAAATCAATTAATTTCTATGGGATTTCTGTAATTCTCATTGGTCAAAGAGTAACTATATATCTGGCAATAGGCAATGATTATTTGTTTCCTTTCCTACACAAAAATGCACTTCCTCTAATGTCTGAAATGTTTACACACATTTTTACAGCTTGTACACCAATTCATCCCTAAAACACAGCAAATCACAAAGACATGAAAAATTGCAAGGAAAGAAGAACAGTGGTACTAAAGTCAAGAAGTTAACTTTGTCCATCACAACTTCTTGCTTATACTGGTCTATCACCCAGTTTCCTTGAGAGTGGTAAACATGGAGATGTCACCAGGAATGAAACCATATTTTCTCATCAAGTCTGAAGGACTCATAGGAACAATCTGGTTCTTTTATTCAAGTTTTTTTCTTTTTTTTAATTTTCTCTGTCACCTACTCTAAAAACATAATGACTAGCTTTAAATCTATCAAACTGGGAGGCTTCATAGTAAAAGCCCAGGACAAGGTTATACTTCTCCAAGATGAAAATTCAATTTTTCTCCCCTCACTGATTGGTGGACTTGGAGTACCTGGGAGCTAAAGGTGATGTGCCAGATCATCTACTTGTCACATAAGTAAGAACTTCATCTGCTTTTAAAACTATCAGCTCCTACCAACTGTAGAAAGACCTCCATTAAATTACAGATATCACCACAGTCTCATAAAACAGAATATTTCAGTTTGCTAGAGTCATTTTTTTTCTTGTTACCAGTGTTTTCTAGGACACTGACAGAAAAGCAGAATAACCAGTTACACAATTAGAATTTATTATGAATTCCCATTAACACAATTTGAACATAAAAATCTAACAACATGTTGAAGCCCACCTAGCATAATACAAGAAATAACTTAAAGGAGTCTGAGGCATCTAAAATTAGACAGATATTGTTATTTAACAAAAATGCTATGAAATTACAGCACTTGATACAAGATGCAAGTTCCCATTCATTCCAGAAATAGTCACACTAATGACTAAGAAGATTTCCCTCCTTTACAGCAATAATCTATTAATTTCATAGCAGTAAAATTCATATGGCACACAAAATAAAGCTTATTCAGTGAATAGCACTGAAAGCCAAGCAGAAACAAAATTATCTACAGAATAATGTTTATAACTTCCTAGTTTGATCTCGTCTCCCTTCTTCTAACAACATGTTCTTATCTTCGTCTGCTTGATCAGCTCAGTAACTAACTTCAAGCCTCTTCTGAAAATACAGGTAGAATTGCTAACTAAATTTCTTAGGAATAATACTAAAAATTAGATATCACAGCTTTTTAGATGCATCTTTCATTTCAAGCCATAGATTTTTAATCTGTTACAGGGGCTAAACTAATCAATGAATCTGTAAAACATCAAACATTTGAGAAAACCATGATGCTATCCATATCGCTTAGATTCCTTAAAGAGAATCACTGAAATAAGTGACAGAACAGACCAAATAAGTCATTAAAATCACCCTGACTATGCATGCTTTCTACATATTAATCCTACTCACATCCATCTCTCATATACTCAAAACACCATATTTTTATTAATTAGAAGCAATTTTAATCATCAGAAGTTAATATTGAAAAGCAGAGATTTAAATTTACCTGATACTGGTAAGAATACATAAGGAATACTCACTAGCCATCTTCAGGAAAAGACTGGTGAGAAGTGCAACTTCAATCCCAACTCCAGGATCTGGGAAGGTGAAGACGCTGGGATTCATATTTAGACATTAGCCTTACACACCATTATGTATCTAGTGCAGCGATTCTCCACCTTTTGTGGATCACAACACACTTAGCAGCACATTGCGATTCTACAAGATAGAGGAGAAACCCAGTCCCCACAGGAGAAACCCAGACATCTCTCCAGCTCTCCACAACACTTACCACTGTGTGGTGACACAGTTATGTGTCCCAACACAGTGAATGTGAACCACTGATCTAATATATCCATCTTTGAAGCACCTGACGAAGTGGGATTTTCTCCCACAAAAGCTCAAGCGAAAAATAAATCCATTAGTCTTTAAGTGCCACATGACTCCTAATATATCTGTACTCCCTCACAACACAACAACTTCCCTTGTCTCTCATATGGCTGCTGAAAGGTAAAATGATTAGTTCCCACTGTTCTGACTACAAAAAGCCTACTAACTGTCGAAGACCTCCACTACTGCCCTTTCTCACTATCAGTGGGGGTGGAAAAGAAAGAGTAAGGAGAGATGTCTCTCTGCTATCTTATCTTTTACTTAGCCTCCACTTTTTAGGATTCTTTACTTGGTCCTATTTATGCTACAACTTATAGTGCTGAAGACATCTGTCTGCAGATTCAGCAAAGAAGCACTGTACCCACTGAGAGCTGAAAGATTGCCTACATTGTGGAAAAATGGCTTAACCTTCACTAACCTAGCAAGGAGGGCTTTAAACTAGCCTTAAAGGGGGAAGGTGACAAAACCCCACAGGTAAGTCACAATCTGGGAGACCTGAGGGAAAGGACAGCACTTGAGTGGTGCCAGGACTGTAACACCACAGACAAAGAGAAGGTAGTTGGAACATGGGGAGGAAATCAAATAATTCTCTTAGGTGTCCTAATGAAGCCCTAATACCTGAGGCGAGTGGGAGAGTACAATGCTGGGACAAAATGCAAGGAAGTAGATGCAACTGAACTGAAAATCAACAGGGGAAAGTAGGACTATCAGCCCAGTATTTTAGGTGCCTGTACACAAATGCGAGGAGCCTGGGAAACAAGCAAGAAGAATTAGTAGTACTGGCACAGACAATTAACTATGATTTAATTGGAATAACAGAGGCATGGTGGGATATCTTGCATGACTTCAGCTCTGCCATGGATGGGTATAAATTGTTCAGGCAAGGAAGAGGGGGAGGACTAGTGCTATACGAAAAAGAGCTTTATGACTGCTCAGATCTCCATTATGGAAGTGGAAACAAGCCAGTTAAAAGTCCGGCAGAAGTTTCTAGATTACAGGCCCTGGTTCTCATGGGAGACTTCGGTTATCCTGACAACTCTTGAGAGGGCAATACAGCAGTGCACTCGCAATTCAGGATGTTTCTGGGGAGTTTTGAGGACAACTTCCTAGTACAAATGCTGGAGAAACCAACTAGGGGGTTTCCACCTCTTCACCTGCTGCTCACAAACAGAGGATTGATGGGGGAAGTAGAAGTGAATGGCAACCTGGGCAGCAGTGACCATAAGATGGCAGAGTTCAAGAAGCTGATTAACCGGGGGGGGGATGCAGACTCTGGACTTCAGAAAAGCAGATAATCGCTCCCTTTGGGAGCTGATGGGCAGGATCGCTTGGAGGATGAACTGAAGGGGAAAGGCGTCCAAGAGAGCTGGCTGTATTTTAAAGAAATCCTTCTAGGAGCACAAGAAGATACCAGTCCAATCAGCAGAAAGAACAGCAAATGTGGAAGGTGCCCAGCGTGGCTTAACAGAGAACTCTGCACTGAGCTAAAGCATAAAAAGGAAGCTTTACAGGAAGTGGAAGCTTGGACAGATGACTAAGGAGACATACAAAGATATTGCTCAGGACTTCACGCATAAAATGAGAAAGCTAAAAGGACAACTGGAGTTGCAGCTAGCAATCCACGTGAAGGATAACAGGAAGGGGTTCTACAAGTATGTCAACAACAAGAAGAGGATCAGTGATGGCATAAGTCCCTTACTGAAAGGGGCAGGCATCCTCGTGGTGGAGGATGACAAAAAAGCTCTAGTGCTCAATGATTTTTTTTACTTCACTTTCACAGGGTGGGCCAGTGGAGGATGCAGATAAGGCTGAAATGCTCAATATTTTAACTTCAGTTACAGGGAGGGCCACCCGCCAGCCCACTACACGGGGTATGGCAGATTGGAGAGAAGAGGAGAGGCCCTTGGTGATGGAAGGTCAGATTAAGGACTACTTAAAGAAGCCGGATGTGAACAAGTCCATGGTGCCAAATGAACTGCAACTGAGGGTACTGAGGGAGTTGGCCGATGAGACAGCAGTAATGCTGGCCATTATCTTTGAAAACATGTGGCGAACAGGGGACTTGCCAGAGGAATGAAAAAAAGCAAATATAGTGCCTATCTTCAAGAAATGGAAAAAGGAGGATATGGGGAATTACAAACCTGTCAGCCTCACCTCAATCCCTGGAAAAATCATGAAGCAGGTTCTTAAAGAATCTATCCTGAAACACTTGGGGGAAAATACAGTGATCAGGAACAGTCAGCATGGATTCACAAAGGGCAAATCGTGCCTGACCAACCTCATCGCCTTCTATGATGAAATAGCAGGATATGTGAATGCGGGAAGAGCCGTTGACGTGATATACCTCAACTTTTGCAAGGCTTTTGATAGTTTCCCACACCATCCTCGTCAGTAAGTTAAGGAAATATGGGTTGGATGCATGGACTGTAAGGTGGATAGAAAACTGGCTAGATCAATGGTTTCAGCAAGTAGGAATCAATGGCTCCATGTCTAGTTGGCAACCAGTAAGTGGTGTGCCCCAGGGGTCAGTCCTGGGGCCTATTCTCTTCAACATTTTAATTAATTATCTGGATGTTGGAATAGATTGCACACTCAGTAAGTTTGTGGATGACACCAAGCTGGGGGAAACAGTAGACATGCTGGAGGGCAGGGACAGGATTCAGGGAGACCTACACAAATCTGAGCAGTGGACCAAAAGAAATCCCATGAGGTTCAACAAGGACACGTGCAAAGTCCTGCCCTTGGGACGGAAAAACCCCATGCACTGCTACAGGCTGGGGAGCGATCAGCTATGTAGCAGCACCACAGAAAAGAACCTTGGGATCATGGTGGATGGGAAGCTGGATATGAGTCAACAGTGTGCTCTTGCTGCCAATAAGGCCAATGGCATACTGGGCTGAATCAGTAGCAGCGCTGCCAGCAGATCGAGGGATGTGATCATTCTCCTCTATTCGGCACACCACTACAAAAAGGACATGGACAAATTAGAAAGAGTCCAGTGGAAATTATCAAGGGGCTAGAGCACAAGTCCTATGAAGAGAGACTGAAGAAACCAGGCTTATTTAGCCTGAAGAAGAGAAGACTGAGGGGGGAGTTGATAGCAACCTTGAGCTACTTGAAGGGATGCTCCAAGGATGATGGAACTCAGCTGTTCTGAGTAGTAACAGAGGACAAAACAAGGAGCAATGGTCTCAAGTTGCAGCTAGGGAGGTCAAGGTTGGATATTATGAAAAACTTCCTTAATCGGAAGGTGGTGAAACATTGGAATGGGTTACCTAGGGAAGTGCTGGCATCTCCACCTTTGGAGATATTCAAGGCTTGATTAGACAGAACCCTGGCTGCGATAATATAGTGAGAATAGTCCTGCTTTCTTGGCAAAGTTGGACTAGATAACCTCATAAAGTCCCTTCTAACCCTATGATTCTGTGTTTATGGGAAAAAAACTTCCTTCCCAGAACAAGTGACTATCTCTGGAACTCGCTATTACCAGTTATCTAAGGGTCCATCTACACTACCCCATGGTTCCAGCTATGGGGAGATATATACAAAGACTAGATTAACATGAACTCAATCTTTAGTTCATGCCTGCAGAGCCCAGACAGGGGAGTTACAATGCAGCCTTCTGATGTGCACTGCTATTCACACCCTATAGCCCAGACAGTGGGGCAGCGTAAACCTACCCTTAAGATACGTCATCACAGACAAGAACCACCTGCAGCTGACCCATGCTAGCTGGCCAGCTTGGGCTTGTGGGGACTTCTGTTTCTAGGCTCAAGTGGGACCTGGGTTCTGGGACCATCCTACCCTACAAATCTGTAAAGTCCATACTCCAGACAAGCCTGGAAATCTCCTGTGAGATTATCTTTCCTTTGATAACATACCCTAACACAGGGGTGGGCAACATACACGCAATGCATGGCTACTTATAGCAGGCCACAGGTGGGATCTGTGAAGAGGGGTGGAGCTTGGAAGGTGCAGTGCCCAGCCCCACATCTTGCTAAAAAAAAAAAAAAAAGAGAGTGGAGCTGGGCTCCACTCCCCCTCCCTCCTATCTTCAGCTTGCACTGCATCCAGCACTGCTGACGTTCTCCCTCCTCCCCCCAGGTCCAGCAACCACTCATGCCAGGGGCTGGCAGGGAGGTGGAGCGGTGGCAGCACTCAAGCCCCAGCATGAGCTGCCACTGGACTGCGGAGGGGGAGGGAGACCAGCAGTGGCATTCTGGACATGGCATGAAGCACCACCAGAGCTGGGGGTGAGGGAGGAGTGACTCTGAACTGATGGGCTGTAGTTTGCCTGCCTCTGCCCTAAGAATGTTAATTCTCACCCAGAACAGAAACAACCATGGCTTTTAGCAACTTGGTACTCATAGCCATGCAACTTATTTTTTTCTTTAATTATTCATTGCCAATAAGTTATCCAAAGAATTTAGCCTTTTTCTCTGTTTATAAATTATTTGTGAACTGAAACAGATTTCCATGAAAGAATTAGTAAATAGTCACAGAATAGCTAATATGGAGAAATTTCAGCCCATAGGCTGTAAACAAGCTACTCATTATACACTGTTCATTTTTCATGAAATATGATTAGTCATTCCAGTCCCAGGGTAGGTTTTCTGCTCACTGACTAGGTGTTAAACTTTCTGAAGAGCAGCCAAAGATACAAGGTTAAGAGCCTAGGAAACCTCCCACCCACCCTCACTGCCAAAAAAGAGAAATATTACAAATTCTCTTTTGGTTACACTGTGTTTGAGATGGTTGATAGCCACCCAAGATGAGATGTTGAATGGCAGCTAGAAGCAAGCAAATGGATGGAATGAGAGTGGTCTGTGGTAGAAAGCTAGGCTGACTAGCAAAAAGGTTATATTTGAAGCCAAAGAAGGAGATGAGGGCAAAGAAGAGATGTGGCCCAAGAACAGAACCTGAGGAGATGCCCACAGAGGAAGATAATAGCATGAATAGGAGCTAAAAACTAGAGAAGATAATGGAGAAAACAACACCAGGGTAGGAAGAGAACCAGGAAAGCACTGAGTCACAAAAGCCCACGTAAAAGGAAAAAGTGCTAGTCATTTTATAAAAAGTTGTTGAGCTAATCAAAGTAACAATTCATGTCAATTTCAACTTAGTGTCTCCAAAACACCAGAAGAGCAGGCAGGGACAGCAAAAGTGACAGCAGTTTGCATTACGCACCCACCCATAATCAATGTTACACACCAGTTTCTTATTTAGCATGGGCAATCAATTTCTCTCTCTTATGACATTTCTAAATAAGTCACACTGTAATCTACTACTTTGTGAATATCAACGTACAGTGTAAATGTAACATAACATTTTGTTCTTATATTTCATCTTTCACCAAAGTACACTGAAGTGTCTTCCAAATATTCATTAAATTTCAACACAGCTATGATAGGCAAGCATCTCCACTGTACAGAGAAATAAACTACAATAAATACCGTAAGTGAAACTAGAACCAGAAGTCCCAATTCCCAACTTCCAGCACTAAAGATTTTAGACAATATTCTCTATTAAAAACAAAACAAAACAAAACACATTTCCAGTACTAAAATAGCTATTTTCTGTGAAACAAAAAAATAAAGCTATATACTCATAGAAGTATTGACATGAGTCACTTGGGTGGAAAAATTTTGTTTCAAATTATGCTTTCTAAGTCAACATGGAAAACAAACATAAAAGCACAAACAAGGCACCATTTCAGCATCTAGTTTCAGCATGAACTGCAAAGTGTAAGAGTTAAAGCCTAACTTTATAGAGACATTTTTAACACTAACCAGTGAGTGGGAGCAAGGAAAACAGACAATCTTTCTAAAATTACTTCTCCAACTCCCTGCCCACCACTCATTCTTTTTTGGTACTTAGTAGCTCACTAAACTTACTAACACTCATCCTCCAAGATGACATAATATATCATTTATTGCATAGGCTACCACATCTGGCATTGGTATGCCAGTTTTACATAATCTAGGACATAACCCTTGAATAGCTTTTGGTAACGGAAGCATTTTAGGAAGTCTTTGGTAAAATTTCTATGAAGAAACCCATTGTGCAGCCTGATTAATGAGGACATTCGGAGCAAAGGTTATGCTTAACTTGTCATCTTTGTTTTGTGGTTCATCCATAAATCCCATATCATTCATATGGTTGAGAGCGGAAGGAGTCAATTACATGAATTATGCACATAAGTAGTACACTACATGTATTTTATAAACCAGGGCACCTGAACCACAAACAGTTCTTGTAATCACCTGAAGTAAGAGGAAGAAAAAGGGAGGAGGAATGTCAGGCTGTATTGCAAGAAACTATGCTACTGAACTTTAGCTCAACCTTTACAATCAAAACTGTTTTTTCCCACTCAGATTATTTCAAATTGGCACAAAAACCTATCATCACGTTTCCATAAACAGGTTTACAATCACAATTATCCACCCCCCAGGTGGATTTAATTTATGAACTTGGCAAAACGTTACTTCATATGTTTGTTTCATGGGAGTTACAAAATTGGGAGAATTTAAAACTTTCATTTCTCTCAAAATTTGCAATCTACGTTAAATTGCAATTCTATTACAAGGATATTAAACTAGAAACAGCACTATTTTAAATTTAGGTTCAGATTATATATGTCTTCCTAGTGCCTGAATGGAAAAACTCTCTCTCAAGCAGTGGTTCTCAATCTTTTGCGGGTCGCAGTGCACCAGCCTTACATCTGCTAGCTCCCACCCTCCCCAGGCAAATGTCAGCCATCTCCTTGGCTTTCCGTGACACACTTATCACTGTGTGGAAACACCATAATGTGTTGAGAATGACTGCTCAAAAGTATGTTAAGATAGGGTTGGCCTCTGCAGTAGTTTAACACACAATTTAGTGACTATACATGCTTAAAAGTACTGACAAACTAGACAGAGTTTGAGTAGACACTGTTCAAGGTTTTTTTACATTATTTTATTATTAATAATTTGCATTATGGTACAGCCTATAAGCCCCAACCAAGACTGAGGCTACTTCATGACAGGAAATACACAGAAAAGAGGGACTCCTTCACCCCAGAATCTTACATAAATAGATAAGAAAACATACAATGCGGTGTAACATACTAACCATGTGAAAAACACAATGGTTTGCAACCAACACTTTGGTTCCATACAGGTTGTTTTTTTTTCCCTTTGCTATTTTTGTTTTCATATATTTGGGTGGGACTTACTGTGAACATTGTTTTATTTTACATGTTAAATACATTACAGGGCAAGGGTGGAAGAGAAGGAAACATAGGAACTTCAGATTTATTAGAGTTAACAATAAAAAGATGCAAGTGAAGAGATAAGGAAGGAAAGAATAGAGGAAGGCAAAACAAGTGATGTTGAAAGGAGAAGACTGAAGGAGAGGTGATAGAGGCACAGCAGGACTAGGCAACCAGGCATTAGAAAGGAAAGGAAGAACAGTCAAAAACAGTAGGAAATAGTTGCGTGAGAAGGTCATTGTCCAAAAGTAAGGGTGCCACTGTTTATGCAGTTGTTTTTGCCAGCTTCAGTCTATGGGCTGGCTCCAGGGGTTAAACTGCACTGGAAGGTGGTGGAACGCCATTACAGGGCCCACTATTTTTAGGGGCTCTGAGTTCCAGGGCCCCTAAAAATAGAAAATGTACCCAGAATGGTGCATTCCTGGGCCCAACGTTTAAAAATAGAAGGCCCCAGAAAACAGCCCAGTTCCATTTTCTATTTTTAGGGGCCCCCCAAATGCAGAGTCCCTAAAAATAGCAGGCCCCGGAACTGCTTTCTACTGCATTCTGGCCAGCAAGGAGGGGGAGATTTTAAATCTCCCTCCCTGGACCGACTCTCGCTGTGCATGCTCATAAACTCTACGCATGCTCATTAAGAGCCAGCTCAAGGCCAGAGCCTCAGGCCCAGGCCAGGGACACTCTGCACTGCAGCCCTGGGGCGGGGGGTTGGGGCAGCCAAGCCAGCCAAGTAGGGAAAGGCCGCGGGGGGATTGGCCCGGGCCAGTGGTGGAAGAAGGCGCAGCACAGCAGGGGGTTGGGGGAGCCATCAGACAGAAGGGGCTGGAGGCAGTAGCTAGGGTGGGGGGCTGGCATGTAGGGGACAGAAGCTGTGGTGCAGGGTAACTGGGTGGGGACCACACCCGATTAGGAGGGACCCACCAATTTATATTTCAACCCCTGGCTGGCTTCTCCCTGGAAGATAGCTTGCATGGATAGCAGACAGAAGGGGGATACATAGGTCCTTCAAGTTCCTGGAGGTAGTGTCTCCCCTTTGCACAGTCTGGATCACAGCTGCACCTGCAAACTTGGCTTAAGAACCACGCATGAAGCAACATCCTGTCCCTCCACATTCCTCAGCAGCAACAATCAATACACGTAAGTGATTAAATTTTCTTTCAAGCAGCGCTTGACAGTTTAGTAATCTGGTACCTACCCTGCAACCATGAGCAAGAAAGCCTCTGAAAATGATTTCAAGTCTTGCTCTATGGCTGACTGCTAAGAACTCAACGGGTTAATTCCTTTTGTATCCCCTAAACCCTTGAAAAACAAGCAACACACACATACACCCCAGGGTACTGAGGTTATTCTCCAGGCATGCTTTCATGTTAGCTAGTGAATTAACACAGTAAGCCATTGTTCACATGGGTATTATAGGACTGCCTTTAAACACTTTTGACTATATGCAGTGATTGTGTCATTCCTGTAGCCATAATATTTTCTTTACTGTCTGCCCCTCCTTAAAAGAAGGAGTTGGAGGGAAGGAGAGGTGTGAATACTCTTCCTCAAAGAATGCAAAGTGTTTTCTAGAAGTATACGCAAGATCAAGAATGAGTTAAAAGTTGGTTAATTTCATCTGAACTAGTGAACAAAAATACTTTTGGGATAGGGAAGGGAGACGGGAGAGAAAAATATGCAACTTTATTTTTATTTTATTCACCTGATCAAATAAATGCAAATTATTTCAGTGGACAATAAGTTCCCTGGAGCTTGTACTACTTGCCACTACACGTAAAAAAAAATCCTTATAGTCAAACAATCTTACTGTTCTGTACTGTGGCCTAAAAGCGTAGAACTCCTCTCAACTTTTCTGAATATACAACTCTAAAATACAGTATATAATATTGAGCATTAGAGGTCACTTTGGGTCACTTACAGTTTTAATCTAAGGCAAATGGTGAACACTCTGTATCTTGAAGTCTTTAAACTGTGTTGAGGACTTCAGTAACTCGGGACAGAAGTTGTGGGTCACTTACAGGAGTGGATGGATGAGATTCTCTGGCCTGCAATGTGCAGGAGGTCAAACTAGATAATGATTTCTTTTAATCTAAAAGTAAGGTTAGAAGTAAAAGGGGAAAACTTCATAAAGATCAAAACACACCAAAAAAATCCTGTAAAAGTGTTTAACACAATAAAATCAATATTTAATAACCAACATATAATGCACATCCAATAAAGTCACAAACATAACTTCATGCTGATTTTGAACCAGGGGTCTTGAACACACAGCTGTGGGCAGCATGTGGCCCTTAAAGCTATTTTCTGTAGCCTGCAATGACATGATCATTACTGATATTTGTAATATTATATGGAAAGGTTTCAGAGGTGCAGCCCTCGGGCTACCATACTACTCTTCATGTGGCCCTCTACTAGTCCTCATGCGGCCCTTGTGGTGATTTGAGTTTGAGACCACTGTTTTAAACTGATATACTGCAGAACCAAAAAGATATCCATGGTGTATAATAAAATCATGCAGCCTTCAAATGGGATCAAAAGCTTGATTTTTGTCATCCTGTGTGTGACAGAAAAGAATGAGAGAGACAAAGGGATCAGTTCTTTGTACAAGAATGCCAAATTACAGTGTATTGCCAAATCAGCATGGCAACCAACGCCATGTACTCAGAAATGGTGAGAAGGAAGATATAAAGAGCTGAAAACAGCTCTTTGACACTATCAACCATGGTCTCCTTGAAATCTTGTCCTCTGTTTGCTTGAGTGACTTTGCTCTCCGGAGTCTGCTCTTTCTTTAATCACTCTCACTATGGCCCTTCCAAGGATCATCCTCATCTCCCCTCAAGGTTCTGCCAACTTTGTAGGGGGTTCCACAGGATGCTGTCCTCAGTTGCCTTCTCTTCCCTTTTGCACCCTTTATCTCTAGGAAATCTCACCTGCAAATACAAATTAAACTGCCACCCCATGTTCAGTTTGCCGCTCTACCTCTCTACTACCAATCTGATTCCTTCTGCCCAAACTAAAATCTCAGTTTGTCTCTCTGACATCCATGAGAAAATGTCTAAACATCAGCTCAAGTTTAACTGGAGTACCATGTCCAGTTCTGGGTGCCTCATTTCAGGAAAGATGCAGACAAATTGGAGAAAGTCCAAAAGAAGAACACGAATCATTAGAGGTCTGGAACACTTGACTTATGAAGGAGGATTGAAAGAGTTGGGTTTGTTTAGTCTAGTAAAGAGAAGACAGAGGGGACGTAACAGTTTTCAAGTAACTATGAGGTTTTAACAAGGAGGAGGGAGTAAAACTGTTCTCCTTAACCAGATGGAAAACCTCTTCCACTTGGCTAAGTACCTAGCCTAGGTGAATGGCTTCCTGCTGCTGAGAAGGACCTCTCTGACAGGCCATGACCATGTGAACTCCTTGAGATTTAAGCATGAAGGCTCTACACTGTTAGGTGAAGAGACTCAAAGGTTAAATGCTGGCAGCAGCTGTATTCTTGTGTGATTAGATGTGCACCAAAGGCAAGGGTGATTGAAATAACTGCCAATAGTTCCACTACCATCAAGTATCAATGCTGCTAGGGCCAAATTGGAGTTATTGATATGATAGATGCTCTGTCCCTCCTGAGTTTAAACAGGATCTTGTGAACGACTGGGAAAGGTGGGAACATGTAAAGCAAATGGCCCTTCCAAGAAGGAGAAATACATCCATGATCAAGCTCAGGCTGTGGTTCAAGAATACTGACACTTTCTGCTGACTCATTACAAAAACATTTATCTAGGAAACTCCCACCATCTGGGCATATAAACCATTCATGGCATTGGACGGATCAGTTGAGAAGATCCACCAGCTTATTCTGAATCCAAGGAGGTAAGATGATGTTAGATGTACAGAGTGAGCTATGCAGAAATCTGACAGCTTGAGGGATTCTTGACACTGGGGAGGGAAACATGCTCCTTCCTGTCTGCTTACATAAAACACTGCAGTTGTATTGTCCGTCATGTCTAATACATATCTGCCTTGTATATGGGACTGGAAATTTTGTCAAACTAGGCGAACAGCTTTCAGCTCCCTGACATTGATGTGAAGTGATAGCTCTGCTCAAGGTGAGAGGTCTTGAATCCTGAGGGTCCCTTGATATGCTCCCCATCCCAATGCTGATGTGTCTGTGACTAGACACAATAATGGCTGAGATCTGGAGAAGGGCACTTACATATGCATAGCAAACAGATGAGTGAGTTACCACAAAAAAAACTTGACAACCTAAGGGAAAAGTTAAACTACCTCATCTAGTTTGTCTGTGTTTGGCCAGTATATTGATGCCAGCCAAAACTGGAGAGGTCTGAGCTGCATTCTCGTGCATCAGGCCATAGACATGGAGGAGGACAAATGATGTAGGAGCTTCAAGAACCTCTGTACCATTGTGCTGGGAAAATGTCTGACATCCTCTATGATGGAGCAAATGGCATGAAAGCAAAAAACTGGATCAAGTCTATGACTGCTCTGATAAATTCTATTCTTTAGATAAGGGCCAAGCTCAACTTGTCTATATAGACCTGATCAGTTGAATGTTGACGTGATAAAGTTGACATATGTTTCTACTGTTCCATGGAGCAGTCCTTGACAAGCCAGTTGTCTAGATATGGAAATACTTGTATCTGCTATCTCCTTGCATTTGATGAAAGTACTGATTACTGATATACAAAAACCTGTATCCTTCAAGTCAAGGGCGGCATACCACACCCCCAGGTATAGGGAGGGATGATAGCAACCAAGGAAGCCATATAAACCTTCAGTTTCTCCATGAATCTGCCAAGGTTTCACAGGTTGAAAATTGGTCCGAGATCCCCTTTGACCTTTTGGATTAGGAAATATCATAAAATTCCTTAGTTCCTAAGGAAACTGCTCCATTGTTCTTGCTCTTAGAAGACTTTCCACCTCCTGCACAAGAAGTTGTTTGCTAGAGGGGTCCCTGAAGACGGACGGAGCAAGTGTAGAGAATACCTAAATTCTATCATACATAGCACCCAAGCTTTGAGGTGTACAGCTCCACCTCTGGGTCCAATGACACCAAATCCAAGGACCACAGCAGTGCTAAATGATATGGTTGCAGAGCTCTACATACCAGCAAACTCTCCATTCTAGGAGGGAACTGGTGGGCTGTCATCACTATGCGGTCCCTCGTTGCCTCAAAAGTGTCATGGGTGAAAGGGAGGTCCAACTCTTCAAGCTGACTTAAAGATGAGTCCACTGTTGCCAGACTTGATGGAACCCACCATGGATTTGAAGTTGACAGTTTCCAAAGAAAACTTTAGCTACTTAGTTAACTATTAATAATCAATTCTACCCTATTTACATGAATCACAGTAGAAGAACACTGGGGAAAACACTTGCCAAAGCAAGAGAAGAATAAAGCTCCAATGAATATCAGAAGCAATAAGAGGGGACTCAAGAGGTTGTCAGCAGAGCTCTTTATATGGCATAACTACAGCAAGCTCCTGCACTGATGAATACTGGTAGAATGATGAATACTGGTAGAGGAAAAATCTGTCAGTGACTGCGCACTTGACACATGCACATCTTCTTGGAATCAACATGAGCAAACACTCAAAAAATAATGCTTTTTTTGAAAATATTCTTCCTCTCTCCCAAGTTCAAACATAATTTTTTTACAAAATAAAACAGTAATAAAAAAAAATCCCCTCATCATCAAAAATATCTGAAATACTGAATAAACTTCACTTCTCCTTAAAAATATAAAAGAGCACTTTACTCACTTGCAATAGATACTAAAGGGTCACAATGTTTTTAAAATGAACCTTGTATAGAGTGTTTTTTGTTTGTTTTTAAACAGTACCTTTTGAAGTCTATGTTTATGCTGTCTTCTCCATTCCGTAGAGTAGGAATTACCACTAACATTTGGCAGAATACCAAATTCCAACCTAGACCTTTCCATAAATGGATGTTGTTAGTCAGTACCTCAGCATTCTACACCATCCTGGAAACAAGTTTTTGTGTTCTCTGTTACCTGAAGGTGCATCAGGTAAGGAAGTATACAATAGATATCAATGTCCTGAAAGGGCCTCAAATGAAACTGCTGTCATAATAAGAGGGATCAGAATATTTTTAAATTACTGTAGGAATAGAGAAATTACCATATTAGATACAACTAATGGTCCATATAGTTCACTGACTATCCTCTCTTTGACAGTACAACATGCCAGTTCCTTGACATGGAAGACATTACACAGGAGACAGTCATAGGATAACAAGCAAGAAGTCCTGTAACACTTAAAAACAACTTTAATGGGTGAAAATCCCACTTCAGATGCTTTGAAGAAGTCATAGGATATGCTCTCACCCAAGAGAAGTCTCCTTCTATTGCCCATTAGAGGTAGGCGACAGTTTAAAGCACAAGGTTGCATACCCCATTCAACACTCAATTTTTAATATATACTATTAAAATTGATATTGTTATTACCCATTCTAATATCTATTTTTTCTTCAATACTGCTAAACCAAACACCTCAATGATATCTGAGGTCTACCAATTAATCAGTAACCCTAATTGGTCATGTATGAGCACTTTTCACTGTGTTGTCAATTCTTGATTTTTAAAGCCCAAAGAGTCTGGAGACATGTTATTAAATGAGAAGCTCAGTTTTCATGTTAGCAAAAAGGAAGTAGAACTCCAAGCCCTCACGGCTGTGGAAAAAAAGCTTGAAGATGTGAACGCTAAAGGCTTAAAAATTCACAACACAGATGGCATGTAAAAAGAATCCAGCATTATTCAAGAGCCTTATGATTGCTTGTGGCCTGACTCACGACTTCTGAATGCCTGGGGTTGACAATAGTACTTTGCCTGCCATCACTACCCCTCCAAACACACTCCATTTTAAAAACACATAAAACATCAGGAAATCCACTATCAAGCAAATATGTTTTTTCACATACTTTGACTGCAACATCCCTTTAAAAATTTATTAATTTCCCCGTAAACTGGTCTACACAGAAATTAATCTCTCAGATACGATACAGTAAGAATGCATGAATGTTATCTTTTCTTAATTTACTTGGCTGTTTGTTTAAAGCTAAGTCTTTTGGAAATGTTTATTTTCTGTTCTTCCCTCTTTTCCTATCACTCACTACAATAAACCAGATGGTTTTCAAAATATGGAAGAAACTTTTGTTAATGATAAAACCTTAAGAAATTAGTTCAGTCTTAAACCACAAATCAAATGGAACTGAAATTGACGATGAAATCCCAGTTCATCCTCCTTCTGCCAACATGTGTATCCAGATCATTACCAGGAAGAACTACGGTCAACCAGCATAGCACAGAAGTGTGTTTTCAAAACATGATCTTATTAACTGTGCATATATACAGTAACCAGTCTTCAGTGTAAATAAGGCATTTTAAAATAAATATCAGCATGAAGTTCAAGTTCATTTGAGTAATCTATGGAGCTCACATATGAAATACTATACTTTTTTGCTTCCCGTCTCTCTCCCAATCTCTCCAGCTTAAAAATACTGGAGTCAAAACTATCACTTTCCAATTGCTCATTTATGTTACGTTTAGTTCATAGTACATTTGTGTAATTATCTTAATGCTTGAATCGCTGAAAACACTGGGGCATAATGCAAAATTTTAGGGATTCTTAATTTTAGTAACATTAGGAGGTACTGCTCAATATATTCAAAGGGAAATAACTCATGGAGAAGATTCTAATTCATTATCATACCATTAGAAATTGATTCCCACCCTCATCACTATCCCTCAATCGATAGTCTTAAAGTAAATATTTTCAAATCATACTTGGGACATGACTCTCTCTTCTGTTTTGTTTGAAATAAGCAATTATTCACTTGAAAGGAAAAAAAACAGAAGGATTTATAGAATATTATGATTTACAAGATCTTCAAAATATATACGTTCAAAAACTAGAGTTTGAGGGAGAGGGCAGGAGAACTTGTGTATATTTTCTTTAACAAAATATTTTTTAGATTAGCTTTAAAGACATTCATCTGCCAAGTCCTGACTCAGGTTTCTGGCATTTCTTCTCCAAATACTGTATGACTACACTGCACATAAAACAAACATTTCTATTTCTTTGCTGATTTTAACTGAAGCAGCTGAAACAAAGAATTCAGTACTGTGATTCTGGAAGATAACCATACAAGGATTCAATTTCAGTTGCAGGAATTCAAGTTTACAAACAGGCCATAAATTATTCAAGTTTTTGAAGAAATGGTCAGTTTGTGTTATTATGAAACATAGCCTCTAGAAGAAATCACAGGACACAAGTTTGCTTTAGTAAATCTTACAAAAATGTGGAAAAAATAGAGCCAAATGTACCAATTGAACTACTTCCAAACAGCATAAAATGCCACGCCTATAATGAAAATTCACACTACTGTCAATGATTCCCACCATCACTTGGGAACTGCAGCAACAGCAGGTCTCAGCATTAATGGTTAATGAAGGAAAAGTAAATGGGAAAGAGGAAGTACTTTGACTGGCCAGTGAAGATACCAAACTCAGAAGGGTAAGATAACAACAACATGGCTCTACAATATTAAGTGCAATCCTGTCTGTCAAACATAGAACTAACCCATGGACCACTACACTCTAGATATGTTTTGAGGTACTTGCTGGAAGAATTAGGCCTTACAGATCATAACTGTACATCTCATACATGAGACCTCAAATAACCATATACTTGGTGAAGTACCATTTGCATTTACACTGTAGGCATAAATATCACCATCATTCTTAAGTGACTAGCTCAGGAGAACAGTATCTGTGCAATTCTGAAGAAATCTGTCACTTGGTCTCAGGATTTGACCTTCAACATTGCAGCTAACATACAGAATTCTAAAAGGTAAAATTTCAGCCAAAGAAATGGAGACGAATAAAAAGCCAACAGTACCCCACCTATGTAGAGAATGCAAGGCTTTTCTTCCTTAGGCTAGACAGAGTTCTACTGCCACTCATCCTTGACTGGATGAAAGATCTAAAAATAATATGTACTAAACACAGCTTAAATACCAGTGTGAGCGACATTACTAATGAAGACTTCTAGCAAGGTAGGGTAACAACTTTTTAACGACATTTCCAGTGGGTAAAGAGGTGGTGAACATTAAGTTATGCCCATGTGCATTTACTTTTTTTAAATCAAGTTTGTTTCCTTCCTTTTCCTTAACTTCAACCACTTCAAAAAAAAAAAAAAAATACTAAAAGGGAGCATGGGTGAGAGAGGAGAAGAAACCATGGCCTGATTGCAAAGGGACAAGAGAGAAAACAGGCTTAATTTTTATTTTATTTATTGATTGACTGGGAAAAAGTAGGAAAATGCCACAGATTGTTTGGAATTTAACACAAAAAGCTCATTTCCCCTATAATATATTCACAACTGAAGCAGCAGTAGTTATGTTTTTGTAAAGTGACAGGATTAAAGAAAGACGGATCTCAACCAGTAATCTTCTGAGCAAACATCCAGAGAGATATACAGTAAGTGGTTGATAAGAAATTCTAGTCAACAAATGAAGTGGGATTTTTCTCCCACAAAAGCTCATGTAACAAATAAATTGGTTAGTCTTTAAAAGTGCCACAGGAGTCCTTGCTTCTTATGTTAAAACAACAAAAACATTGACACAAATGCAGAAACTACATTGTACTCAAGACTCATTGAATCATAGGGCTGGAAAGGACCTCATGAGCTCTCTAGTCCAAATCCCTGCCTAAAAGCAGGACCACTCTCACTAAATCATCCCAGCCAGGGTTCTGTATAACTGGGCCTTAAATTTTCCCAAAGATGAAGATTCCCCCACCTTCCTAGGTAGCCCATTCCAATGTTTCACCACCCTCCTACTGAGAACGTTTTTCCTAATAGCCAACCTTGATTGCCCCAGCTGCAACCTGAAAGCATTGTTCCTTGTTCTGTCCTCTGTTACTATTGAGAATAGCCTAGCTACCCCCTCTTTGCGGCACCGCTTCGATAACTGAAGGTTGCTACCAAATCCCCTCTCAGTCTTTTCTTCTGCAGACTAAATAAACCTAATTCCTTCAGTCTCTCCTTAATGTCATGTGCCCCACCACTCTAATCATTTTCATTGCCCTCTATTGGACTCTTTCTAATTTTACCAAAAGGGTATGGACGTGTGGAACTCAAAACTGGACACAGCATCCCACATGGGGCCTCATCAATGCCAAGTACAGGAGAATAATCACCCTCAATCTGCTGGCAGCACTTCTGCTGATACAGCCCAATATGCCATTGGCTTTTCTGGCAACAAGAGCACATTGACGACTCATATCCAGCTTCCCATCCACCATAACCCCCAGGTCCTTTTCTACAGTGTTGTTACTTAGCCAATCAGTCCCTAGTCTGTAGCAGTATATGGGATTCTTCCATTCTAAGTTCATGACTTTGCACTTGTCCTTGTTGAATCCCATGAGACTTTGTTTGGCCCAGTGCTCCAATTCGCCTAGGTGTCCGTGAATCCTATGCCTGCCCTCCAAGGTGTTTACCATTTCCCCCAGCTTGGTGTCGTCCACAAATTTACTGAGTGTGCAATCTATCCCATCATCCAGATCATTAATGAAGATGTTGAAAAGAACTGGCTCCAGGACAGACCCCTGGGACTCTCTACTTGTTACTGGTTGCCAATTAGACATTGAGCCATTGATCCCACTGAGCCTGATGAGCTAGCCAGCTTTCTATCCACCTTATGGCCCATTCATCGAAACCATACTTCCTTAACTTGCTGACAAGAATGCTGTGGGAAACCATACCAAAAGCTTTCCTAAGTCTAGATACACCACGTTGATGGCTATTCCTACATTCGGATATCCAGTCATCTCATCAAAGAAGGCAATGAAGTTCATCAGGCATGATTTGCCCTTGGTGAATCCATGCTGACTGTTCCTTATCACACTATTTTCCTCCAAGTGTTTCAGAATGATTCTTTGAGGACCTGCACATGATGTTTCCAGGGACTGAGGTGAAGCTGATTGGTCTATAGTTTCCCCGGTCCTTCTTTTTCTCTTTCTTGAAGACAGGTACTGTATTTGCCTTTTTCCAATCATCCTGGATTTCCCCTGTTCACTATGCATTTTGAAAGATAGTGGCTAGCAGCACTGCAATCACATCGGCCAACTCCCTCAGCACCCTTGGATTCATTCATCTGGCCCCATAGACTTTTGCACATGCAACTTCTCTAAGTAGTTTCTAACCTGACCTTCCATCACCGAGAGCCACCCTCCTTAACTCCACTCTGTGTTACCCAGTGTCGTAGCTTAGGAGCTGACCCTACCTGTGATGACTGAGGCAAAAAAAGCATTGAGTGCTTCAGCTTCTTCTTCATCCTCCACCATGAGGATACCAGCTCTCTTGGATGTCTTCCCCTTCAGATCAGTCTCCCAAGGGATCCAGCTCATCAGCTCCCTGAGGGAGCCAAAATCTGCTACTCCTCTACCTCCTCTTCCCGGCCTGTCCTTCTTGAGCAATTTATACCCATCCAAGGCAGTGCTCCAGTCATGTAGCCTCTCTCACCCCATCTCTCTTATTCCAATTACATCATAGTTCCTTGCTTAAGCCAGTACTACCAATTCTTCCTGCTTGTTTCCTAGGTTCCTTGTATTTGAATGATATCCTATCCTGCGGCTTGCATACACAGATGGTAACAAAAATATTAGGTATGTATCTCTCATATCTAAGCTATTAATTCACATTGTTTTTATATCTTTCAATCAAAGGTTAGTTACAAGAGAACTCTGAATACTCCAAGGAAGAAATATATGCAGAACTTCCACGTCAGGAAGAAAATCTTCAGCCACCCAATGCAGAGATATTCCTCCACTGATTAAGCAAGGAATAAGAGTTGCTGCAATAATGCTGAGCCAGACTCCCATTTACTCTAAGTGGCATCTTTATATCACTCTGCCACAGTAAAATAGTCCTTCAAGTAACTCAGGGCTTGTATACACTCACAGGGTTTTTCTGGCAAAACTTTTGTCACTCAGGCATGTGAAAAAGCACCTTGCTGAGTGACTAAGCTTCACTCCCTTAAGTGCTAGCATTCACAAATTACTTAGGTGAGAGAGCTCTCGCCTCCTATTGTGGCTAAGCTCATGCTTATGTCAGCAAAACTAAGTCACTCAGCAGGGGTGGGTTGTTTTTTTTTAAAAACCCTGGAGTGACAAGTTTTGGCTGCATAAGCTTGAGTGTAGACATGGCCTTATTCAGGTGAATTTACACTACCAGTATAACATGGAAAGGCTTTAGTGTAGATGAGATTCTGGCCCACTATGTTCATTGCCAACTGTTACAGCACTGGGGAGAAAAGAGCATGGGGGGAATGGAACAAAAGAATGCTGGTAGCGGTTGAACTAGTGACCAAAGAATATGTCTGAAGAATAAAACTAACCCAAAGCTTGAATTCTGTGTTTCACGACTCTCCCAGTGCTAAGTAAGTAGATCCGGCTCCAGGTACTCTACTCATAGCCTTTGTAAAAAACACCTTGCCTAGATTAGCTAACACCTCATGATTCCAGCTGATTGGTCTGTGCAAACAGAAATGTATGTACACCGCTAAGCAACACACAATGCCATACCACCTTATGCCCCTGTTCTTGCAACTGAAAACTAACGGGGCTGTTTTTACAGCAAGATTTGCAAGCATCCGTTTTAAAAGCAGAATATTTTACTTGAGACAATAGATGTGAATGAAGGTTTTAATGCCTCTGTACTGTGACTTAGAATTAAAAAAAAATCTTGACACTGTGCCAACCCCTTCGGCTATCTTCCCTTTGGAAGCAAAGAAAGACTGCATCTCCATAGAACAATTTCCTCTTTTTGAGGCTCTTTTCATTTTAAAGTTGGTGGCATGCCATCTTCAGACATTATCAGAATTTATTTAAAAAAAAAAAAACAGAAATGTCACCTTTTATTTATAATGATGCATTTTATTTTTAAGTCCACAGTCATAGCTAATTCACTGACAATAACATGGAGTATAAGATTATTTGAGACATAAGTTTTCTGCTGCTGAGGTAGCACATCATTCCTGCACTACAATTTGTGGTACGTTGTGAAATATGGGGCAAAGGGAAATAAAGGAAGGTTTAATCTCAATCCTGATTTTTTTCTTTTATTAAACAAAACAATTTATACTTAAAAAGCTAGACCCTCAATTGGTTTACAATGGCATAGGACTACTGAATGGAGCTACATCAATCCACACACCTCCCGAGGATCTTAACTACAAAACAAAAACCCTCAAAGATAGCCCAGTTTTGATGGTAACAAGAACCCCAGGAGGAATTATTATAACGGGCCCTTTAAATCATTGATTTAACAACACAACACAGTTCTAAAAAGAACTTTGGACAAACCTAGATTAAGTTGGAAAACCACTTCCTGAATCAGAAGGTGAGGCTAGAGAACAGAGAGAGATGTTGAGAGAAGATCTCTTTCTGAACCATGGTATGAGTGCTGTATTTCTGACATCCAGGGGAAAAGAAAAAACTCCAGGACAAGTTGGAAAGGACCAAGGAAAGGAAAAAATATGCAACAAGAACTGGTACCTAAAGACTCTCAACAGAAGGTATACATGATACACCCTCCTTTGTGTATGAACATATCTGGGGCCAAGGAAGGTATGGGGGTACCTGGTGCAAAAGGCAAGGTTGCTTTGGAGTTTCTTTTGTTATCTACCTCATCTATGAAGGAGTATTCCAAGACCCTCACACCAGAGTTAGAAAACACTGATGTGTGCAGTAACAGTGACACACGAATGCAGCTATCAGACAAATTTCTTGACCCAAGTTGCATGTCATTGCTCACTTATAAGTTACAAGGCTGCCACACAGCAAGGGGTCCAGCAGGCACTAACTCCAATAGCTACTGCTATGGTTTTGTCCAGGGGCCATCTCTTGTTCGGACCTTGGGTTGAATGAAAAACAAGAATCACACTCCAATCCTAAAGGGCAGCACCAGGTTTAAATGACCACCCACTGAGGCCCTGTAGATGTGATACTTAAAAAAAAAAAATGGCTATATTCTTATCAGCATATGCATTTCCAAACAATGTTTGAAAATTTCACCAAGGCTCCCATTTAAAAGCAGTCCATTCACTGTTAGGTTCAACTGCAGTTACATTAGTACGAAATGCATTAATGGCTAGGACCATAATAGTAACGGAACTGCCTATAGTACCACCTTTATGAATTACGCCATCATCTTTCCATGCGCCAGCACTGTGCAGAGAAGCTGATAGACTCTTGATTTCTAGCCTCATTTGTTTGTACTATCACTGGTGAGAGACTGGAACACAGTGCCTTGTTTTCTGAAGAGAAAAAAGGGCTCTCAGGTGGATTAACTGTTCATAAGGAACCACTTTGCTTTTCTCAAAGTTCATCCTGAATCCAAGGTACATTCTAAGACTAGCTGAACTCTGGACTGCAATAACAGCTACCAGCAAGGACATTGCTGTCAGTAACCAATTTTTCTTGTGTGTCGGAACATGAACATATAGTAACAATGGCTCTCTGTCACTAGTCTGGAGTTGCACCACTGATTAATTATAGCTACAAAGTTTGCCAGTAAAGATGCAAATAGGGGGAAAAAGTAGTAGTTAATTGGTTGTAAACTGGTACAAAAAGTAAGGAAGAAATATTTAGGGTGTTCTGTTTTTATTCTCACGGACTATTAACTTGATAAAAGTAATCAAGTCCAGCATGCTCAGATGCCAAAAAATTGCCACCATGTAAAAAAAGGATACATATGTAAATTAAAGTCTAACACCATAAAATGTCAATATGATCATCTCTTAAACAGGTCATTCTTCTAGCTGAGAAGCCATGGTAATAGCAGCAGCAGATATGACATGAAAAAAACCAGCATGAAGTGAACGAAGCAGAAAACAGTGGGGCAAGGTTTGTTTGACTGGTGAATAATGGGTGTGGCAAAGCAAGACCCTCCCCACCACACCCCTCGGTCTTCCCAAACAGCAAATGTCTCCTTTGGTGGTAGTGATGTGAGGTAAATCTGTCCCAGCTCAGATAAGTCTTCTGCCTTTCCTGCTCAGCCCCTCTCTCTTTCTCAATGTCCAGAGCAGAACTTGCTGTGGCCCTATGGAGTATCCTTTAACTTTGCAGGAAGATGGGTGGTTCTAGTCAGTTTATATAACCTGGAATACAAGGGAGTACCTTCCTGGGGCTCCTTCATGGGCTGCAGTGATGGTGGTAATGCCCTAGGGCAGTGGTTCCCAACCACTGCTCCATGCATCCTGGTGTGCTGCAGCAACCCCTTAAACATGCCGCCAGCAGCGGCAGGACTCAGCCCCGGGGGCCACCAGCAGTGCTGGGATCCGGCTCTGGCCGGTGGAGGCAGGGGGCTGTCCACAGCAGCAGTGTCTGGAGACCGTGAGCCACAGCAAGGTACAGTGGGCAGTGGCAGATAAAAGGATGGGAACCTTAGGGTACCAGAGCCCTTCCTGCACACTGGGGTCTGGTTATTCCTTCACTGCTCTTCGGCTGGAGAGAAGTACTACCTTCTAACCCATGGAAGTCTTAAGTCTTTTCACAGGCTTTCTCCAGCAGAGGCAGGGTTTTACTAGACCTGGAGAAGCCCTTGACTTGGTCCAGTTGCCTCTAACTGACCTGTAGTAACACCCTTCTGCCTCCAGGAAAAGGACCTTTAACAGTCTAGGGCTCACACAGCTGCCCTGATACACCTTTCTGTAACTATCTGGCCTGACTTTATCACAGGGGTTCCAGACTCTACTTACGTTGATTTTAACCCCACCTTTCCCTTGCCCAAAAGGAGGAGGACATGAAAAGATGCATGCCTTTGAGAATCCTTAATTGGACTTTCCGTGCTCTCCTAGGAGACAAAAGCACCAAGTGCCCACTCCCAAGCTGTGAAAACCTCCAACTTGCCCTTGATAAGGTTCACACTGTTTTTACTGATTCTCAGTATGAAAATCTGTATCATATTAATATTTGGTCAAGTGTAAAATGAATTTACTGTCAAAATAAGATGCTGTACTGAACTGGAGGAATAGTTACAGGTAATAGCAGGGTTGCTACCAACATTCAGGGATCCCTTCTACATATCTTGCAATGTGCCACATAGGACACAGGTCTTTCATCCCAGCAAAAGAAATATGCCCCTTCTTAAAAATATTCTTCAGTTTGATTCACAGCTAATACAGAGTAAACCGTAAAGAAGAAACGAACAGCTCTTCCAACTATATTACAATTTCTAGGACAGCACTGTCCAACCTGAGGCCCAGACTACAGCCCATCAAAGGCTGCTATCCAGCCTACCAGCTCCAAAATGGCCAGCAGAATGTAGCAGCAACCTGCCTCCACTTTAACCCTGAGCTGGCCTAGCACGCAAGCCAGAGCATCAGGTCCCCTACACCTTCAGCTTCCAAGTGGCCTGTTTGGCGTGGAGAGGGCAGATCATAGGCCTCTCTCACCACAGGAGAAAGCAGTAGCAGCTGCCTGTCCTTAATAGCCCCGGGCCAATGGCAACATGTATATGTACATGCAGCCCCATTCCCCTTACCCCAGCCTGCCTAAACTAAGGAGCAGACCCTCCACTCCACTCCAGCCCTGTGCACTGCGCTGCAATTACGCATACTCACCCCACCCCTCCTCCATGACTCCCCCTTCCTGCCAGCACTCACTGGTAAAAATAAAAGTTGGCGCCTGTGAAATGCTCTCAAACTGCAGTCCCTTGCAGGCCACCTAGGTGTATCACCCACCCTCACCCCCAACATCTGAAACTTGCTCACTGATCCCAAGCGAAAAAGAAATTTGCAGTGTGGCCCATCAAGATTGGACACCCCTGATCTAGCAGGTACACAAATTCCCTTTGCATTTTGGTCAGGGTACAAGAAAAGGAAGATATTATGGAAAACTGGAATATACTGAGTAGAGTGCTTCCATTTCTCATGGACTGTGGCAGGGAATATTTCAACTTTTGTGGCACACACAGTATGCATTAAGTTTTCCATTAAATTGCTACACACTAAAAATTTACATATTTCATCCATGTAATAAAATACACATGCACACATTAAGAAGTTATTCATCAGTCCAAACTGGCTTTCCGTCAAGAAGAAAACCAAAGCTCAGATCTGGAACTGAACTTTATTCACCAACCTTAGAAGATGTCAGACATAACAAAAGATATCTGCTAAGTCTAGAAGGGGTAAGTCATCTGCCCTTTTCTTAACACAGCAGACCATGGATGATAATTTGTGTAGTCAGAGCAAACATTATGACATGCCTAGCCATAAGTAAGGAAAGGCATTGTAATTAATCATATTTGAAGATTTTTAGGATCAAAGGTGTTATAAGTGCAGCGTGCTTCACAACTAATTTAAGATTTCTAGACCATAGTGAACTAAGTATTATTTTCAATTTACAGGAAGGTGGCAGCCTTTTCAGAGAAAGGCTAACGTACACGCACCCTGAGAGTAAATTAAGGATGGAGTTGGTGTTCACGCTTTTGTTGCTAGTGGCTGAAGACCCGTCAAATAGACAAAGTAAACAAGATTCAGTCTACAATAGAAAGAGCTAGAAATGAGAATGTAAAGGAAACATGGTAAAAACTAAGGTTAAAAATGACCTTAGTGTGTTTCATTTCTTTCTATGTAAAAAGTAATTGCTAACATACATTTCTTCCTTTCATATACAACAGTGTAAATTCTCTTTTTTATACTGAAAAAATATTAAATCCAACCCTCACAAAGAACTCTTCAACAGAATTATGAGGAAAGGTACCCCAGGTTTTTTTTTTTCAGTTAGAAATATCTGAGTTTAAAAGACTGAATTAAAGAAATACAGAAATATAGAAATCATGTTATTTCAAGTATTTTCAAGTTCCGTAAAGACTCTAAGATCCATACTTTATTGTGTCCTGTATTTTCTAATGATTCCATATTACATGAGATTAAACAAACATCTTTTCTCTTAAATGTGACAGCCTGTCAGGAAATGTTAAAAACATTTGAAAGAAGATTTTATCAAGCATTTTTGCTACTCCAATCACTCTATATGCAATTTGGCTTTGTTTCTCTAAATGGAATCCAAGCAGCTCAAATAGACAGCCTTCTGGCTAATAGGAAACACAGTCAACCATGTTATATTTACTCACTTAACATACAATTTTCCCTCTGATACAGAGTTCTTTTTCTAAGTGATAAAAGAAAGCACTGGACATTTTACTTTCTTAGGACAGAACTGGGCCAATGGAATAAAACACTCTTAGTTTGACTACTACTTCCCCTATTACTCAAATGCTTATTTGGAACAGGGCATGTCACTTTCAACTGAGAAGAGTCAAGGTCTTGTCTACACTTAAAACACCAGTGCTGTGCTGCTCCTGTACCTCAGCAAAGATGCTACCTATACCAACAGGACGAATTTGCCCACTGTCATTGGTATTCCACCTGCCTAAGAAGCAGCAGTTAAGCTGATCCTAGAATTCTCCAATAAACCCAGTGTTGTTGACATCAGGGGTTATTATGTTGGCTTAAAGGCAGCGCTCAGGGGTGTGGATTTTTCACACCCCAGTATGACAGTTATACTGACCTAATTTCCTCATGTACACCAGGTCTTAGTTGCACTTCCATTTGTACATCCTATTAACTAATTAATGGGAACTACCAGTCTTCTAAAGAATCAAAAAGTTTCAATTGAAGAGCCAACTTCCATGAAAAAACAGAGCCTGAAGAACAAACAAATCATATTCCAACAAGCAATAAAATACAGGGGTCCAGTTTACATCTGAGACATATAACAGTTATTACCAACTCTATCAAGATATAACACACAAAATGTTTTACAGTGGTGGTTCTCAACTCGGGGTCTGTGGCCCCTTAGGGGGGCTGCAAACCAGTTTCAAAGGCTCAGTGAAGCTGGGCTGGCATTAAAGTAGCTGGGGCTCAGGGCGGAATGCTCAAGAGCCCCAATGGTCCACAGAACAGCAGGCCCTAGCTCCACCCAGCACCTTACCCCAAAAGGTAGGAGCGCCAGCCCCCTCAGTCAGGCAGCTAAAGCGCCTGTCCCCCTGCTGACTCTGGAGTTTTTATAGCATGTTGAGGGGTGAGAACCCTCATCAAGAAAAGGGTTACAAATCTCTATTTTAGAGGCTTTATTAATAACTAAGCAAAGAGCTCTATTGGTGATGTTGATACATAAGGATGGATGCTCTGAAGCCCACTACCAATCAGTGCAACTACTGACCACATTTTTAAAATGTGGCCAGCGTCTGCTTCCATTTATGATTGAGCCCCTTCAAAATACAGATTAGAGAAATCACTAGCCATGTAATGTAATGCCTTCTCAGCTCTCATGGCATTAGGCCATGTCCGTACAACCACTTATGCCACTCAGGTGCGTGAAAAAATATCCCCAGCATAGGAGGAAGGATGCATGGAGAACTTCTCATGCTCACATAGCTGCCGCTGCTCGTTTTATTATGTCATTGCCCGTTAGCAGTGAGTGGCTACACAAACCACCTTACAGCAGCTCAGCCATGTCAGTACAGCTGTGCTGCTCTAAGCTCACTACTACAGACATGGCTTAAATTTCAGAGAAATGCTCTACAGAATCTTTGTAGATTAAATTTTTCCAATGAAGTGTACTATCCTGAGAACCTAGGAGGTAGATTCAAAGTCACTTTGAATATATACTTCCACAGCAGGTGGGGCAGCCTAGGTAGACCCTGTCTACCTAGAAGAAATTTTCTAATCAGAAATCAGTGGTAACCAACCTGCTAACATACATTCTAATCAGTGGTAACCAACATAGTAACACCACAGTTTCAGCCACCTTGCAGGTCCTGCCTTATTTTTACTGAACCAGTTTCTTAGCAGAAAACAGGTCTGATCACCTAACATCACAACTACACCACAGCTCTAGCCAGTTTTAAAACTAGTTGGAAAATTCTTAGTGTAGAATAGCCCCAAAGGAAAAGTTCCAAAGGGGCAGCCATATTACTCTACTTCAACCAACCAAACAAGGAGTCCTGTGGCAGTGACACTTAAAGACTAACAAATCTATTTTTTTGTTCCATGAAAGCAGGAGTTAAAGTATAATTTGGTGGGCCCCGGAACCCTCCTAATCGGGTGGGCCCTCCTTCCCACACCCCAGCTTCTGGCCCCCCAAATGCCTTCCCCACCCCAGCTACTTCCCCCAATATCCATTCCCCTGCCCCCAGAATCTACCCCCAACCCTCAAAACCCACCCCCAAAATCCAGCCCCAGCCCCCAATACCCACCTCCAATACTCATTCCCCTTTCCCCAAAATCCACCCCCTACCCCGAATACCCGGCCCCTGATCAGGTGCCCCTAATCCCTGCCCCCCACCCCCCCTAGCAGGAGTCAGGTGCCCCAACACTCACCAGCAGCGAGCTGAGCCAGGAAACTGCGCAGCCTGCACATGCACAAGGTAGTCCACCTCCTGCCCTGCCTCCTGGAATGCAGTTCCAGGGCCTGCGATTTTTAGGGGCTCAGATTTCGGGGCCCTAAAAATAGAAAATGAAGCCAGAACGCTGTGTTTCAGGCCCTGCTATTTTTCAGTTTTGGGCCCCAGAACATAGCATTCTGGCTCCATTTTCCATTTTTAGGGGGGCTGGAATGCTGGGCCCCTAAAAATAGCGGGCCCCGGAACAGCACTCCAGACCATTCTGGTTGGGGTTACCAGATACCAAGGCAGGGAAAGGAAGACAGAGGGGTACAAAAAGGAGGACATTGGAGGACATGGAGAAAGTGTAGTATTAATGTAACTATCATTACCATATTATGTCATGTAAAATGGGTAATGATTAACGAATGCAGTATTAAAACTGCACAATATCATGTGTTTTTAATTATTTTAAAATAAAGAAAATTACCAAAATGTTTTCTTTTACCAAAAACTGGATTTTTTTCATTCAATGAAAGTTCTTCATGACCCTTTCATTACACTAAAGTTGCAAAACTGAATTTTCTAATATAAACTTGAAAAGTACCTTAAAAGTATGCAGTTAACTCACTTCTCATTTTTCATTTTCCACAGCAGCCCATTTTACAGTTTAAAAAGTCTTAAATTGTTTCTGTCCAGTTCAAACCAGCCCCTTTAATGGTTTTACTTACTTGGTCCCTGTTGTAATTTTATTTATGGTAGAATTTATTTTCTTTCATTATATTAGTTATTTTTTTCCCCAAATTTAGCTGTTTTATAGAGAGCAAGGGCCAAAAAAAAAAAAAAAAAAAAAAAAAGTACCTTGGCCAGGTCTTAAACCAACCAGGTATTTTTATTAAAAAAAAAAAAAAAAGACAGCAACCTCCAAAGTCAGGGGATACCTGAACTCTTAGTGAGAAGGCTCGTGCTCAGTGGTGTCGCTGGCTGGGGAGGGACCCGGGGCACGGGCCCAGGCCCCACCCCCAGCCTGCAGGCCCTGCCCCCAGCCTGCAGGCCCCGCACCTTGGCTGGGGCCAGGGCCAGCTCCATCACAGGCGGCCAGGCCCCGGATCCCTGGTGGGGGACAGGGCCGCTGCAGCCGCTGGCAGCCGGGCCCCGGATCTTCGGCCTGCTTGGGCCAGAGATCTGGGGCACTGGCGCTGGGGTTCAGGGCCCATGCCCCGGAGTGCCCAGTGCTAGCAACGCCCCTACTTGTGCTGAGCTCTGATTGGGCAGTTCATGCATGTGACCACCTCCGCTCTCCAGCCACTGAAGGAACATCCCCCTATCTTGGCTGATAGAGAGGTTTTGTTAACGTTCTATTCCTGATCGGGAAGAAGTCTGACAAAATCACCTATTTTTAAAATGCCTGGAGGATGGAGGACATGAAGGCAAAAAGGAGGACATGGACGACTTCTGCCAGATATCTGGTAACCCTAAATCCACTTAAACCCCTGCACGAAAGCTCATGCGATAAATAAAACTGTTAAGTCTTTCTTTGTTCATTTTTCCCAAAAGAAAAGCAATCCACTTAAAACCCTTGGGGGAGGGAAAAAAGAGTGAATTGCAGTGCTATCTGAGCTTCCTTCTGCTTGTAACTGTGAAAGTCAATGAATCCTGCCCTATTGGCACACTGCAAGGGAATGGAGAGGTGGCAAAACAAAGAAAATAAGTTGCTATAGTCACCAAAGATCTAAAGTCATTTGTCCAGCTGATGGGAGAGTTAGAGATAAGACCAGGAATGGATAAGGTTTTTTTTCCCCTATCAGACTTGAGGCTCTCCTAAGCACAGAGAAAAAGAACTCATGTTATGAAAGCTTTGGAAGGCGACATTGAAAAATGGGTTAATCTAATTTCTCCTCTTGCACAATTACCCACAAATCCCTATAAAATAACCCTGCAAGTTGAAAGTTTAAGTGAAGTGACAGATTTTTGGGGGTTTTTTTTTGTTTTTGGTTTTGGTTTTTTTTTTAACATGGGAGAACTCAGTTAGAAGATTAATAAAGCCTTGCTGGTAACAGACTAAAAATGAAGTGTTTCATTTTTTGATTTCACTGTGATTTCTGAAAACTACCTTTATCTGTTGTTACTTCTGTTACTTAAATACCATTTGTAGGGTTGCAGCATCTAAGAAATAGTTATTAAAGTGGAGTCTGCAGGCCTGACAATATAGTCTTTTGCTCAAATTACTATTAGTACATGTCTGGTAGCAAATTACTGTAAAACAAGGGAAATAGTACTTTTGCATGAGTTACCAGATTCAGTCTCACGGAACACTTACCACAGTGTGGAAGGCCACTTAAAAGCAATGAGGAAATATTTATTTAGAATTCTTGTTTATATCAGAATAAAATTTAAAAATGCATAAATTATACCCATGCTCCACTGGTCTATTCATTTATATATATATATATATATATAATTTTAGCTCAGGCGTGGCCAAACTGCGGCTCTTCAAAGAAAAAGTGCAGCTCACTGGCAAGCAGCTGCTTCAGGCTGGGGAAGTTAAAAGCTCCAGTCTGTCAGGCAGCTCCACAGCTAGCAGCTCAGAGGAGGAGCAGAGTTGGCAGGAGAGCTCAGAGGAGCGATGGGGGCTGGGGAGGAGGGAGCAGCAGCCCACAGCTCAGAGGAGGGGCAGAGAGGAGGGAGCCGACAGCTCAGAGGAGGGGCAAGGGCATGGAGCAGGGAGCAACAGCCCACAGCTCAGAGAAGGGATGTGCAGGGAAGAACAGCTGGGCAGCTCAGGGAAGCAATGATCCTGGGGCAGTTCTTAGGACAGAAGTAAATTTCATGGAATGGAGGCAATGAAGGAAGTGACTAAGGGGATCAGGGAGGAAACAAGCTGTAAAGGACTTTAAGACTAACAAAATATTATTTTCTATCTCCTAGATTTCAGTGTGGATTTTATTTTGCTTTGCTTTATTTATTTTTGTGTATTTTGTATTTTTTTATTTTCTTTTGGTCTGGATAGGTTTGTTCGTTTGTTTGTTTTGTATTTACCACATACCATGGCAGTCTCAGTCCTGTCCACAGCACTTTACAAACTTAGAGGCACCTCATGCACTCCCTTTCCAGGTATGGTAGGGCAGGAAAACACAGTAAAAAGTCTTCCAATGTACCAGAGGGAGAAGGAATAAGCCAATGAAGAATCCTACTCCTTCTTACCAACTCTACAGAAACCTGTAGATCAAGTTCTGGCCAGTTAGACAAGGAGTTTTGTGGAACTTTTATAGATTAATCCATTTATTTATCACATTTCTCCCATGAAAGCTCATGCAATAAATACGTTAGTCTTTAAAAGTGCCACAGTACTCCTTGTTTGTTTTGCTGAACTAGACTAACACGGCTACCTCTTTGGAGCTCTGGACAGTTGAAGCTTTTCAGAGACCCTGAGGAACTGGAACTAGAGATGAGCTGCTTCCCTTGGCATTTCCTCCCTTCAGAATTACTTTATGCAGAATCCTACTCCACAAAACCAAGCCTGTTTTGAAAGACAAGTATTGGGCCATCTATGCAGTAGGAAAGTGTTTCCCAGGACAGTTGAGTTGTCATGGGAGACAGAAGCAATGTTCCTTCTAAGTTGATGATATAGCTGAGCAAGTTATGGATGCACTCGGGGAGCCAATGAGCAGGGGCTCGGCACCAGGTCAGGGAACTTGCTCAGCTGCATCCAAAAGTTGCTAAACTGTGTAATCAGCTTAGGGGGAATATTTCAGGGTAGAGCAGCATGGTGGGAGACAGCAGAAGAGAGCAATGGTCAGGGATAGCAGAGAAACAGCAGTATGGTTAGAGATGGCAGGGATGCGGCAACAGGGGGACGGGGGAAGCGCAGCATGGTCAGGGAAGCTGTGGCATGTTTAGATTTTCTCATAGGCCCTAATGCAGTTTACTCCTTTGTTAAAATTATGTTTTACAAGTCCTAAACATGACATGGAATACTAAAAAATGAAAATACAAAGGAGAAAGGTTTAAAACAATGTAGATTACTTTCAATTTTTAGCACAACTTCCTGCTATGAAGCATTATATTCCACAATGAAACTACTTAAATCAAAACATTGTGCAATACTTAGAGATCAGCACTTGTGAGAGCTTTTACATACTGCATTGACAAGTTACTGCCCAGATTTTAAAAATCTTGCCACTAGCTTGCAATATTCTGCATCCTGTGACAGCTAAGTTTTAACTGTATAAACCTAGTTTTTATGGTAATCTTAAGAAATTATTAGAATCTGACATTAGTAGGATCAGTATTTGCCCTGTTTTTAAGATAAAATTGAAGTGCTCAATAAATTTTAAGCTTACTAATTTTGGAATAGGTAAAAGTGTGTGGTTAAATGCCTCAGTTCAGCTCTCAAAGGTTTAATAATCAACTTGTGCAACTTTTGAGTTTCATAAGTTTGGCCACCCCTGTATTAGCTCTTTAAGGCTGTGAATGAGGCTTTCGAAGTAAATATGCTTTCTTCTTCTACCTAATCCTAACATGTATCTCTGGTTTAACAAGCCCTCTCTTTACATTTTCGTATTCAGGATATGGTTGGTATATTCAGCATGAATCAGAAATACATATGTAAGAATTCAGAGTAAGCCATGAAAGACCATAGCGGTTATATGGAGGTGAAATACAATTTAAAGAAGAAAGTAAGTCTTAGTGTGGTATGCCTATTTGCTGTATTCACAAAGAATGTACTGCAAGTTGCACAAGCAATCAAGTACATGTCAAATTTAATTTTTATAATAATGCCAAAGAATTCAATTAAAAACATGCACTATTCAGGTTGGGAGCACCTGGCATGTTATGGCTGATGGAGGATCTGAATTCAAACTGAGTTAAAGAGGAGAGTTAAATGGCCTCAATGTAATAATCTACAGCAGCCTTTTACCAAATTATGGAGAGATTTTGTGGTATGGACGATTTTCACTGTTACTAAGTAGTGCAAAATGGAAACCATGTCAAAAGCAACAACTTCGCAGAGCTGTGGTAGAAGAGTATACACAGCACCGGCCTATGCCTCTGGCTGTACTCATTGTTATCAGATGTTCACTTCAATAATAGCTAAAATCACCATTTTTCTTATTGACACCATAGCCAACAAAATGCATAAAAATCTGATCCTTAATATTTTAATGTACACTGCATAACATTTTTCATTCATTAAAAGTGTAAGAGTTTCTCTGATGCCCTTGGGGCCTTTTTCAGAGGCATTACTCATCAATCACCAACTCTCGATTCATTAATGAAAGTTTTACTTGTGACAAAGCACATTCAGCAAAGGTTTGTAACCACAAAATCATGCCTCTGTTTCTGTGAAGGTTCAATTACTGAACAAGATCCTAAAATAATATTAACTAGAACAAACCTCTTCCTTCACACTTCTTTTTGCTGTTCTGCTGTTTCATTCATTGGTATTCTGTTTATTGTATTCCAAATCACTACATTAGCTTGCCAACATTATATCTGCTGTAACTAGTGCCTGAATTTGAGATCATGACTTGCTAGCACTAAACTATCACCCCATGTCTCCAAACACTGCGTGTAAGTGCCCCAGGATTATTTATTATTTAATGTGGCAATGGTTTCCTGCAAAAGCTGAATTTAGTACAAGAAGCACATAAAAGACCTGACTGTCCATCTTAAAACCAGATTAATGACATCACAGTTTTGTAACAGTTGCAAGGTGGGAGAGGGAGATTTGAGAAGCTGGACACGCTTCTGGGCCAAGTACAATGTACCATGCTCATTAGGACATGGAATATGGAAGAATCAGGGTAGAGAATAGGAAGGAGCTCCCAAATATTGCAGATGCATTCAGATTTTGTGGGTTTGTAGTTTGTTTAAAAGCGAAGTATTTCAAGCACCAAATTCCTTGCTTGCTTTACCCTCAATTACCACTTTTAAATTCTCTAAATTCAAAAGACTTAGTAGCAAGGCGCAGTACAAAAAAAGCAACCAAAACATTTCTTTAGGATGAAAAGGCCCTCATTAAAATCGTCTTTTTCTTCCCTAACTAGCAGTAGAAAGCAATTCAAAGATCAACTTATTTCCTTGAAGGATGTTTGTGAATTACCAGCTATCATTACATCAACATTGGGTGACCACTGTGGTCAACTTTTTGAACTTCAGTGTCCAGTGATCACGCCACTCAGCTTTGAAACTCCAGGAATTTTTGAAATTCCGTTTCCTGTTTCCTCAGGGTGGAGAGGTAACACCACAACTGCCCAGCTGACCACTATGCTCCACAAACCCAAATGCTCCAGCCTGGAGTATAGGGAAGGTGGTAGATCTCCTGGGTCTGCTCAAACAGGAAGCTGTGCCATCACAGCTCTAATCCAGCCACAGGCACTTCCACATCTATGGCCAGATCACTTAGAGCACAGTGGAGAAGGGGTATGACAAGAAGTTAAGGAAGGCATATCAGAAGACAAGGGTGGCAAACCGTTGCTTTGGTGCACAGCCACAGAAATACCACTTCAACAAGGAGTTGTGCGCCATCCTTGGGAGCAACCCACTTCTATCACCAAGTGCCACCTGGATACTTCAGGGGAGATGGAGTCACAAAGCACCACAGTGAACTCTGAAGACAAGGTGTTGGAAGAGGAAAAGGAGGATGAGTATGAGAAAGAGGAGACCAAGGGATCAAGTGGCATGATAAGCCAACACCTGCTTTTGAATCCTGAGCAGTTAAGCCACTCCCGGCAGACCAGCACTGGCAAGTCTGATGCACAAAAGGGCACCTGGGGTAAATACTCACTTTTGCTTCAGTACAGCAGGAACAGATCTTTTCATATACTCTTTTTTTTTTTAAATCAGGCTAGAAAATATAGTGAAAAAACCAATACAAGCACAGTTGCTATCTGCTTCTATTCTCCTGTACAGCTAGATAGAGATGCCCTGAGGAATAGTTTGTTCACACGTGCTGGGATCTCCCATGAATCCTCCATACAGATTTCTATGAAACGTTCCAGGGAACAGTCTGCAATCCTCTACTAAAGGTTTATTGGGAGGGCTGCCTTATTTTTTCCACCGCAGTAGGATAGTGTCCCGTGCCAGTAAGCAGTTATTTCTGCAGGCTCCATTGCAGCAAACAAGAATATGGACCTGGTCTCTCTCCAGATGTATGTAAGAGCCGCTCTCTTTCAACATCTGTGACCCTCATGTGTGAGATATTAAAAATGACCATTGCTTGTGGAGTACAGTGCTAGCATTCAATTCAATTGTCCTACCTGCTTGTGCCAAGAGCCAACTGCTAACCCCCTGCCCTTATTGTACCAACTCACATCCCTCCCTCCCCAGACCACACTCACTATGGCTGGGACAGCCACTGTGCTCTGAATCTGAGGCGAGGAGAGAATGTTACACTTGTAACTTGTGTGGATCAAGAGGAAGGGTTTTCACCCATACTGATAGTGTGGCTTAGCCAGATGAGGAGGAGAAAGAAAAGGGCAAGAGAAGAACCATTCCAGGAGGTTCTGCAAGCCTCTGGAGCTTCAAATTGTGAGCAGAAGGCTTGGGTGGATAAATATCAATGACAAAATGCAGAAGAATAGCAAGAACTGGAAATACAGGTCATTAGAAATGATACTGCTGCTGAGGGAGCAACCAGACATGTTAGAGTCCCTGATGGAACATCACGTTGAGCACATCTGTGCTCACCTCCCATTGTAGCCCATAGAGAACTATGTTTCAGGACCTCCCTATATTCCCTCCCCCCTCCCCATATTCCATGTCTCTTTTTGGGCCACAGCAGTATTCCAGACACTCCACAAGAGAGTATACACGATGGCAGCTGAACATACACCCAGCTGTGAGAAACTATGTTGTTGTACGTGTTTGTGAATTTCCTTGTCCCTCCCCTTTACTCTTCTGTATGGAATAAAAGTATTTTTGAAAACTTAATTCATTTTTAGCAGTCTCCAACATGTATACAGCCACAATACATAACATCAACAACTGCCACCTCTGAAAAACAATGGCTGGCACAGCAGTCTAGAGCACCACACATTGCTGTGGCTCATTGTTAAAACACTCTTTCAAAGCATCCCTGAGCAAAACCACTCCCCTTTGAATGCTTTTTATAAGCCTAGTATCTGGCTGTTAAAATCAGCAAACAGCCAATCCACCTTTGCGGAAACTTCTTCCTCATTGCTTCACAGATATTATGAAGCACACAGCAGGCAGATAACCACCAGGGTACTGTCTTAACTGAGGTATAATTTCTTGGGTTGTCAGTGCCATCAGTCTCTCAAACAGCCAAAGGCACATTTAACTGGTATTCTGCACCTGCTGAGCCTGTTGAAGCACTTTTCCATGCTAGCAGGTGGCTGGTGTATGGCTTCATTGGCCTTGGGAATAAGGGGTAAGCAAGGTCTCCAAGGATAACTTTTGTTAATTCTACATCCCCAATGGTAATCCTTTCATCTGGAAAGAAAGTTCCTGCCTGTAGCCTTCTGCACAGGCCTGTATTCCTAAAGATCCATGTGCCATGAACCTACCCTGATCAGCCTACACTGATGTCAGTGAAACAACTCTGGTGATCCACAAGCACTTGCACGTTCACAGAGAAGTAGCTCTTTTTGTTTATGTACCAGCTGCCAAATGATGTGGCACCCAAATAGGGATGCGTGTGTCATCTACCACCACAGCACAGTTTGGGAACCCCTTTGATGCAAAGCCATCCATTATTTCCCACACATTGTCCTAAGTCAGAACTTTTCATAGAAGGATGAGATTAATGGCCAGCACATTTGAACCACAGCAACACCCACAATGGATTTATCAACTCCAAACTGATGTTGGAGACTGATAGATAGCTATCTGGTACTGCCTGCTTTCACAAAATGATTGCCACTCACTTCTCCACTGCCGATGCAGCTCTCATTTTGTTGTCACAGTGTTGAGAGAGCTAGGGCAACTTCCATATACAGTTCCAAGAACGTGGCATTGCAGAGTCAAAAGTTCTCCAGCCACTGTTCATCATCCCATACTTGCATAACACAATCCCACCTCTCAGTGCTTGTTTCTTAGGCTCAGAATCAGCACTCCACAACTGCCAACCACCACCTTGAATTGTTTCTTTACATTGGAGACAGAAAGCCAGCCTGCAAAGAATCATCATCAGACTCAAAACTCATTAATTACTGGAGGTTCAAGTGCTTTGTGGTCAAAGAGATTACCACAATACCCAAAAGCAGTGCTGGATGCATGTTTCTGATAGAGATGTTACACGCACAGGCTTGTGGGGCTTTTGAAAAGCAGCATGAAATCTAAGACATTGTCCATAGAACAATGGGATGAAGAAAACTGCATCACAGGACACTGAACCCATGGTTTCAGCCACCCCTGTGTATCTCCTGTGCCCATAAGGCATTGAAAACCCTTCCCAAAACACTCCATGCTAGAGGGTAGCAAGATGCACAATCAGACAGTTACACACACAATCGATGCAAGAACTACTATTGTGGCTGCATGCCAATGATACAAGGAGTGCAGTGTGGACATGCACCTGTAGTTTAATTACTGTGGCAGCAGTACATCGATGTAACCTATGTCAACATAATTTTGTAGTGGAGACAATACAACTAATTATTTGCTGTTTATTTATAAAGATGCAAATCACAGCTCCTACTATCCCACTAGTATCAGCATCAAAAAGGAAAAGTTAATGGGAATAGCTACATAACAAGGTTGAATTTGTTGCCAACATACATAATTTGCGGTTTAGAACCACTGAGAACATAAACAGGTCTGACTATAGCATTAGAGGTATGGCTAAACCACACAAAGTGAAAAGGTTCATTCTCTCCCCGAGCAGGAGGACTCTGCACACAGTGATTTACTGAAACCACTGAGGCAGTTAAAGATGGAGGGAGGGAGGGAGAAGAGATAGTTCAAGATCCAACACTCTAATTCATTCATTGATTGACTACTACATTTGCAAGGCACTAATTTCAGTAATTAGAGTGGGAAGTCCATTAATACACTATCCGTTAAATAACGATCAGTAACCTTAATGACTAATTGAAAATAAAAAAAAAAGATTTATTGCAGAAAGCATTCAAATTCAGGTCAGCCTCACTGCAGAGACAGAATGTTTATATGTTGTGTGTTTTAAGGTTTATTTTATGATATACCGTTAACACAGAAGCATATTCATACAATCCCAACACACATTTTACCAAAAAAGCACAAAACAGAGTCAGACAATATCACCACAAAATTATGCCAACCTAAGAGATCAAACTATTTGGTAACTTCAAAGTGTTCCCTTTAAATTTTAGAATGAACTTCACAGATTAGCAAATGAACAAATTCTTTTTTGTTTGTAATGTTGTTTTAGCCATGAAAGCCTTCCAATATCAGAGAGAGGAGGTGGATAGTAGTTTTATTGCCTTAGCAACTCCATGTAAACAAACCTGAAGAACTCTATGTAGCTCCAAAGCTTGTCTCCCTCAAAGAAGTTATCAAATAAAAAGCATACCTCAGCCCTTTTGGAACTCTAAATTTCTTCTCGGCATTCTAAACACTAGAAAAAAATTTAAACAGTGTTTTCAAAAATAAATTAAGCTACACACATAGTACAATATATATTTTGTACTGTACATGGAGACAGATTGAAAACAAAAAAGCAGTAAAAATTCACATTTATGGCATGTGCCTTACCCATGCTCTCATGCACTCTCACTTTCCCATAGCCATTTCTTCCAGCTAGGAGAAACTACTTGGACTGTCATAAAATACTAATTTCTTTGATTTTGTGGATAAACATTTAGCATTAAAGATTTCATTAGGTTTACATTTCCTAGTCAGTGTCACACTTAATTCTTTTCAAAAATTACTGAATTGAAGTTGACTGGCAATCCATAGTTAATTTAGTCGTCATTACCAAAGGAAAAAGTTTCCAGGACCTGGGTTTTCCACTGACTGCAGTGGGCATAGAATCAGGCCCTTGGAGAAGATGCTACCTCTGTGTGTTGTCTCAATTGACAGTGCTGTGAAGAAGCACTACCTCGTATACTAATAAGTAACTATTAAAAGGATGCAAATAATAATGAAAATGTAAGCCTGTTCAGTTGTCAAGATAAACAGTTCCTATAAGGCCATCTCTAGTAACCACAGGAAAATATTTTGAGACTCAGGATAGTTTCTAACCCATGGACCAAGAGGAACCAGAATCATAGCAGGGAATATTCACCCTGACTCACTTTCAACATCTGCTGGATGAGCTGCTTCTAAGCCACATTGTGTGAAGAAACAGGCAAGCCTGACGTTAAAATAGAAAAAACTTTATACGCTTATGGCAGCAAAACCAAAATTGTTGGGGGTTGTGAAGAGGAAAACAAAGAGGTGGATCTTATGTGCTCCAAATTGGGCTTTACAAATATCATGCTCCTGGCTACTTCATCACTCTAAAGGAAGTGAACAGATAACGGAAACCTAGGCTTGATCTACACTACAGAATTAAGCTGATATAATACAGCTTATGACCTAACTATGGCAGTCTACACCAGTGCCTCCCAACTGGTGTGCTGTCAGGCCTGAGCAGATGTGCCAATGAATTTTTTGAAAAACTACTCAAAGAGCTTTGGATTGGCTCACTGGCTCATGAATATTCATGGATTCATTTGGCAACTAGATGGTGGTGTGCCTCAAATTAATTAAAGGTAGCAAGGTGTGCCATGGCAGAGAAAATGTTGGGAACCACTGCTCTACACTAGAATGCTGCTTCTACAGAAGTTAAGTGGCCTGCTACACCAGCATAACTACTCCACCTCCACCAGAGGTGTAACTAGGGTGGCAGCGTCTTACTGCATTACTTACAGAAACTGACTGCCTCATAGATTCTGAGGTCAGAAGAAACCAACATGATCATCTAGTCTGACCTCCTGCACAATGCAGACCACAAAAACGTCACCCACCCACTCTTGCGATAAACCTCTAACCTATGACTGAATTATTAAAGTCCTCAAATCATGATTTAAAGGCTTTAAAGGAGTGGTTCCCAACCTTTTTCAGGCTGAGGACCCCTTTTTAACCAAAAAAAAAAAATTTTTTTTTTCCCCCCCCCCCCCAGCTAATTATGTAATCTGACCCGCACAGGCAGACTCTGGCCCACATCACTCTGGTGGTGCCACTGGGACAGCCGGCGAGCAGTGCTCCTGCCACCATGGTCTGCCCACTGGCTAGCTGAGCCGCAGCAGCTATGGCCACTTGCTCTTGCCCCTGCCAAGGAGCCGCCACAGCCCCATCCCCGTACCAGGATCTGGCCACGGGAAGGGACAGGCAGCCCCAGTGGGGAGCATCGGGGCTGTAGCTGGATTCTGGTCTTGGTAGGGAGAGGCTCCACAGACCCCCTGCAAGCAACATGTGCAGACGCCTGGGGGTCCCCGGACCACAGGATGGGAACCACTGCTTCAAAGTATGAAGAATCCACTAGCAAATGAATCATGCCCCATGAGACAGAGAAAGGTGAAAAAAAACCCAGTTTTAGTCTCTGGGCTGCCTTCATCTCAGCATGGAGCTCACAGCTACAGCCATGAAAATGACAAGAATGTCAACTTCTCTCTTGGCAGACTTTATGCTGCCAAACTGAGCCATGCCTGGCTCACAGTTTGGGCTGTCACCCAGAGCAGGTGAGAGGCTCCAACTGTGAGCCCTCTACAGCTCAGTCAGAGCACTCCAGTGAGGGCACAGACAAATGGCAGAAGGAGGGTAGAGTGGACAACAAAAAGAAACTGAATTACCACAGTGGTTACAAGTCAATCTAAATCAGACGTGACCAAACTGCAGCTCATGAGCCGTATGCGGCTCTTTAAAGAAAAATTGCGGCTCCCGGGAAAGCGCAGGAGGGAAGGGCGGCAGGGCGGGAGACAGGGGCTAGAAATCTGCAATCGTCAGGGACAGCAGAGAGATGGCGGCAGGATGAGAGCTGGCAGCAGAGGAGCAGCTCTGTGAGAGCTGCAGGAAAAAACAGCCTGGCCAGAGCCCGGGGAGGGGCAGCCCTGGGAGAGCCCGCAGGGAAAAAGCACCTGGTCAAAGCAGGGAGGGGAGAGGAGGGGAGGGGAGCACTGAGCAGCCCGCAGGGGAGGGGGCGGCATCATGAGAACCTCACCGGCAAGAAAAAGCAGCATGGTAAGAGCCGGGAGGGGAGGGGCAGCTTTGTCAGAGCCAGCAGGGAAAGAGAAGCACTCAGATCAAGTAACTGCCAGATTGTACAGTTTACCTCCACAATATTAATTCTACCCTCCTTCTCTGTGTGCATTATGATACAGTCTTTAATTACATCAGCGCATGATTTTTTAAATATTTTTCTTTTTTGATATTGTTTTCTGGGTAAATATTTTTAAAACTGGCAACAAATTGATCAGGAACAAGTCTACAATGAACTACAGATAAGGGATGATAATTAGCAATTGAAACCTGAAAAGCAATTGCAAATTAATTTTTCTTTTTTAAAACTCACCTGGCATTTCCAGATATTGTAATATAATTCAAAATTATTTCTCTTGTGTTTTTATTTTGAGAATTAAATAAGAATAATCAGAAGTGACTGAAAATTGACACACGTTACATCCAAAACCACTGACTACTGTCAAAAGGTTATTAAGAAAAATCCTCAATTTAAAGAATGTTACAAGTGCGTATTATGGATCATGGTTCATTTTCAGCATGCAAAATGATTTAGACTTAGGATAGACCACCACTACAGAAAACTGGCTGTAGAAAAAAAAAAATTCCTTAAGTCCATTGAACAAGTGTGCCTGAGACATCAGTATGTCATCTGTTTGCAGAAGGAACTGCTAGCACATTTATTTTATAAGAAAATTTTAATTAATATAACTAAGTCAATTACCAAGATAATTTACATTCACTGCAAAGTTCAATAGCAGCACTATACTTCTACTGATTAAACAGCATTCAATATGTATTAATTCTTTTTTTTTGTTGTATAGTCAAATCTATATTTCAGTGCAGTCTTCATGAATGACTCTATGGGTATCTGAGCCCATTAGACAAGAGTGATTGTTGTGAAGGGCTGAGGACAGAAAATTGTGTTGTAAACCTTCTGAAAAAAAATCTCTCACCAATAACGATTTTACTTTGTATTATAAAAGCCAAATATTGATATTTAGAATTTATACAGGACCTGACCCCAAACTGAATAAACTCAATGGGCTTTTTTCCATAGTATCTTCTGTGTATGGACTCCAAAGCACTTACTGAAACAGGCTCTGATCTTGCATTTTATGTCCCCCTAAATTCTCATTGATCTGTTGTGATTCTGAACAGTTGAAAAGGTGTCCCTGTGTGCATCTCTTTACAGCATTAAGATGAAAGCAGTATTTTCCCTCACTATTACTCTCATTTTAAAATTAATTGTGTCTGAGTCCTCAGACCTTTTGTCTTCACTGTCCATGAGTATTTTAATGAACAAGTTTACTGGCAGAAATACTGGCAGGAAAGCAGGGGCATGGTAGGTGCCAGGATGAGGTGGGAGGCAGAAGTGTGGCACGGTTGGGAAGAGCAGAGAACCAGCAGCGTGGTAAGAGACAGCAGGGAAGCGGCAACGGGGGCTGGGGGAGAGAAGCGTGACATGGTCAGAGAAGCCATAGCATGTTTAGATTTTCTCATAGGCCCTAATGCAGCTTACTCGTTGTTAAGATAAAATCATGTTTTACAAGTCCTAAACATCATGTGGAATACTAAGAAATGAAAATACAAAGGAGAAAAGTTTAAAACTGAAGGTAGATTACTTGCAATTTTTGGCACAACTCACTGCTGTGAAGCATCATATTCCACAATGAAATTCAAAACATTGTGCAATACTTAGAGATCAGCATCTCAGAGAGCTTTTACCTGCTGCATTGACAAGTTACTGCCCAGATTAAAAAAAAACAAAACTTGCCACAAGCCTGTAGCATTCTACATCTGGCAACAGCGAAATTTTTAATGTATAGGCCTAGTTTTCATGATAATCTTAAATAATTATTAGAATCTGACATTAGTGGATCAATATTTTCCCTATTTTTATGATAAAATTAAAGTGTGCAATGAATTTTAAGCTTAATAATTTTGGAGTAGGTAAAAATATGTGGTTATATGTCTCAGTGCGGCTCTCGAAAGTTTAATAATCGACTTGTGCTGCTCTTGAGTTCCGTAATTCTGGCCACACCTGATCTAAATTAAGTTGACCTAATAGTTTACAGAAATCACTAATCAATATTCTATTTTGAAACTGGATCCAGGGAGAACCTACCAGAAAAAGGCAAACACAAATTATTTTAATCACTGTTACAAAACAAATGGCTTTAAAAATACATTCAAAATTTAAAATAAATTACTGAAAGACGAAGATAAGATCTTCCCCATATGAAATTTCAATGAAGGTCTTATTCACCTCACAAAACACATGAAGCCACCTCTTCCAAACTTAGAAAATGAAGTTTGACTTTTGAGTACTAAAAGTAAACTGCTTACCATACATACTCACGGATAAGCTGATACGCGCATAAGCCGACCCCCATTCTGAGCACCAAAAATAGGCCAAAATAGGTGACCCATTTATAAACCGAGGTCCACCTGTGGCCTTGGACCCCTAGCTCCCCCACCCTGCACCGGCAGCTTCCCCGAATGCCCCAACCCTCTCTCTAACCCCTGTACAGTGCCGCTGCTTTCCCCAGACTCCTGGACCCTCTCCCAAATCCCTGCACGCTGCTGCTGTTTTCCCCAGGCTCCCCAGCCCCCTCCACCCCCTATCCGATGCTGACTACCCTGGGCTGACCACCCCTAGGGTCCCCTTACCTGGCTCCAGCAGCCATGCCACATGCTGGAGCTCCCCCCGTGAGCATGCTCAGAGTGGGAAATTTCACAGCTACCAACCTGGACTGGAGCTGTTCCTTACTGTTCTGCCAGGTTTCTTGTATTTCTGGCACACACTGGCTCCTGACCCATGCATAAGCCAAGTGCCCTTTTTAGAGGGGATTTTTCAGAAGAAAAATCTCGGCTTACGCATAAGTACATATGGTAATATTTAAAGTTCAAGACTGCTGTTTTCTAATCCTTAAGGACATGTAAAGACAAAATAAAGTACTGAACTATCATATGATTACTAAACAATAGTGGATTGGAGCCCACAAAAGCTTCTACCTGAAGAAATTTGTTCATCTTTAAGGTGCCACAAGATTCTCATTTTTGCCAGCATCTTTGGAATTCTCGAACAAAGATATTACCCAAGGCAGTAACTGAGGCAACAGCTTTCCAAAACAATTAAGGGAAAGGGCTTAGCAATTCTTAGATGTACACAAAGATAAAAATTATTTTTGATTGTTTTGAGAATTGTTCAGTTAAACAGCTAATACACGGAGTATGCAATTTGTTTATTAAATAATTCTATCACTCACATCCCCAGTCATTTGTCATCATACATATTTTACAGTTGATTGTAACTTCTATAACAAGTTATTAAGGCATGTCTATACATACAGCACTGCAGCGGCACAGCTGCACCAATACAGCGGTGCTGCTCTGGTGTGTCTGGTGATTACCTACTATACCAATAGGAGAGAGCTCTGTGTGGAAGAACCAAAAAAGTCCTCTAACGTTCCACTGTGCACTAACACATTGCAAAAACAAGACAGCTAAACCATTTCGTGCAAGTGTATTGCAACTGTCTCCTTGCTCAACTGTCTAGAATTATTTTTCCACTAAAAATCTACTTTTGCTGCAAAATTTGATCTTATTGGCTTACTCTGAAAAATGCATATGTAAACAAACAACTTTTTATTTTCTTTTCCTCCAAGAAATACCTCAAGATATAAAAAACCTTATGGATTATGTTCTTACATGGTAAATTTCTTAGGGCAAAGTCTTCATTTTCTTATACACTTGTATAATGCCTAGCGTACCTGCACCCCAATCTTGACCTGGAGCTTCATGTCTCACTGCTACCAAAAATAAATAAATACATAAATTGGGTGCTTAAAAGCACTTGCCTTGGCAAGCATGAATTTGGACTAGACAAAGTGGTTAACAGGACATGTCAGCTGCAGCTGCAAGGGAGCAAACCTTAATTCAGAGTGACCAAAGTATCATTATCCCTCTTCTGGTGAGGGATAGAAGGATTATGAATCAAAAGGTGATGTGGGGTGTGTGCATGGAGTGGGTTATTTTGGTTTTTGAGGGGGATAATTTGGAGGGGATGAGAACCAACAGTGAAAACCAAAGAGCTAAGAAAAGATATAAAACTGAAGACAATGCAACAAAGTAAAAAGGTGTTAGAGAGAAGAATAAGGACCAATACGTAAAGATACAAGCAATCTGAAAGAAGAAAGAAAAGTACAGCAAAAGCAGGAAAGAGGAAGAAAGTATAGCAAGGTAAAGGAAAGCAAGGCTTTGTCTACACACAAACTGTACTGCTCTAATTACTCCACTGATTTGTATACAATTATAGCATATAATGGTGATATACAACTATTAATTATTCTCCTAGTGAGGAGAAATAACCTTTACTAGTATAAAGAACTTTTATACCAATATAATTCAGTCCACATTAGAATAGAATAGAATAGAATAGAATAGAATAGAATCATAGGCATTATATCAATTTAACTCTTTCAAAAGAAAAATCATAGGTCTAATGGAAATAATTAAACTGGTATAAAAAACTGTATACTAGGATAGAGCAAATTACATTGCTAAAATCTTAACTGGAAAGTTGACTGACAATGCTACAAATACACAGCACGCACAATTGCTTTAAATTGCATGGCATGAGTGTAGCAGAATTTTTCATCTTCACTCGTAGGAGACTTTATTACCAATTATCATCAGAGATGAAGTTTAAGGAATTTTGGCTGTGAATGCAGAAACTGTGCAATAGATTAAATTCAAACTATTATCAAAATTTTTTGAAGAAAAAATTATTCATCATTTTTAAAAAGTGTTTAAATGCCACATTTCTCCATTTAGAAGGCATCTTTATTTTGAAGCTGCCCTCTATCACTGCACAGTAAGTAATTAAACTTAACAGAAGCATTGGTAATCATCTCTTCTAAGCTAGTCTTTCCTGTCTCATTCACATTCTGGCTATTTTAAGAAAGCTCTATTTCAGAGGGCAGGTCTACATTACTGTTCAAGTTGAGCTAACTTATGTTGCTCAGAGATATGAAAAAGACACCTGTCCTGAGTGATGCAGATACAGTGACCTAAGCACTGACCATACTGGTTCTTTATCAGAGGGAGGTGATCTCCTGCCAACCTAACTTCCAGCTCTTGTGGAGGTACAGTAATTATGCCAATGGGAGAGCACCATCCCAGCAGCATACGGTGTCTTTACCAGATGCACTACAGTAGCAAAGAACTTTCTTCTCATATACAGTCTCCACACGAATACAGATATTACCAACTTTAGCATTTCACTTTGCATTTCCCCCAACCATCTCTTGAATTCCACTGGAAGACAAGCACTAACAAACCTTGCACCAGCATTTTATAAACATGTCAGAGTAGCGATGACACAACTGCCCTGTCTGCACCAATGCTCCCGGCACTGCTAACATCAATGGAGCTGCATAAGCAGCAACCTTAAAAACAAATGATAAAATATTATTGAGGCTTTGTGCAAACAATTTCATGGCCCTGGGAGATGTAATGCATGCATTCTTCTGCCAACCCAGAGAAAAGCCACAAGGTTTCAACAACCACTTCCATTGCCACAATTCCAATTTATGGTCTGAAATAGTTGTCAGAGTTCCACTAAATCCTTCTATGTAGGTTACAAGGCTGTTGGATCCACTCAGAGGCACATCTTGTGGTCTCCTTCCCCGACCTATTCCCAATAGTACATTCTGCACTAAAATTACCCCCATCCCTCATTCCCATTGCCACACCACGTAGGTTGAATGATGAAGGACTTTGTGTAGACTCACCACATTTGTGAGAGTTTCACCCACAGCAAATAAGTGAGTGAATCCCAGAATGCTGAAACTCCAGGTCATCAGATACACTTGTACCACTTACTATGGCCACCATCATTTAAAAAAAATAAAATAAAAGCTGGTTGAGGAAAGTAACATAATGCCAATCAAGTGCGAACTGTCAAACAGCAAGGAGGCTTTAGCACAGACAACAAATAACGGGTGGTTGGCATGTTTGGGCTGGAAAAGAAAATTGGCAGCTCATCCATCTAAATGCATTTAAGTTTCAATTTAACTAAATTACAAGGTTTGAAATTAGAAATGCTTCCAGAGTCCTGGGCTACTGCCCCCACTAGCGCACTTAGAGCTTTAATACCTGGCCCAGCCTACAAATAAGCCAGGGAAAGACAGTAGAGGAAAAAGTGTCAAATTAGATTTTTAACAGCTGCCTTGCTTTATTACAAACTTCAGCCCTGGATGTTCAGGCTGTATTATATAAATAACTAAGCTACATTCAAGACTAAAAGTAACCAAGAGCTTTGCTAGTGGCCTGATAAGGCTGAAAGTATGACTCTACAAATACTCATTGTCTGTTAAAACATTGCTATTAGATAACAGTCCTACCATTCCAAGTATAGTCATGCATCTATACCAGTGGTTCCCATCCTTTTCCCCACCAAGGTGCACCTTGGTACCTTTCATTATTTTGAGGAACACCCCATATAGTCTCCAAATGAACTTATGAATATTCATGAAGCAATCCAGAACTCTGAGAAGTTTTTCAAAAAATTCCATGGCACACCTGCTCAGACCTGATGGCACACGGGTCGGGAAACACTGGTCTGTACTAGAGCTTTCATCTTTTTAGATGAGGTTTTATGGGCACAGATTCAGTATGGCTTTGCCAGAGAGATTGGATGGGATAAATCAGCATTAAAAAAACCCCTAAAACAAGGGAAACAATGCCCTCAAGTAGGCAGTGAGAGTGGTAAACTGGACTTTTAAACAACGGCCTTGTCTTCATTGCATGCTAAACTTGCATTCAGTCGTAGTTTCCCATCCTTAATATGGTTGCATTTATATAGCCACCAGGGTAGGCAGCCTACACATGCTGAGTTATAGGGAACGTCATAAACTAACTTAGGGAGAGTTTCTACACAAGATTAGTGAGTGAAAACATGCAAGCAGGAGCACCTGCAACAACTGAGACATCATGGTCCTCCAATTGCTTCCCATAAGTCTATCGGGCACTTGATTTCAGTTTATTACCTTGCCATTCATCTGTACTCAGACACCAAACTGGAAGTGTTATAATTCCATAATTTTCTAAGAAGTTGTTTATTAGATTCAGTTTCAGTACAAACTTTCCTCTGTTAATCCAAAGGGCACTTCATCTTGTTTACATCCAAACTACAGATATAAGCAAATACATCCTTACATTCTATAGTCTGGTAACAAAACAGTTATGAGCATTGGCTAAATGACACAATATGACTCTAGAGGGGGTAAGGACATGCTATAACAGAGACCTCGCAGCAAACTTTCAGTTTTTTAATATACCAGAACAAATAAGTGAGGTCATTGCAGGTTACTGGACCTTAGTCAAGCTCACCTGAAGCAGTGAAAGGTTGCATTCTGCTCTTATCTCACTTTGCCACTCTTCCCCATCCCTTGCTCCCAACTACTGGACAAAGCATTTCTAACCAATTATTTATTACATCTGGTACACAATTAATCATGTTTTCTTTATTTCCCAAACCTTTAATAATAGAGTTAGACCACTAACAGGTTCTTCCCACAATCAGTCCTCCTTTCTCAAAAGTTGATTTTTGTTGATCTTGTGATTTCTGCCTGTTGTTCATGCTTATCTCCAAAATAAATTTAAAACTGTAGTTTACTCAGACCTAATCTGAGCCAATTCTACATCAGCTCAGGCTGGTAAAACAGACACTGCCATCTTTCTTATTATGATGAATAATATTACCTAGTATCTGTGTGGGTTGTTAGCCTATAATTCTAACTATTGCTTCAGTTTTGGGTTGATGCTGAATCATTGCCTGCTCCACATAACCCCACCACACCTTTCACATGCCGAAAATGGCAGAGGAGCCAAGTGGAAAAAAATGAAACATGGCACTTTGAAAATGAATCAGTAGGCTTTTACATTTTAAATGAAAAGCATTAATATGAAAGATGTGTTCTCATACTGTGGCCAAAATATAAAGTGCCATAAACTATGCCTTAAGGCAGTGGTTTTCAAACCATAGGTCGGGATGCAGTACTGGGTCACAGATCTTCAGGTACTGGGTCGCAGCACCCTCTGCTGCCACCACTAAAAGGCTAGAATGCATTGCTCAAAAATGTAATTGTTGGGTCACAGACATGTTTTTTTCATCTGGGTCCTGAGAAAAAATGTTTGAAAACCACTGCTTCAAGGCACTCACCACCACTCTAACCACCTGCTCATTACTCCTATGGTTTTGGTCCGCTTTTGGACTGAGTAATAAAACAGACTTTTTTCACTCAGTAAAAGCCTCACACTGTTTCTTAGACTAATCAAAAAGACATGTCAACCACTGCCACGCTTGTAACTTGCAATTCAGTCACAAAGATTTGCTTTGTGTAAATAGAGGGACTCATCCCATATGTGTAGTCTTCCTTCTAGTCCAATTTCTAAAGCACCACAACACTGTTTAGAGCAGGCGTGGCCAAACAGCAGCTCAGGAGCCACGTGTGGCTCTTGAATGAAAAAGTGTGGCTCACACTAGAGGGTCAGCAAATCAAGTTAGTAGGTAAAAGTATATGGCGATATGCCTCAGTGAGGCTCTTGAAGGTTTAATAATCAACTTGTGTGGCTCTTGAGTTCCATAAATTTGGCTGCCCCTGGTATAGAGCTTCAGCAGCCAGAAGAGTTTGCAATGTAATTGCTATTGAATAACTTACCACGCTTCTTTGAGCACTGCTCGGATACATTCAGGAATAGGTGTTTCCATGCCGGAGCGCTGGATTGGTCGGAACTTTTCCCCAAGCCTGTCAGAAGAGGGCAGGCAGACACTGTCCCCCATGCCACCCCGTGGCTGTATATGTTGCCGCCGCCCAGCCCCTCCCCAGTTTCATTTCTTCTGCTTTAGTGTCAGTTGTGGAACTGCTCTCTCCTTGCTTCACAAGCAGCCTGTCCGTCGTTGCTGTGTGAGCCTCTCGCCTGACTGGGAGAACCTATTTGTGGACTTAGTCCCACCAAAGAAGGTCTCCCTTTCTGGGCTGGAACACTGCACTCTGACGTCGTCCGCCATACCGGGGTTTAAGCCCCGTGCTGAGTGCAGCAAAGCCTTCCTGCGGGATGATCCCCACGAGCAGTGCCTCTGGTGCCTGGGCGAAAGCCACATGGTCACCGTGTGCTCCATCTGCCTGTCCTTTAAACCAAGGACAATCAAGGACAGGGAGCAAAGGCGCCGTGCCCTGGCCTCCGAGCAGGCCCAGCACTCCTCCCCTGAGTCTTTGGGGCCTCCTGCAGCACCATGTGCCAGTTCGGTGCCAGAGCCCGCCAACCGGCACCATGTTGAAAGACGACACAGGACCAGCTCGGTACTGATCTCAGTACAATGGTGCCGACTTAGCCCTCCCCCCAGGACTTGTCAGCCTTGGTACCGATACCAATGACACCGGAGGCAGTGGAGGCAGCAAGGATGCTCCTCCTGTTGCCTACACCCCCTTCTCCGGCGCCGCACAGAAGAGGGAAACAAGCCTTCTTTTCAAGGGCCTGGGTGCCATATTGCCTTCCCCGTCACTAGCCCCAGGCCCCCAAACACCAGAGCCCACTTTGAGTCCTGGTACCATGGAGCCATCTCCAAGGCACCATATCACTCTGCTGTCCCCAGTGCTGACCCTCAAAGACCTGCTTGCTGGACAATTACCCATGTCAGAGTTATGCTGTGCTGAAGGTGGAAGAGCCAACTCCACCCACCATCCATCAGCATGGCTAACAGTCCCTTATTTCTGAATGTATCTGAGCAGCGCTCAAAGAAGAATCGTGGGTTACTTACCAGTAACCGTCCTTCTTTGAGATGGGCTGCTCGGATTCATTCAGAGCCCTCCCCCGTCCCCGCTTTTGGAGTTGGCGACTCTTAGGGAACTTGGGAGGGGCCGGGCGGTGCCCACATACGTAGCCACAGGGTGGCGTGGGGAGCAGTGGCCACCCGCCCTCTTCTGAGAGACCAGGGCAAAAGTTCTGACCAATCCAGTGCTCCAGCACGGAGACACCTATTTCTGAGTGAATCCGACCTACCCATCTTAAAGGAGGACAGTTACTGGTAAGTAACCCTACATTTCTTTTCCTGGTATAGCTTCTTCAGAACAGTTCTCAGACAGAAGTTTGATGAGAATGAGCAATGGAAATATTCTTCTGAGATAAAAATTGTTATTTTACTTTCTGCTGCATAGCTCAAAAATAAAATTGTGTGAACTCAACTGAATCGATCACTCCCCCTCACTGCCCCCCCCACCACCACCGCCATTAGAAACAAATGCAACAATAGCCCACTGGGATAGTACTCAAGACTGTGGCAGTAATCCAAATCTGAAGGCAAAACAACAAAAGAGCAATGATGATGGAGGTGCATGAGGAAAGCCTTAGGCATTGAGACAAGCACAAGCATTTGGAGGAGAAGCGAACAATGGAAGACAAGGAGCTGTCACTGAGTATCTCAGCCACACATCTGAGAGACTACTCCAGGTCACGTGCCACTTAGGTGAACCACTAGGACAGTGGTTTCCAACCTTTTGGCATGCGCAACCTTACAGGACATACCTGCCCACCCCACCACCAATGTTCCCTCTAATTTTTTGTAGGCTGTGTGTGCAAAAATTTTCTTTTGTGCAAGTTTTCAGAACTGTTGTGCAAATTCGTGCGCACTCCAGCAAGTGTGGTCAAAATTGTGAATGCAACGAAGCAAGTCTGTATGATGCAACTAATGGATTGACTTTATTTTGATATGGTGATGGAAATGATAGTATAAATTACAAAACCTTATTTGACACATGCTACTTGAAACAGCTTTCTTAAAGTAGCATAAAAATATTCGCACTTTTGAATTTTTTTTTGTGCGTGCTTTATTTTGTTGTGCGCAGGATTCACAACCTGTGTGCATGTGCACACGCACAGCTTAGAGGGAACATAGCCACCACCCCCCAGCTGAATCCAGCTCCCACCCTGGCTCTCCATGACACACTTACCTATGTGTCACAACACAGTAATGTGACACAACACAATGGTTGAGAACCTTTGCTCTTGGAATCACAACCTACTTGGAACTGCCTCAGTGTCACCATGTATTACAAAACATGCAGAACATCATCCCTGAGAGGCAATCAGTGTGCCACAGACCAACACACCATCAGTATTATCACTTTACTACACCTGACCTAATGAGCCAGTGAAAAAGCAGATACACTAAGTGTACAAATCTTATGAGTGATCAAGTTTTATTACCTTTGCATATACTCTTCCAAAGTCAGGGTATTTGATGAATACATTTTTTTTTAAACATCAAAAATTTCACTGAAGATAGAAAAAGTAATCTATTTCTTTAATGCTACCATAAATACTACTTTTGAAGGCAACAGTCTCAGTGCACTCCACCCTATTACTCAGCTCCAGAATATTGACCCTTCTTCATCTTGAGTTCTCAAGTGCAAATGGCAACATTTATAGCTTCTGCGGCAGTAAGATGCTCATTTGCTCATTGTTTGTAAATACAAATAGTCATAACTGTCAGCAACTGAGTCCAAAATAAAGTAAAACAAGGCACTTAAAGATTAACAAACTTATTTATTGCATGAGCTTTCATGGGACAAAATCCCACTTTGTCAGACACCTTGAAGATGGGGAAACTTAAAAAAAATGAGGGGAAATAAATGCAGGGGAGTGTACATCATGGGATCAGGTCACGCAGTAACAGCAAATCGAAGCAACTGTAAAGATTCAAACAGTAAGGAAGAGCATATAAAGGAAAATGAGGTTAAATCACCTGTTGTAATGAGAAAAAAAGCCAAAGCCCCTATTAAGCCCTGAAGCAATGCAATCAAATTTGTAAATAAATTTGATCTCAGTAGCTTCTCCTTGAAGCCTTGATCTGGTATTCATCTGTCTGAGCACCACAATTACTAAATCATCAATGGAATGATCAGGGAGATTGAAATGCTGATCCACTGGTTTTAGAATGTTGTGATTTCTAATGTCAGATTTGTGTCCTTTTATTCTTTTGTGCAGAAAAACTGTCCTGTTTGTCCAATATGTAAGGCAGAGGCGCATTTCTGGCACATGATGGCATAAATCACATTGGTGAATGAGCCTGTGATGGAGTAGCTCATTTTATTTGGTTCTGAAATAGTGTCTTTTGTGCAGACATGTGGCAAAGTTGGCAGCGTGGTTTGTTGCAGGGATATTTGCATGCTTTAATGGTTCTATTGCTAAGTCTGTAATTGCTGGTAAGTATCTGTTTAAGGTCAGGGTGCTGTCTGTCAGCGAGGAGGGGTCTGTCTCCCAAGGCTTGAGTCTGGGGTCATCTTGAAGAATTGGCTGTAGATCCTTGATGATGTGCTATAGAGGTCTGACATGGGGATTGTAGGTAGTGACTAGTTGCAGTCAGTTGTTTTCTTCCTTGGCCTTCTGTAGTAGTTGACTTTGGGGTACCTGCCTGGCTCTGCAAATCTGTTACCACCTTTAGAACTAGACAAAGTACCTCCTCATGAGCTCACATACATTATGAAGCACACAACAGATCCCAATCACATGTATGACATTAAAGATGCTTCAGTCCAAGCAAGTCTATGAACTGTGCCACCTTGTTTTAGTCATCCAAAGGCACATTACACCACCATCCTGCATTTGCTCTGCATGTAGTTAAGCTGCCCCTTGTCCAGTTTACGTACACCAGGATAAGGCTTCATAATCCTGGGCAGCAAAAGGTCACTTAGAAATCATAACTGGTACTGATGGCTTGATTTCTGTTTTGTTTGTGTAGAGAGGGGGAAGAACTATCTACCAACTTGTCCCAGATGAACCAGGCTATACCTCTAGAATAACCTGGCATCATGAACTCAATCAATGCATAGGAGGTAGGTGTCTGAATATACCACAATGCATGCATTATGCCTGCATAATAATGAAGAGGTATCCTTTTCTATAATGACCTCGCTTGCTTGAAATGGCAGGCATGGGATGAATATACACATGCCATCAATCATACCTGCAAAGCTTAGTAACCCTATTCACTAAAATCCCTCTATCATTTCAGAATTTCTTTTTCTCATTTTACAGGACAGCATTAATTGCCCCACAAACATTCATGACACTGTGTGCTGTTGATCTTCCAAAAGAGCTATAGTAGTTTATGTTGGCACAAGGGAAAAGCAACTCATTTCTGGAATATTTTTGGGTCTTTCAGCTGAATGCTCCATTGCTTGAGTGGCCTGCTGCTCAAGCGAAAGGGCAAGTTCCGAACAGCTGCATGAATGCATCTTTCTTGATGTAGGCAGTGTAGTTGTAGCTGTGTCAGTAGTTAGCTGTGACACACTGATTATGTTTCCCAGACCTGAAGGTGAGCTCTGTGTAAGCTCAAAAGCTTGCATCTCTCACCAGGAGATGTTGGTTCAATAAAAGATATTACCTTCACTCACTTGGCCTTTCTAATATCCTGGTTCCAACATGGCTACCATACTGCATACAACACATGAACTCAGTCCCTGCCTCTATGCTATCATCCTACTCAGCTGCTATTATGTTACTCCTAACAGCAAGCCTTTGCTTCCCCATGATCCACTTCCAAAACAGCCTCTGAAACTACTGCCAATAGCTCTTGGCAACAGTTTGTGCACAGGTTTGAAAGCAAACATTGCCTTCCAAAAAAGCAACAGTTCCTAGACCCAGTAAGTCAGAGAACCGGTTTCTAACTTTCAGCGTGTAGCATCATTGAACCATACCTACTAGGTTACAACAAGGAAATGAATTTTGTGGGCCTAAACCATTTCTTCTCACAATCCCAAGATGAGGAAAAAAATTGTTCCACAACACTCCAATAGAATACAGAGCCATGCAGTGCATTGTGGTACTGTAAATTTGGACAGCAAGCCCAGAGAGCTGCACTGCTTGACATGATCACAAACAGTACCAATACAGATGAAGGACATGACAGTAGGGTGCTAATCTCTACACTATGGTTTTGCACTATGGAGGTGGCTATTATGCATTGACAAGCAAATAATGTCTATGTCACGGGATGCACAACCATGCAGTCCTAGCTTATGGTTTGCATAGCCTTCCTATTCAGTTTCATAATGTAAATGGGTGAGTTGATGTCAATATGCCATGTAAGATTCCTTTATGAATGTTCATAATGTATTCTACACGATTACTATGATATCATGCTTCCTGCAGCATCATGTATTCATGACCACGTGAAGCAGATTACATGGCTCATGGGGGAAGGGGTCAAACAAAACTCTCTTCCAGAAGCACATAAACAGCCAAAGCTGTAAGCAAACACAGAGCCTGGAGAGGTGCATAACAAAAGAATCACCTCAGCAAGAGATGAGGGAGCTAAGAGAAGATTGAAAAACAGGGAGAGAGAATTTGAATGGGAGAGAAACCACTGGCTTTTTGCCAGGGGCACTCCATATTGAAACATCTAGAAATAGGCAGAATACAGTTGCAAACCAAAACAGCTAGACTTGGTTGGTGAGAGGAGCATATTTGTAAGAAGGTTATTCGGTATGTGTGATAAATCTTTGATTTTCTAGTGGTAACTCCTGACTCCTTTATGGACTGATTATGTACTGATTTGCCATTTACTCACTTAAAATCATACCCTGATCAATAAACTAGTGTTTGTCTAACGCTGTGTGGGCTTTAGAGGGTGTGAGTGAGGGAGACCGGGCACAATCCATTTCAATGTTAAATGGATGAACTTGAGTATATGACGACTGGAGAAGGACCCCCTATCCCTACGAGACAGAAGTTCCCACTGTGATATCTAGTGCCAGGGGTACTCACTCGGGGACTATCACCCAAGAGGCCAGAGGGTGCACCCTACCTGCCTGGGACCAATTACATGAAGGAAGCTGGTCTGGACTGACTCGGGAGTAAGTAGTCACCTGGCAAAGCAAGGTGAATCGGGGTCCAGGAGTGGAGATTGAGGCTCACAGCAGCACACTGGCCCAGAATCAGGGAGCAGCCTGTCACACCCTGTAATTAGCAGGAGAGACAAAGCCACTGACGGAGGGCTATCTACCTACACACCTTATTTATTTGGTGTATGCAACCAGGTCAAGCCAAGCCATATTACTCTTATCAAAGATGTTCAAGGCATCAAGATCTTCAGGAAGCTCAGCCATTTTGCTGTCCATCAACTGTCTCTAAAACATCACCCATTTCAGAAACTCCACTGAATTAACTAACTTCTTTTCTCATACATTTAGTAAAATCAGTGCAAATCCCTTGAGTGGACACTCAAATTGATTTAAGAATGATTAACGTTAACTTTGCTTTATTTCAGCTAGATTAATTTAGGGTTTCTCTTTTTTCTCCTTAGTTATGGTTTTAACAATGCTCTGAAATCACACCAGACACACACTCAGAGGGCTACTGGTAGCCTTTCAGCTTTGCTGTTATTGCACATAGTAGGACTAGCTCTAATAGGAACTTTTCTGAGAAAAAAGGAGGCGTACGTATTAATGTTTTATTCTCTTGCAGTGATGATTTTTCCCGCCAGCTGAATAGTCTGAGAGTCTCATTTTGACTGAACTACTGCCGTGCCTCAAGAAGGCACTGATGTTGGTTTATACAATTTTAGGAGTTCCAAACAGAAGCGTGCTTTTGTTGTTTAATCCTGAGACTTTTGAATGAAGTGACTATGTATGGATTAGTGTTCCATTAGTGAGTATTCTCCCATGATTTGTTAGTTTAATTGGACTCCAGCCGGTGCTGATGTGTTTCTCGCCGCCCTTCTTGCTGTATCTCATTTCTTACAGTATGAAAGATTAACAGACTGAAAGGAATAAAGAAAACGATTGGTGGATGTGAATCAGAGGGAATGGAGGAAAAGTGTTTGATTTTGCAAGAGCAAGATAAGGAAGATTTTAAGAAAAGAACATGAAATAAGGTTTAAACAGTCTTCACAATGTTAACATATGCACAGTTACTCTAAAACTGTTTCCAGACTATCACTGTTAACTACACCCAGCCAAACTAGGCTTATGCATTGTTCAAATGTTTTAAAGTTTCCAGGCATAATCGGTACTGACCTACAAGTCAGGAGCAATCAATTACTTCTAGCCCTCCATGTGTCCTGCCCCCCCACATCTCCATTCCTAGCTCCTGCACCCTCCTCCCTATGAGCAGCTTTGTGGGCCCCTTCATTCTCCAATATTCCTCCATTTGCTTCCTCAAAATGTCAAGGATCATCTCTCTTTTATTACCTCTTCAAAGTACTTTTTCTTCCTCCCAGATTGAAGGGATGGACAGCTGGTTAGCATCCATTCTCTCCCAGCACAGAGCAGCCTCTGTGGAGTCATCAAGTTACAATGGAGATAAAAAGTGAACCTCCTCCATTCTCTTCCCCTTCTGACTCTCCCCTGCCCCCCACTGAGTGAACATTTCCCCTATTGCTGTTCTCCCTACAAGTCACCTAAGAGAAAAAATTTAACTGCTAAAGGCTTTTAGTTAACAATGCCAATGGCCTGTGTCATTCACCCAATGTTCCTCCATTCCCATTCTTCCTAACCCCCCTGCTTCTTATTTCTTGTCATATAGGATCCTATTATTTTGAACTTAACTGGGATAAAGAACAGAGATGAGATGGAAAGTGCCATTATGCTAGAAGATGTTAACAGCACCATCAACTAGTTCCTCCATCTATAGACAACTGCAGATTTGATTACAGCTGCTAGGTCTACTAACCAGATGCCAGGGATTCCATGTGCCTCCCTTTCCAATTTTCTAGAAAATTAATAGGACTCTGTCTACCCTACTATTCTGTCTAAGAATACTCCCTGAATCACAGAATCATAGAAACTGGAAGGGACCATGAAAAGTCCCTCCACTCCATTCCCCTGCACTCATGGCATTTTGCAATTGATCTAAGAAGGTATTCTCATTACAGATAAATGGAGAACCGCTATCCATTCCAACATACAACCACACAGTACAGTCAAATACCTTGTCCATCCTTACTTTTGCCAGAACACTTCTTAGACAATAAAGAACTAGAAAAGTAGGCAAAAGAAGGAGTTCTCTCCCAACTGTTCATCAGGAGCAAAGTTAAATGCAATTTATTGTTAAAACAAAAATATTTTAAATGAATCGTTTGATTCAATCTTCCCTCATTGTCTATCAGGCTCTTCATTCTTGTCTTTTGAGTTATAACCCTACCATTAACTCTCCAGTCGACTACAGAGTCCTCCAGCAAAATCAAAGGAGATATAACCTGATACTCCTCACAAGCATGAATGAAATAAAAACATTCAATCATTATACACAGAGCTGCCCTTTTTTTTTTTTTTTTGGCCTGTCTTCACAGACAAGGTCAGCTTCAAAACTATTGCACTTGGAAGCACAATATGGTGAGGAGGTGAGCAGCCCTCAATGCTGAACCAATAGGGTCAGGCATATTTAAAAAGTCAGGATATGCACAAGGCCTTGGGGCCAGGAGCAATGCCTCCAGGGGTACTGAGAGAAGTTGGTTGATGTGATTGCAGAGTTTGGTTGATGTGATTGCATTAGCCATCATCTCTGAAAACTCATGGTCAGTGGCGTTGCTGGGGTGGATGCATAGTGGGCCTCAGCCCCCCAAAACTCAGGGGCAGCCCCCTGAGTAGCCTGCCACTCTACTGCGTGGGGGTGCACCATCATGGCCCTGTGCAGGAAATGCTGCTGGGCCACAGCAGGGAGGGAGCTGCCGCAGGCTGGGCTGGGAGTTTTTAAAACTCCCGCCATGGTGTGACCCTGCTCTGAGCATGCTCCAAGAAGGGTCATGCCAGGGGCCTCAGCCTGTGCCGTGGCCCCGCTCTCCTCTAGCGCCAGCTAAGGGGGGAGAGCCTGAGGGCAGGCATGCTGTCCTGGCAGGGAAAGGACGTGGGGGTAGGGGTCAGCCCGGGGCAGTGGGGGCCAGCAGCAAGACTGGGATTTGGGGCTGCTGGGGGGGGGGGGCGAGAGAAGAGAACAAATTGGGGCCCCAGTAGCCAAGGTCCCCCTAATATTTAGGTGCAGCGTCGCCCCTGCTCATGGTGAATGGGCAGGTTCCGAATTATTGGAAAAATAGGCAAATATACAGTCTATTTTCAAAAATGAGAAAGTAGTACATATCACTAGGGAACACCAAAGGCAGGAAGTGTAGGTGGTCTTAGCTATGGGGCACCCAGCCAGTTGCTCAGGTCCCCAAGTCCATGACAGCAGAGTGGCATGGGTGGGGGGCAGGCAGGCACTGGCAGTGAGGGGGCAGGGGGCCAGGGACAGGCAGGGGGACCCGGCAGCATGGCTGGGAGGCCGGCAGCTAGGCTAGGGGGAAGTGAGGGGAGTCAGTGGGGGGGGGGGGGGGGCAGGGCTGGTGGAGGCCCCAGCAAGGCTGGGGGGAGACTCAAGGATGGAGCTCCCCCATGCGGCACAGAGAGACCCCATCACTGACTTTTGCCTGGGGCTGCAGATTCATTAAGACTGCTTTCTTGAGCATCTAAAGTGCTACTAAAACTTCCAAGGCCACACCTTTGATATGCCATTTTCTTCTGTCTGTAAAAACCAAAGTCCTGTGGCACCTCATTGTTTTTACTGTATGACAGACTAACACAGCTATCGCTCTGGAAATTTTCTTCCCTCTGATAATCATGGGACACTCTTACAGGATTATTCTGGTTTTTAAGATAACTCTTTACTGTTTGTTTTTTAACTAACATTTTCAAGCTCTGGTTTTATATATTACATTTTTCTTTTTGCACTAGTTCATCTTGGCTAATGTCTGATTGATTTAAAAAACAAAGCAAAAAAAACACTGACTGGCACTGGTTTATATCACTGTTTAGAAACCAACAATGAAGTTTAATGAATGAAAAATAACCACATTTCCCTAAAAGAGCAGGCTCTGAAGAGAACCTGTATGCCTCTTACAAACTTTAAATACTCACCAGTCATGATAAACAGATATAAAAAAGTGAAAGCACACTGATATTTGTTCCAAAAAATCAATCTTGCACTCACCTTCAAAGTCACTTTTTAGTGATTAAAAACAAGTATATAGTATAACAATAGGCATAATTCAAACCAAGTTTCAAATGTTGCTCATTCAAATTTGTTGCCAAGCTGGAGCTCTTGAAGCTAATGAGTCTATTCATTCATACATTACAGTACTTTAAAAAAACTATTTAAACATAAAAACAGACATACCCTCATTTCTCTTTAGCATCTCTAGTCCTCTGACATATTATATTAAATTAAATACAAAATAAATTACTTGTAATTGCCTGGCCTTTTTCAAGTGTGTGTCACAACCTTAACACTGTTAATGTAAAGCTGACATTTGATTCTGTATTCCTGTCATGCATGTGCAGTGTGGGGGAGACAGAAACCAGCACAATGTGAGTTTAGGCCTGACTGTCAGCCATGAATGTTTGCCTGGGTTTTTTCAATGTCTGTCAAACTTCAGTTTTATCTGACTTTTTTACTAAATTTAAAAACAAAAAACCTTCAGACACTTAAGCTATGCACTCAATCAACAGACAACTAGTTTGTTTCAGATAAATGTTTGAAAGATACATTTACACAACAAATGAAAAATAAGGGATTAATTCTGATCTGTCTTGTCAACATATCCGAACTCCTTAGGAGAGCATTAATCCAACAGAGCATATCTGCCAAGCCATTCTGCCCTTTATGACGGAAAAATAATCAATCATAATTCTGCTGGAAAAAATATGGAACAACATTAATTCAACCTGGTATTCAAAATATCACAGTTCAAGTTACAATGCATAAACATATGTAATACAAAGACAATGGGGCCAAACAGAGTAACTGAGGATTTAATTTGACTAGCAGAACATTTATGACTGATGAAGTAAAAGTGTGAAAGCTGAGATGCTGCTCTGACTGATGGATCCAAATTCAAGTGTCCAGGACTAACAAATAGGAAAAAGCAAACAGTTACTGAGCACATTTAACATGGAATCAACACTACAATCATGGAACCACACAGTACCATTCTCACAGAGGTGTTTTCCAAAGTAAAACCACACTTAAAATTTTGGCTAGCAACAATTATGTACCAGTTCTGCTAACATTTCTGCCAAAACTCTCCTGATTCTTCATGGAACATAAATGCTGATTGTTCTATTCAGATTGACTCATGTAGCTAAGAAAGTTCCAGCTTTCACATGGTGGTTATGTTCTATACCAAAAATCAAATGCTCATATTCTTTTCTAGTGCCTATTATTCTTCCCATGTCTCTTCAAGTTTAGAGATTCAGCTTCAGGATTTCCTACCCACTGTTCAAAAAATGGAATTAAAAAACTCCAACAAAAAGGATTAAATCTTTCCCAAGAGGTTTCAAGAAGGCATGAGTAATTACATACATTCTAATGAACGTATGGACTTCAGTAGCAGTTTGGGGCTACAGTAGAGAATTCAGCTCCTCCCTGAGTTATTCCCTCATATTACAGATGAGTGAGCAGCAAATCCCCTGCCATTTTGCACTGGCATGCCATCAGACTAGCAGTTCTGACTTCCCTTGCAAACATTTTTAAAAGTGTTTATTCCACACTGTCCATGAGACATGGACTGACTGTTTTGCATTTAAAACATACGCTATGCAGACAATGAAGTTCCACAGAAACATCCCTTTAGTCAACCCAGGCATGGAAATAGAATGGAAAGAAAACTAGCTGACACATACCTTTATGTGACAAAAGGCCAATTACATTAGAAGTGTCGATGTTTTTTCCATGAGGTCTCAGCAACTATTAATTTGAATTCCTGATTTTTTTTCCAGTTAGAGTTTACTTAAAAATTATATTCAATCTGAGACAACTTATTCGTGTTATCATAGCACCTAAGAGCTCCAGTCCCAGACGAAGGCTCCTGGTGTTTAGATGCTTTACAAACCAGACCACAAAGATAGACTCTGCCCCAACAGGTTTACAATTACTTGCAAGACACAAGATGGATACTGACACATTGGGGACTACAAGTAGAAAACTGAGACAGCATTGGTCAGCATGATAGGCAGTGATGTGCTAAGTTTCTACATACTTAACTTCAGAAAAGCTTCATTTCAACTGCAATTACATATTAAATGAACCAATGATAAATTTAGTTAATAAATGAAGCAGCAGCACAAACATTTACACCTAGTTAATATTTATCAATCCATCAATATAAACCTCTGTTCCAAGCGTGTGGACTGAAGTTGCAGAAGTGCAATTTCAGCAGTGAGAAGAGATTTTCTGTAATGAGGTGACCAATGCAAGGACGTATTCTAACCGAAGTTCATTATAAGGCCCTCAAACACCAAAAGCATTAGAAACTTGGCAGCAGCTTGTCACGGCAATGTCTGACAGCAGCACACACACATTAAAACTAGCAATAAGGTGTCCTCGCTCTCTGTCCTTGTCACTCTTTCATCGGCCAGTAAAGGATATAAGCTAATAAAAGAAATTTCAGTAGTCTAGGTGTACTTGCCACAAATAAATATACATTTGTCAGATGATTTTCAGTTTGTAAAACCCCATCAGCAAGGAGAAATTTAGCTACTGACGTGCATTCTTCTCCCCACTGATAGAAGATTTGAGTGATATTTTCAAAAGGACTTCTCCCGTTGACTTTCGGTGAGACTTAGAAGCTTAACTCATTTTTTAAAAGGCAACTTTAAAGAAATTTTCACACCTGTGACTAATTTATACTTTATGTATTTTTCTCCCAAATGCATGGGGCAATAAGAGAAGAAAAAAAAAGAGAGCAATGTCTATTACCTTTCTGATTTTATACCACAATAAAAAGTAGAAAATATTTCTAAAGGTGAGGAAAAAAAAATCTTCCAACTATATTGATTGGTATTTTTTCCACATTATACTATTTAATACTCATAACCCTCCTGAAGAAATTAGAAAGCCATTATAGAAAATGGTAAACTTTATAATCTTCTTCTATTGTCCACAAGTGCTGTCATAGCTGAACAGGTTTTATAAGCAAATAAGGGTACCTGGCAACTTAAAAAATACTGCCCAAAAACTAGTTATCTAAACTTGGATATACTCAGCCTGATGAAAGTTTATGTTAAGCAGATAGCTAGTGATAGGCTTATAGGAATAGTCAGTAATTTGAACTTCAAGAGTTTGCCTTGCTAACCCCCGCCCCCTTTTTTTTAACTAGTTTATTCAGATCTAATGCTGGTGGAATATTAAAAAGTAATTTTTTTCTGAGGAAATCCATTCGCTTAGTGTTCAAACACCACACGCTATCCTTCCATCAGCATTTTATTTAAAAAATTAATCACACGGGCATCCACCGAAGCAACAAGTTGTAAAACACTGAGGGAATATATACAGAAAATAAATTTTGAATATTAAGTCCATGCATTGGTAATTTGATTTTAAGAACTATTCATTGCGTCTGGGACAGAAATATAACATATGAACTACATATCAAAACAATATTGAAGTTTGGAGACCCGTAATCTGCTCAAACTAGCTGCAGACCACTTTATTCACAGAATTTAGCTAAATGTTTGAAAACAAACACAGTCAAGAAAAGTCTCTTACTGCAGTGGGTCCCAACCTTTTCAGTAACAAGGCACATTTCAGTGAGACAATTCCACGGCATACCCACTTTTTCCAGATGAACTGATTGCTCATAAACATCACATTTGCTTATATTTACTATGATTACAGTCTTACTAGAAAGGTTTGCAAGACAGTGCATACAACAAGGTAAAGAAGGATCAAATACATTAATGTTTCAAATCCACTGGAAAAAACCACACATCTCAATTTTATTCTTTGGCCACTAGCATTTATAAAGTTCACGTTTTAGAATCAAATGATCAATACCTCACTTTTAATTTGATTAATTTTCCTGAGTTTTATGAGTTGTAATTTTGATTAGATAGACTTGTTTAAGATGAAACAATGTTTTACATTGACTTTCATTACCTTTGCACAAAATTGCACAGCATCCTTGGAGAGTTCTCACAGCACACCAGCTGAAACTGAACACTTCTGAAGCAAAATGTAAATGAGCTGTCATAATTACCCATCCTTTAAGCCGGACCCCAGCATAATTTTTTTAAGGCCCTGTTTAAACGTGTAAAATGGGCACCCTCCCAAACATATACCACAATCACTTGCAGCCCCCCAGAGATCTGGGCCCTGATGAAGTGCATCCTTCCTCCTCGACCCCCATGTGGGGGCCCTGTTTTAAGACCATGCTCCCAAGATAGATGAGGCAAAAGAAAATAATGAAAAACAGTATAAAAGGAAAAAAGGTGGAATACAAAAATTAAGTACAATTTAGAAGACTAGAATGCAAATTATTAAAGGAAAATGCTGTTTTGTGAGGTTTCACAGAAGGTCTAGCGTGGGGGAAGAAAGCCAGCCACTCACTGCTGACAAGAGGCAGAACATGACAGAAACTGCTTTGTTATACTTCTCTGCCCCATATTTACAAGCAGAAGTAAATCCCATACTTGGGGTTTGGAGACTTGCTGTGATCACAGAAGCTCACAAACCAAATCTCTTTAATTACTTCTAGTGATAGTTTTCCTCACCTCCTCCCTTTTTGCCTTTGAACATATCTCCTTCTCAACCTTCCAATTACAACCAAAAATTTCTTTGAATGAATGTGCTATAAAGTCATAAAAATGGAATTATGACATTTCATGGAAAAGATAAATATTATATATCCAGGAACAGATCAAGCAGGCTCATACAGACTGAAAGAGCAAAAATACTTATCAAACTCTGATTACTAGCAAAAATATCAGGTGAAATTATTTATGAAGTGTGGAAGAGAAAGGATCCTAAGGCTTAAGCAAGAAATATCTGGGTTTTCTTCCCAGCATGAAGCCTTCATTCCAGCGGTTCCCAACCTTTTCAGCTCAAGGGCCACAGATATTTTTATAACCCGCGAGCACCAGTCTCTATCAGCAGATCTCCCAAACGTGCACTCAGGTAAAAGGAATTAGCAAGAAAACTAACTGCTTCCTCATTGAGCTCCCATCTCCCTAGTTGCAGCAGCAAAACTGCACACATCCTGTAGAGCTGTGTGTTGCACCTGGGTCCCTAACCAATGGCTCCCTTCTACAGCCTGTGGGAAGGAAGAATCAGTGCTCCCCTCCCTCTGGCTCCATCAGGGACCCCACCACCTATGGATCTAGGGGGAGTACTTTGCCATGTTTCCTGCTACAGACTGGCTGAGAGGGGAGTGTTGATCTCCCATCTCCTTGGCTGTAGGAAGGAATGTGCACCAGTCTTTTAAGCCCACAAAAATGCCTTGGTCCTTAGGCAGTGGGTGTTTTCTTCACCCAGCCACGGGCCACCTTGAAAACCCCCGAGGGTCACTTTTAGACCCCAGGGCACAGGTTGGGAACCACTGATTCATTCCTTCTCTGCCCCCTCCCCCCCCAACATTTTTCCATTACTCCTTTGGAGAACCATTTTGAAAAAGAAAGAAAGAAAGAAAGAAAGAAAGAAAGAAAGAAAGAAAGAAAGAAAGAAAGAAAGAAAGAAAGAAAGAAAGCTTTGCCGCAGCAAGTTATTTTTCTTTGCTTAGCTATATTTTTGTTAATGGTATTTAGAAATAGACAACCAATCTTAAAATAAATTGACAAAAAATATTAACAAGGGATTTAGGACTTAAATCATGTTTGCAGGACCCCCAGATTTTCTGTTAGCCTCCTAACAGCTATGCAGGGAGTAAGAACAAGTGAACTCCTTGTTTTGTTACTCCAAAGCAATGTAATCACTATTAGTCAGAGAAAGAAGACTGTTTGCTTTTCCTGCCCCTACTCCTCCATTCGGGTTTATACATTCAGAATAATTGAATAGAATTGGGGGGGAAGCATATTAAAGGCTATCCCTAAGTGCATGCAAGTCCACTTTGTCAAAATGGCTGTTACTAGCAGTGAACAATCATAACCGTGCACTTCACATAGTTTTAAATATATTTTTGGTCCAAACAATTCACAAGCTTTTATTTCACCACCCACAGCTACTTCCTTTTTTCTATATATAAAAAAAAAGTCCTTCTCCACTGTACGCTAATTATGCCATCTGTTTTAACCCAGAATTGTAACATTAAGAAACAGCACATTATAGCACATTAACTCCTTAACATTCCCACATCTTCACACTCCTTCAGATTCTCCAAGACATAGGCAAGGCAGAAGGCAAGAAAATCTGTTTCCCATTTTTTGTATTCCCTGCTTCCTACAATGTAACTGCATTGTCAGGCTCCACAGGGATTTATACAATCTGACAATTTCCCTCCACTTCACCTCAACAAAATAACGGTGGTTGTCAGGATCAGCAAAAAAAACATACACTAACAGGGAAAAAAAATAAAGGGGGGGGGGGCAGTGTGGGCCACAGCAGAACAAATGCATGTATGTCGGAACTATCTGTTATAGGAAGTAGGCTGGTTCCACGAACAATGGCCAAACTGAGCAGCTCCTGAAGCATGTCTATAGGTTGAAGCCAGCCTCAGAATACCAAAAGAACTCCCCATGGTTTAAAGAGGGTACTTGGTCCTGCTGTAAGTGCAGGTAACTGGACTCGATGACCTCTCATGGTCCCTTCCACTTTCTATGACTCTGTGATATCCATGTAAAAACAGGGTACCCAAAATTTCTTGAAGGCAAGTCCCGCTTCAAATGCCTATACATCTTCATTTATGTACCTTTCATGCTGTCCCCCAAAAATTAGCACACTTTGGAAGGTGTGTGTATAGAGCTTCATAATATACTTTCTCTCCTTTCTTAAGTGCTTTAAGAAGCAGTGAAACATCAAACATACTTTACATTTCATGACCCACCAACTGCTAAGCTAATACTAATTAAAATAAATGAGGTAGTTCATACCTCGGTTCTGCTGCTCCAGGCTCTGAGCAAACTCAGGCAAGCATCATTGCATCAGTTATGCTTGCTACACATTTTGCTGGTTTCCTTCATAGCCATAACTGCCGGAAACTTTCATTATTATTATTATTATTTGAATGAAATCTGAGTCTCTGCAGAACAAGTGGGAGGAAACCTGTTTAGTTAATTCTTCATGCCACCTTGGGAGTTCTGCTCCATGCTTTAGGAAACAAAACCGAGTTAAGAGGAACATATTGCTATTTGGAAAATGTCATACCTATTGTCACAAGTAAGCCTAAATTTATTATAAACATCAGCTAATGGAAAAGAAATACTATTTAGCAGAACCCTGTTCATCTATTTCAATTGCATCAATGATACAATTACAATACTTGTTTTTGTGACAAGCTACTCTTTAAAACTGAAAGTAGGGGAAAATACAAAGGACAGATTTTTCCTAATACTGTTCAAGAAGGTGTATTAGCAAGTATAGCTGCAGCTATAATTTAAATGAAATTGAACATGCAAGAAGCAAGCATATATGCAGAAAAGAATAAAAGGTGGAAGACTGGGCTTTGGCAAGTCTAGTAATATAGTTTTCAGGCCCTCCCAAAAATACCTTCTAAAAAGCTGCAGGTACTGTCTGTATACAATTTCAGACTCCAAGACAGCATCCCTCTGGAACTGGTCTCCAAGAAGTTTGGTTCTGTACCCTTGGTTTATATTTTCAGGACTACAGTAGTATCTAACTATTAAGGTTGAAAAATTAAAATATTTTTATTAGCATTAAGTTTAGACTTGAAATTAGGGGCAGGTTTCTAACCATCAAGAGAGTGGAAGCTCTGGAATAGCCTTCCAAGAGGAATGGGGGGTGCAGGGGGGGAACTAGCTGGTTTCAAAACTGAGCTTGATATATTTATGGAAGGAATAATATGATGGGACCATCTAGCTGGCAACTGATTAATCTTTGATTATTGATGGTTGATATGCCAGTGGTCTGAGATGGGACGTCAGATGGAATGGGTTCCAAGTTATTCCAGAGAATTCCCTCTTGGGTACCTGGCTAGAGGGTTGTTGTTTTTTTTAAATACTTTTTAAATAGTTTTATATTTTTTAATAATTATTCCTTTACTTATCAGAAAAGAGACACAAGATCAAGTCATTTATTCTGACTAACTTTTTTCCACTGGTAAATATGTAAATGGATTAAATCTGAACATATGGCCAGTGTCACACAGACAGCATCTAACTATTCATTAGCTCTGCACACAAACCCCATTTGTGTAAAACAGACAATATCACCACAGCTCAGTTCAATGGACCCGAGAGGTGATGGCACAGCTTCAAATTAGGGGCTCCTGACCACTAAGGTAAGGTATATGCTGAAGGGGTCACAAGCAACCTCAGGGAAAAGAAGCAAACATTCTACATTGTAGTATTTCCTGCTACTGAGACAAAACACAAAATTGAGCATTCAATGCAAAGACAACACAACTAACTGTCTGCTTTACAGTTAATGGGAAAGTACCAACCAGCAACACTATTCTACATAGAAGATGATCTCAATGAAAAATTATAAAGATGTTACCTGTCACTTGGCCTGTTCCTCTCCCTTTCCACCCAGTAGCTTCCCCCAACAAGGCCAGAGTAAGTCACATCTTTAATTATGTATCCATTTACCTGGACTCTATGACAAAGGCTACTTGCAGTTTATTTTAAAACAGTGGGTTTTATTTATTTATTTTCAAGAAACATTACGGGAATACTCCCATTTTAAAGGCAATTTACAGCATGGACTTTCACTGAAAGAGGATAAATACTGCCAGTCACACAGCACAATTTAGGTGAAATTAAACTGATCAATTTGATTTATTTTCAGTTATTTGAGTTGTGACATACAGCTTCAAAGCTCAGATCTCAGCCTTTATTAAAATATTAAATTTTACAGGCAAACATTTCAGTGACTTTAAGAGACAACTGTCTAACATAAATGTCTTCTTTATATATGCCACCTATCCACTCATACACGGCCATAGACAAGTTATTTTATCAATAAATTGTCACTTATCAAACAGCTGAAGATGAAGAAGCTTAAAGAATAACAAAAGAACAGAAAATCCTATGGCAGAAAATGGATGTAAAAAAACAAAGGTAGACTTTTCCTCAGAAAGCATTTCCAGTTAAAGCACAATCCAAATTTTGATGTCTGTTTCACATACACAAGGCGACTTATGGCCAACTGATACACAGCAACTTGTTGACAAAGGCACCATGCATACCACAGCCTAATCAAGAGCATTCTGTCACATACTGCATAAAGCTACCACTTCTCCCTTTTTATGGATAAAACTAGTCTCTGCCCCCTTTTGTTACATGCCTCCTGCAGGCCAAGCTTAGAGAAATGCTATTATTCACCAAAAAGATTTCTGTGAGCTTCCTGTAGTCAGTCTAGCTCTACATGCCTTTGTTGTTTTCCTGTTAGTTTGGGAATAGAATTACCTATGCCTCAAGACGTAATTTTGTGTTTCAGGATAGATCACAGAAATAATCAGGGAGGAAAGTGATTCACAATGTTTTTATGACAGATATATATATATATATATATATATATATATATATATAACCATAGCAGGGTAATGGAATCTCTTTCCAAACAGCTCACCAGTACAGTCAAACTTCTTGGAAGATGACTCCACTGAAATCTGAGCCAAAGTTATACAGTCAGATTAAGTAAACATGCATGGAACATAACACACACACATTATTAAATAATCTCATTGGTAAAAAAAAAAAAAGGCCCATTGTTGCAGATATAAGAGTTTCAGTTTTGTGCATTTTTATTTTGAATGAATCCATCAAACTTTAAAACAAAACATTTAAAGAAAACCCTTAACTCTTAAGAACAAACACATTGTCACAACAAACAAAGGAAGCCTGTAAAATATCCAAGTCTCACAACAGCGTGAAAACATGCACTACAGCCATAACAATACAAGCCTGCTGCTTTGAAAATAATACCTCACATAAAATTCTACTTGAGGTGAGCATAGTGGTAGTAAATCATTTCTGGAAAACATGACAGACACCTTAACACATTTTCAGTTGTGTCTTTCTATCTACATTAGCTCTTTCCCACATTTCTTACAAAACAGCACAAAAAGTAACTTGCATCTCTCAAACCTCACAATTTAAAATTTTATCTTCCAAAAAGCAAGCATCGTATGATGCCAAAATATTAACTTAATATTTTAACAGTTTCTGCCTTTTATCATGAAAGTAAACCCAAGTCATAGTAGGAAAATTGTAGTAACTCTTAGTATAGGTGCAACAGAATTGATCTGGGGATTTCAGGAAAGGGGAAAGAACACAGGTTACTTGAGGTTACAAACTGAACAAAATTAAATCCAAATTGTTGGTTCTCTCCTGGGTTAGCTTTCTACACTGACAAATGTTCTCTAAGCTTTTGCCACAGGCAGCAGTGCCATGGTCTTGAGTATTAAAAGACCTACTGAAAAACAAATATGACCTTTAGTAAAGCAATCAAGTCAAATTTATATATCCCAACAAAAACAATTTGGAAACTTGAGTCAATTGAATTCCTGACTGGGAAAGGCCAAAAGAAAAAAGAAAAGAAAAGAAAGAGATGGGGGGGGGGAGATGGCCTTTAACTACCACGACAATATACACTGTCAATAGAAAGCACATAAAACTTACTGCTAAGCAGAGTACTGACTCTCCCAAGTACCAGCAAACACTGTAAGTAGTAGTTTCCAATAAAAAGCTGGCAAAAAGAGTAATCTGACAACTGTTACAAAAAACATACTACTCTGAAATGCAACTTCACATCTATTACATACAATATGATCCAGATGCAATTTTGCTTTTTACTGTCTTTGGAAAAATTTTATTTATTTATTTTACCACCTGTGGCCTTTATTTAATTGAATGAATTGACAGCTCTGTGGTCTATCACAGTGAGGAATTACTGTGGTCAACTCCAGTTCCTGGGTTGCCACAGTTTTAAAAAATCAATAAGATGGAAATGATTCTTGTATTTGGAGGCTCTAGGAACACACAAAGATGAAATACAGTGACCACAAACAAAGTTATAATACAAATCAGGTATTTTACTTGTAAATTGTTACACACACATCCATTTACACAACCTAAGAGAACCCAAGCAATAGCCAACACCAAATTCATCCTCACACATTTTAGAGTCTGGTGTCTCTCTCAACACGTGGTCACTGATACAGCGGTGGTTCCTGTTGGGGTCTTCCCAGTGAGTTCTTCCCAACCTACCCATACTAGGAAATCCATTTATCTCCTTTTTACGCCTAATCACCTTATGCATAAGCATGAGGGTTTCAACCTATTTTTCCTTACCTGTACTTCCACACTTCAAAATCTTTGGGTACCCCACTCTGCATAGATTGTCTTCTTAGCTCCTCTTTTTCTTATTAACATTTATGTAAATATGTTCCCAAGGTAACACACAGTCAGAGCAGAACTTGCTGTAATGTTAGAATCAGATGTCTTGTACTCCAGATGGGGGAACACTGTGATCTAGATGGGTACATAGTGATACATTTTCCTGGAATATCACCTGTTCAGAGTAATCTTGTAGGCAACAGGGTCATTCCTGGGTCATCCACTAATGTCCAACCTCCTTAAACCCAAAGCTTAGCATAGCTAAACTGAAATCTTACAAACTTTATCCTGTAGAGAGATCCTTCATTACTGCCTTACCTTACTCATACACCTAATACACAGTTGCCATCTTACACTCATGTTGTCCTGTCCCACTTATTTATCACATATTCTAATTAAGCCAGAGCTCAACAAAACTGCTGCACAGCTTCCAACTAAGGCGCCTAGCTGAGATGCCCCCGCCGTCATTTTTGGTGGTGACAGTGTCTCCACCTCTCCACCCCACCCCCACATCCTCTGAGCGCCACTACAGGCCCCGACGGCTCTACTTTCAGGTGTGGGGGCACTCCACCACTGCATTTCCATAGTGCAGGTAGGCACCACTCTAAAAACCCTGGGTCCCATGGCAACCTGGCTCCCATGGTTTGTCAAGCCCTGAATTAATCATATTTGGACAACATGCAAGTTAACAACAATAATGAAATTAAAGAATAAAATGAGCTAACTAGCTACACATCATTTGGCTAAACACATGCTCATCAAGATTGCTGTCTAATAAACTCTGTTACACCCAATTAATCAACAGTCCTCTGAATATCATAAAAGCAGAATGGGACACTTCTCAAAACGACTCAGTGGACTGATTTTTAAAATGTCACTCACCACCATACCGCATCTGTTCTTTCCTGCCACTGATGTCAGCATCACCACCCCATTTGTCCATTTCTCCTTCAGTAATCTCTGCCCCTTCTTACATACAGACAACTGTGCAAGGAAATTTCTTCCTGACCTAGTATCAATTCTCCACATTAAAATACCTCCTGAAGAACTACTTCTACCATAAGGCACAGAAGAAGCTAATCAGCTGATGGTGATAGATAGTGAGCCTTAAGAGAGAAACATTTTATAAAAAAAAGCTTACGGCTAAAAAGGTAGCCTATGAACACCTGAATTTTATACAGCATTCTCAAAGGGAATCTTATGTTGGTGCACTCTGTTCACGCATACAAAACACTAGTCTCTCTGTCTTCGGTGCAGTTAATAGGACACCGCCGCCCTCACTGTCACATCCACACTACTTCACTTTCACTTCTGGTTGCTATTAACTTTCTGCTCTCTAAAGCAAAGAGCAGCAGGTAATTTTATGCCCCTACTTCTGCCACCATCTTCATTTCCTCCTCTCCTACCCCAGTGGCTTTCAAACCATGGGTCAGGACCCAGCACTGGGTTGCAGATTGTCAGGGACAGGGTCACAGCAACCACCACCAAAAGGAAAGACTGCATTGCTGAAAGATGTAATTATCAGGTCATCACTGCTCAACAGCGCAGTGAAAATGATACGTGAGGGGGAGCGAATAAGCATGGCTGTAGCCCCACGGCTTGCTAGGGTCCCGAACCACAGCTGGGCTTCCTGAGAGCCAGCTGCCTGGTGCTTCCCCAGGCTCACAGGGTGCAGCACAAGCCCAGAGTGGCTGCTGCCTGGGACCACCCCCAGCCCAAGTATCACTGCCATCACCAGCTCCCCTCACTCTGCTCCCTAGCTGTCAGTAGTGGGCAGGGCAAGGGGGAGTCTACAGGGTTGGAAAAGGGTCTCGTGCTGGGAGTTGTCCCAGACAGCAGCTACTGTCCCCAGGGGCTGCAGCTGTGCTGCTCCTAGGACCCCAGACAGCCACAGCTCTCTTGCTGCAGGGGACCTGGGGTGCAGCTGTGCTGCCGCCAGGGACCCAAGAAGCGCAAGTGGCTGCCTCTTTTCTTTCATCTGGACCTGCATCCGCAGCAACAGTGCTGGGACCCTGGCAAGGGAGGCGGCAGGGGAGGGGTCTGGCAGCAGGGAGCTCATCTGAGAGAATGGTCTCTCAGCTCCCGCTAGCTGCCACTCAGGTCAGTGGAAGTAAGCCTAGTGAGGATGCACTATGCCATCCCAAGGATGGTTGTGTGGATGTCAGTCAGCATTATAATTACAGCAGTGTCTATCTGCCAGCAGAACTTTCTAGTGCAGACAGAGCTTTTGTCTTCCCAGGGTTCTCGGTGCCTTCAGCATAGCTGACGGAGGAGAGACAGGTGATATAATGGCAACGCCCCTTACTGTATACTGTTAATTCATATCCCTGGAAAGATACTGGTGCAGCCATGTCCTCCTGGGCCTTGCAGAATTAGAGTTCAGCAGTTCCCACTCTGCAGTGCTTACACAACTGTCTTCTTCACTGCAAGTCTCTAGCTTACAATCTCCTTGTTGGTCAATGGCTCATGATGGTCACCTAAAAATCCTGTTGAGTATGGGTCACCACCTTTGTTGTCACTGGACAGCTTGCCTCCCAAACTCATAGCGTATTTCAATGATAACCATAAAGCAAAATGCCCTAACATCTACACAGGAATTATAGATGTATGACAGAACAATGACTTTTAGTAGAGCTTTCATATCGTGTCATACATGGCATGTCTTGTACAAAATATCAAAGCCATATACCAATGATGAAAATGGGGGGGTAGAAGGTTCTATTTTGAGGAACAATGATATATACATTCACTGCCTCCCCCACCCCTAAAAGAACCATATATCCTTTTAGTCGCAAGGAGGAAGATACAGAAACTAGCCCTATACCTATGGATCTCATCCACAGTGGAGGAATTTTTAAGCAGGAAAATGCAAGTGGTTTTCATTCCCTCTTTGCTGCCTGCATTGTGCACAAAACAGGAGAGATAATTTGCCCTCAAGTACTGATTGCTGCTTGCAGGCCTTTTAAAAATATATATACCACTAGACTAACAAATGTGTCTAGTATTAATCAGGTGGACACCAAACCAGTTTAAAAGTTATCTTCACTTGCATGACAGATTACAGGTACCTCTCTTCCTCTTCCCTCCCACATACATTTTTCATATCAGAGTGTCATTGTTTACCAGGGAACAGACTGGCAAAACCATTAAAAAAACAACAAGCAGTTGTGTGGCACTTTAAGACTAACAGATTTATTTTTTGCATGAGCTTTCGTGGGAGAAGATCAAAGTTTTACTTCAACCGTTTTATTATATCTATAACCAGGGTACTGTAACATTCGAAAAACAACTACTCTCAGCAAAAATATTCCTTCTTCATGTCTTCCCTTTTGTATCTTTGTGAGCACACAGGCTTTTGGTCAGCAAGACCTTCAACATCCTAAAGGAGCTCAATAAAGTGTTTAAAACAAAAAAAAAAAAAAAAGTTGATGCAACTCAGAACCTTCATGTTGCCAAAGACCAAGTGGCAGATTCTGATTTTACTGACTTTAGTTGGGTTACTCTGAATTTACATTTTGTATACTCAAGATCACAATCTGGTTCCTAGCACATAAAATACTAATCTTTATAGCTCTATTAAGTGAACTTTAAAAAACAGAACAATTCCTCTTTGAAGTGTAGGGGAGGGAAGAACAGGGGAAGTTATATTGTATGATTTTTCATCCTGTCTAAATCAATGCACGTTCCTTTTCACTCTCCAAGCATCTAGATAAGAGCCTATTTCCTTATTTTGCTATGGGCTTTTGGACAGCAAGATGGTATGATTTTATTTTCTCCTCATGAGTCTTCAAAGGAACAAAAGGGAAACCAAATTTAGTTCTAATAATTGAGGATGGAAAACTTCCTGGGTATTCAACTGTTTGTTTTAATCAATAAGTTTTACAAGACTGGAACTGAGTATTAGCCACTAAAGCAATCCAGTTTTATTGTTATGTGGCAACATTTATTTTGAACCTTCATTTAATATTCGTAATGGCTAGTCTGACAACCTAAAAACACTTACAAGACTTCTACTTACTACCTAAAACTAAGGCAACATAGGAAATCAAAGTTCAAACCACCCCAGACTCTTATTAGTGTACCTGTTTGTGAAGGGATTGCCTCTAGGGCAGAAAGGAAATTCAGCCTCCATGTCCTTTCCTTAGCATCTAAAACCAAAACTATTACCATTAACTGTGGTTGAATTTGTGGGTGGGCGGTGTCACCTCATTTCACATAACTGAGGTCATACAACAGGTCTCCTGAACCTGGTCCAGATGTGAATCCGCATCCTTGAGGTAAAATACTCCGTATCCCACTACCTATCCCCTATAAATAATATTTGTATGAAATCTGACATAAACAATAGGTTGCCCAAAAATAATTCAAATAAAAAGCTTTACAGAAAGTTCAGTGTGACAAATTAAATGGCCCTAGAAATGTGCTCACGTGCAGTCAAACTTACATATCAAATTTATGCTAGACCATTTTCTATACCTCCATCCATCAGAATTTAAGTGCCTTACTAATGCCCAAAACAGCAGAAAAATCATCTCTTAAAGATTATGACAGCCTCAGGCAAAGGCAGGAAGGCAAACATCTTCATATTGATGTACGATTTCATCGTATTCACCTCAAGAACCAGACAGATGCCCAAAACCATCAATGACAACAAGGACAAGAAAAGACTGCAAAAAAGTATCAAGAACACAAGTCACACCTGAGTTACTTTTATTAATTCTATAATTATTAAACTTTAGATGGCAAAGGCTACCTTGATATACCTTTGAGTAACAATTCTATATGAGCAAAATAAAAAATGTTTTATAAGTCTTATGTTAATTTTCTCATATCAAGAGCCCCAATATAGGCACTATATTTACATATGAGAAAAACAGTGTGGTAAAACTGTTTTTATAGATATAAATATCAACTTTAAAGAGACACTTCAAAAGCTTCCAGGCAGAAAAAAGAGTCTATGACACCCCTCCTGATGGAAAACCAGCAATTTTCTCTTATACATATAAGAAATCTCCCACTTCAAGATCTAAATGGACCATGAAATACACTGGACCTGCAATCCAGTGATTTCAAAGAGCTTTGTATAAGACACATAGTCTAGAGCATGTTTTTTGTTTTGTTTTGCTTGTTTTTGAATCTTATATATGGACGTGGCATAGAATGTACTTCTCAGAAGGCAAATGGAAGTGGAAAAAAGTTCCATAAAGAAAGTAAATGCATGAATGGCAGTTTTCATATCTTGCAAAATCAAAATAAATTTACATCACAAACTATTTTCCTAGCAACAGTCAGCTTTCTATCCCCAGTCTCTCCTTCAGCAGAGCTGTTCTTTCAGAGACCGTGATTTGCTGTTGTTTGAAGTACAATAATGAAAATACATTTCTAATCTTCAAGACAGACATAGCTAAACTTCTTTTCTGCCAAGACCTTCCAAAACCTTTAAAAAAAAAAAAAAAAAAGGTGAATGCTAAAAGGCACCATCAACAGACAACAGGGAACCTAATAAGAATGAGAAGGGAGCCAATGTGGCCCAGTGTATAGAGCACTGGATAGGGACTCTTTACTGAAATTAAAATGGGGATAATGATGCCTACCTACTTTGTAAAGCACTGTGAGATTTGCTGAAGGCAAATACTACTTAAGACTTGGGTAGTCTTTTAGCAACCTTTTACTATAGTGATCAATATTAGTTCTTCTCATACTAGTTCTCCTGGTGGAAAGATACAATATTTCCTTCTGCAACTGCACTTTTAACCTTCACCAAAAGGTTCAATACATTTACAGCAATGTCCCCTGTAAGCTGCGCTGGCGCGCTGCAGCACAGCCCACCACAGCCGCCAGTGCAGGGAAGCCTGCTGGCAGCGCACTGCCGGCAGCCAGAGGCCCTCCATAGAGCTCCTCTGGGTCTGGGAGTTTTGAAAACTCCTGCCCAGAGAAACTCTAACAGAGCAAGCCCAGAAAATCTCGGCATGCTCCGTACAGCTTCTCTGGCCCCAGGAGCTGTGGCTGGGCTGTGCGGCTCCAGCCACAAGGTAAGTTTCTGGGAGCCGCCGGGAGTGGGGGCAGGGAGGCTGCTGGGGAGCCGGGAGTGGGCCGGGGGGGGCAGCGGCCAGGAGCAGGCCCGCGGGGGCGGCCGGGGGGGCTGGGGGGGGGGGGCCCCCGGGGGGGGGGGGCAGCGAGCAACATGAGTTGCTCAGCTGCCAGCATCTCTTAGAGGGAACATTGATTTACAGTTACTATACAAATGGAATACAAACAGCTAAACCAGCAGTTCTCAACCTCTTCCTTTACGTGGACCACTATATCATCATCAAAAGCTTTTGAAGACCACCATATAAACAAACCATTTTAAACATTTTTATGTAGTTAGTGGCTGACAGGAATAAAATCCATATAGCAAGGGGCATTAAAAATGCAGCTATTTCTAATAATTTATTATGCTCACTGACAAACATATTGCACTTGTCATAGTACATTTACTTGCAGTAATTATCTCACCCCACCCCACCCTCACAGACCACCTGTAGTACCCTCATGGACCACGGACCACAGGTTGGGAACCACTGACCTAAACTGAACTCCAAAAGTCTTAACCACAATGGACAAGACCAAATGCTTAACAGTTCCAAACTGTTGTAAGGGGGCTTTCCAAAATAAGCAGTCCACTAACAGACACACTGAACTATAAGTTTGAGCAACCTGTGAGCTGCATTCAGAAAGGTCCAGTTTGTTAGTGGTACACTAATGTTGTGGGTCAGTGTTAAAGGACATGCTACTTTAATTGGCGTATTTTTTATTAAAGGGAGCAACTATCTTAAGTAGAGCAACATCAGAACAGCCCCAGCAGCCCAAGAAAGGCCAGGAAAAAGAGTACTTGCGGGCATGCAAACAGTAAAACCTCTCATAATTAATGCTGCAGTGAAGATAAAATGTAACAAATACACTACAGTTGTAACTGCACACAGAAGTATATTCTTAATTTACACCCTAAACTTTGTTACAACATAAATAAATGTAGTCTCTCCTTCTTAGATCTGCTTTACCAGCCACCAACAAATGAGCTGATCATTCACTCACTAGAAGCAAAAACAATAGGTTTCAATCAGTCATCAAACCATTCAGATGTCCTCAATGGATTCAGAAGTACTATTTCCAGCTCCTGGTAGGGTAGCGTCACTTGCCCCATTGTTAACTATTAAATTGCAATATTACCTATCGCAATTGAATTTTATGCCAAAAGGCTTATTTACAATAGCACAAGTGCAAAGTACACATTTGTACTATAAACACTTATGTAATAAATAAAAACAGGGGAAACTGTTTCCTTGCAAATGTCATTGATCACTTTCACTGAGAGAACAGAATTTCTCATTTTACAAGTGATAGAGACTGAATTTATCTTTAATGAGAATATTTCAGTTATGCCAGAAAATAGCCAAATTTAAAAGTGTTGTGTGATATTCAGGAAAAAGCTGCAGCATTCCTTGCACATTTTCCAGTAACAGAGCAATAAATGCAACTAGAAATATATTTAAGAACAGGTGAATCATGCTTATAAAGAATAGGAGGAGTCTCAACTTTCTTTTAAGGTTATTTATTCAACTTTAGAATTACACAAGAGATAAATATAACATTCAAAATATCTGTCTGGATATCTGTTACCTGCCTTTTTAGTAAAGTATTTTTTTACACTCCTTTTCTCTTTGTCTGAAAAGGCATAGTAAAAGCAGAACAGTAAGATCCTTGGAAAGTAGAGCGCCTGATAACATAGTGTAACAATGTTAAATATCAAAGTATCAATAAATCAGTTTTCAGAAATTTCACTGCATATTATGAAGTACTCTCTCTTCCTATGCATAACAGAAAAACAAAAGTGGTAGACAGAAAAGCTCAGATTATATAAACCTTATAATTTTTAACATCTTTATATTTATGTCATTAGTTTGGTTCAGACCAGGGGTTCTCAACATTTTCAGGCTCATGACATAGCTGGGAGGCTTCCAAGCTGTGCACCACATACCTACTCGCCCATTCAACTCCCTGTGGCTAAGGCTCCCCTCTCCCTGCTTCAGGGCTGAGTAGGGTGGTAAGTGGGGAACTGGTGTAGCGTCAAAAACCGTGTTTCAGCAGATTTTGTTATTTTCGTCGAACAGCAATAGAATCTGCCAAAACATAGTTTTCGGCACTACATGGAGACTAGGCCTGGGAGCCTCCTGGGGCTGCAAAGAACTCTCTGCAGCCTTGGGACTGCTCCCAACCCGAGTTGCTGCCAGCTCCTCTTGCCCTGCTTTTGAGCAGGGCGAGGGGAGCCAGCAGGCACTAAGTCTGTGAGCCTCCTGGGGCTGCAGAGATCCTTGCAGCCTGAGGACTGCCCCCAGCACAAGAACTGCTGGCTTCCCCCCAACCTGCTTCAGCTTAGGAGGAGGACAAGGGAAATGGCTACAGTGGCACTTAACTGGGAGCAGGGTGGTGCAATGCCAATTTCTGGTGACACGCCTCCCTGATCTTCACAGCACACTTTTGTGCTGCAACACAGCAGTTAAGAACCACTGGTTCAGCCCAACTCACCACATTCCACTGCATGAAAGGAATCAAAAAGCTCAAAACAACAATGGATATGAAAAGTAAAAATGAAGTTTAACTTGCTGAATTTAAATTGATGTTAAATCTTGTTTTTGTTTGAAACAAGTGTTATATAAGAGGATATAAACTGATGAACAAGTTGCGGTCTTAAAGAATTTTAAATTCTAGATAATTACAGAAAATATTTATGGGCAGAAGCACAGAATGTAACACTTAAAATAAACGCCCTTAAAAAAAATTAGCAAAATGCAGTCCTTAAACCCAAGCAAAGCTTGTCCCTTATTTCTGTGCTGACCATTACACTGTATTTTACATGTCTGAGAATAGCACGCATTCAACTGTAGCAACAGAGTCCGCATCTGATTGTACAAAGAACATTCATTAAGCATTAAGTACTAAGCTATTACAGATACAGCAAATTGATTTTCAAGCCTTGCTTTTTTTGGCCAGCACAAACTTCAAAATCGAGAGGAAGGAGGAACTAGCAAAATGGCAATGTCAAATTGCCCTGCTCTTCTGCAAATAAACCATTAATGGACAAAAGGGCACGGAGGAGGAGTGAAGGACATAAGGCAAATGGATTATACCTGAGATTCTGCTCAAAATTACCACCAATATTTAAAAAAAAAAAAAAAACCACTCCCCTGACACCAACAGTTACACTGTAAACCCCTCACAACAGTTAAACTATTTGTGCAGATGTGAATACTTAAGTTATTCTATTAGCATATATATTTCTTAGACTGATTAAAATTACTAAATAATATGTAATTTAAAACAAAAAATTAAATTAAGGAAATGTTAAGGTGCATAGTTATGTACATAGTTAAGATATGTCAAAGCTCAGGTAGCAAGTACAACCTTGAAAACTTCAGCTACACAACTACGTCAATGTTCAAATTCAGTGAAAATATCAAAGAAGAGTAAAGAATAATCTTCCTTTAATTTTCTCATAATCAAAGCTGCTCAACAATTTTCACTCAAACATTCATTACACATTAATTTTTGGGAAGATACAAAGCCTAGAAAATTTAAGGCCATAAGGTTTAAGTTTTGCAAAGTTGCAATCAAGGGAGAAGAAATTAGAACGAAAAAGCTTACATGCTTAACTGAAAATCACTATTTCTCTCTTTACATTATATAAACCAGTATTTAACAGCATTTTCTTATTGAACTGCTGAATGCTTTGTTGCAAGTAGACACTACCAGAAAATTACAGATACAGTTTACCCTGTCTTCTCACAGTTTGGGCTGATACAATGTTTAAAAAATCGTGGCAGTTTTCCAGAGTATATTGAACAACCACCATTCAGTAGCCAAACCAAAAGAGGAAAACCATTCATGATTTTTGTGAAAATTCGAGTTGGGGGGCAGAGAACATGGGATACAAGTTAAAGCACGGGGTCTCAAACTCATGGCCCAAGGGCTGCATGTGGCACCTAAAGCTATTTCTTGTAGCCCACAATGACAATATTGCTATCAAAATTTGCAATATGATTGTATGAAAAAGCTTCAGTAGTGCAGCCCTTGGGCTAACATACTAGTCCTCATGTGACCCTCATGGCAATTTGAGTTTGAGACCCCTGAGTTAAAGCAAAGAAGTCTGTGTGTGTACGTTTTCTGCTGCCACCTGCAGGCCACAATGAGGTCTAGTTCAGCACAAACCACTAAGGGTGTATTCATTTTAGTTTTTTCACAAAAGTACGAAACTCACAGTTTCTTACAAAAATCAAAATCTCTGGTAAAAAATGTGCAATTAAAACATACTGCCAATTTTATTTCTTCCTGTGCAAACTAAAGCAGCCATACAGAGATATGAACAGGCAACCAACCCTACTGAGAGAGAAATGACTATGCAGGAAGGGATGGGGCCCAAAGAGAACAGTTTAGTTTACTCTTGTGATGGGGAAGGGATATATATCTGTCACTGACATTCTTAGATTTCATTCTTTCTTTCCCCACACTGACACTCTCACGGTCTAGTTACCTAGCTACATGCCTTTGTTTCAGCTTTGTCTATACAAACAGCTCCCCTCAGGCAAGCAGGATAGACAATACTTGCCTGCTGACCTGCTTTGGACTAAGCTAGTCAGATATAGGGGTCTAAGGGAGAAAAAAATTCAAGAACTTCTAGATTCTACACCCCCCCCAACTTCTAAGAAAACAAGGATATTAACAGCAATGTGTTCTCTTAGCAACTTTTGCATAAATTTTCCCTCCTCCGGTCCTTCACTTTTTAATAGTTTAATCTCTCTCACAGCAAACAGGCATGACCCTTTACAGATGTGGCTGCTCTTGATATAAATCTGGGGTTCTCAAACTAGGGGGTTAGGACCCCTCAAGGGGCCATGAAGCTGTTATGATCATGAGCTGTTAGGCGCCATGTATACTGATGATGGCTGACAGCCTGAGCCCTTTAGAGTTAGGTGGCTGGAGAGCAGTGGCTGCTGGCTGGGTTCTCTGAACACAGTGCCACCTCCAGTAGCAATGCAGAAGGGTGGCCTGGCAAAGAGGGGGAAGTGTGTCACTTTTGGGAGGGATGGGGGTCATCACCGCCTGAAATATTTTCAAAAGCAGGCCCAGAAAAAAGTTTTAGAATCCTTGATGTAAAGAAACAAGCCTGATTACACTTCAGACCCAGAGCAAGAGCTACTGTATGTGTAGCATAAGATTTCAAGATGGATGAAACATATTATAAGTCAGGAAATTTTTCTGCTTAAGATGTCTACCATATAGAAGAGGAACATACGAGTGTCAGTCAACACACTTAGTGTTGTGAAGTAGTTCAGTTTCAATGCACACTAACACAAGAAAACAGTTCTGCAGCCTATACCATGAGTTTACAGGTGACAAAGAATGGCATGAAAATAATACAAGAAGTCACCTTTTTGGTCACGTTTAATATTAAGGTACTTTTATGAATAGTTTATAAGTATAGATAAATTATTAATAGATCTAATAAATGACCAATTTGTGTATGTTATGAATTTGAAAGGTTACTTGCAATTCTTATGTATAAACATCTATAATGTTGATTTATGATGTGCTTACCACCACTATGACCCACGCTACAGGTCTGTAACATGCTTACAACATATTTTAATTGTTTATTAACTCTTTCTATAAAAGGTATGTTTATGAATGGATTATCAAGTGTCATCACTTTTAAGTATTTATTTTCATGTGCAGCATGGGAAACCCAACCACACATTCCTGCTTAAAGAAATCTAATCTCTGTCTTCTTACAACAGACATTCCAGAGCCCTGACTCTGATTTTACTGAAGTGTATTTTTGAACTAGTTATCTTTGAACTACAGGAGAGTGGAGGGGGGAGGGAGAACCTATGCAAACCTTCAATAAAAAATGAACAGAAGTTAGAGGTTTCTTTGGATGTCCACTGAAAAACGTATTATTCTTCACAAGTTATTGCCTGGCTGATGTCAGCTTTTAATAAGGGTTTATGAAACGTAATGTTGCTTTGTAAAATTTTCCACTCTGTTCCATGAAAAACCACTTCCCATACATCCTACCTCATCCCACGAAAATAAAACTTGCCTTCTATTATCCCCCCCAGTAGATGACACAGGATAAAAAGCCTCTTGCTTGAATATTTTGGTGGAGAAAATCCTAAACTGACCTAATCTCCCATGCTGAAGCATAGTTTGGCCTTTATATTACAATGGCTCTTGACCTGGTAAGTCACAAGTTGCTACTTTTGAGAGAAATTTTAACTACCTAGCCCATTACAGCAGGCAACTAAGCTTCTCTTGGCCACTTTAATTAAAACTATTGAGAAGACATCTGAAAATAAAACCATGAGTTCTAACATGCTTACTTACCTGCAGTTCCTACCTCATTTTCCTCACCTACACTCTCTTCTCACCCTCCTTAGCAAAATTGCTGATATATGCCCCGTTTTGCTCCTCAGACAGTAAGATCCTCAGGGCAAAGAAAAGGGTTTTCTTTGTTTAGCTAAGTGCTATTTACATATGCAATGCTTCACAAATTATTAACAACAGGATGCTCACAAACTGTTTGAGCTGTTTTGGCCAGTTTAAATATGTAAATTTTGCAATTCTGCTGAAAAAAAACAAGGCAGGCTAGATTAACTCCACGTTTCAGCTGCTCACCGATTAATAAGGAACAGCCAAGTAAATTTGTAAGAATCTCAACAGATTGCTACTTCAAAGTTACATGCTACTGTAACCATGAAATTCCAAACAGTCTTGTAAATTCCAGTCTGCTACTTGTGGAGCAGCAGATGCCACAGGGGCCAACCAGGGCATCAAAAATTCAGACCAAAGGGCAGAAAACAATGTTAGAGATGCTTGAAGTGCAGTTCTCCGGCAGTCAGAAAGGTGATTGAGAGACTGGGAATTAAGTGGCGGGGACAAAGAACAAAAATTAATAACCTATAAACCCAGGTCAATACAAAAGCATAGCTGGCCCATCATCAAACTAAAAGGATGGCAGCTTCTTGTGAGGCCCTGTGAAACCCTGTTGAGTGGAAAGAGGTGGCTGTGCTTAGAGCACTAAACTTGGACCGAGATCTCAATTCTATTCCTGTGTTTGTCACAGAACTACTAAGATGCCTTTGGCAAGTCACAACCTCTCACTGCCTCAACTCCCCATCTGTAAAAAAAAAAAAAAGGGGGGGGGGGGCTGAGGACAGGAGGAATTATGAAGTCCGATTGATTACTAATTCCCAAAGGTGTAGCCGTGTTAGTCTAGTTCAGGAAAAAAAATACAAGGATTCACATGGCACTTAAAGACTAACAGATTTATTTTCCCACACAGGCGTCGCTGGCCCGAGGAGGGACCCAGGGCACAGGCACAGGCCACACCCCCAGCCTGCAGGCCACGCCCCATAGCCAGGGACAGGGCTGGAAGCCGCCGCAGGCAGCTGCGCCCCACATCCCCAGCCAGGGATAGGGATGGAGTGGCCGCCTGAGCCCCGGATTCCTGGCTGGGAACGTGGCCATGGCCAGCAACGGCCTCCGCGGCTGCGGATGGCTGAGCCCCAGATCCCCAGCTGCGGACAGGGCTACCACAGCCCCTTGTGGCTGGGCCCCAGATCTCTGTCCCAATCGGGCCGGAGACCAGGAGGGGGGCCCCGCTAGACTGAGACACTGGCACCGGGATTTGGGTGCACATCGCCAGCAACACCCCTGTTTTCCCACAAAAGCTCATGCGAAAAATAAATCTGTTAGTTTTTAAGTGCCACACGACTCCTTGGGGTTTTTTCAATTGATTACTGTTTGTGAATCATTCAAATACCACATTCATGAACATCATAAAAAAGACTCCAGTAAACAAGACAAATTCTCATTCCCAGAAACTAAGTAGAGGCACATTAGACCACCAATTTCCAGAAAGGTAGCCGTGTTGGTCTGTGTACAGCAAAAACAACAAGAGTTCTGTGGCACCTTATAGACTAACACCGGGGTCTCAAACATGCAGCCCGTGGGCCACATGCACCCCCTAAAACTATTTCCTGTGGCCCACAATGACACTGCATTACCGATATCTGCAATATCATTGTATGAAAAGGTTTCAGTGGTGTGGCGCTTGGGCTGACATACTAGTCCTCATGCAGCCCTTGTGGTGATTTGAGTTGGAGACCCTTGGACTAAGAGATTTCTTCAGGCATAAGCTTTCTGGGGCTCCAAGCCACTTGGTCAGTTGCATCTGACGAACTGGGTTAGAGCCCACGAAAGCTTATGCCCGAAGAAACCTGTTAGTCTATAACAGGCGTGACCAAACTGCAGCTCAGGAGCCACATGTGGCTCTTGAATGAAAAAGTGTGGCTCTCGGAAGAACATCAGTAAATCAATTTAGTAGGTAAAAGTATATGGCTATGTGCCTCCGTGCGGCTCTTGAAGGTTTAATAATCAGCTTGTGTGGCTCTTGAGTTCCATAAGTTTGGCCACCCCTGGTCTATAACGTGCTACAGGACTCTTGTTTTTATTACAGCAGTAGACTGTAATCTTCAAGCCTCCACTAGCCTCAAGGACTAAGCAGAATTCCTTCAGGATAAAAGTCTGATGCAGGAATCTAATATACGTCTTACCAGATACCCTAAATGCCTTGATTTAAAAATGCTCTGATTAGGGCATTGGGCAATATTAAAATCAAAGATCCTGAAGACCCAGAAGTAATTCTGATACCTAAGCAAGATAAGAAGAATTTTAGTGTTTTACTTTTGGAAGTGATTTTGCAAAAAGAAATTAGGACTTATTGGTTAAAGAATGCCCTATCAGAAAACTGTATTTTTTAAACCATTAAAGAAAATTTATGTTGCTTTAACCACCACGCACTAAACCTCACCTTCCTCCTCCCCTCAACCTCTTTTGGCAGCATCTTCTTTCTAGTTATAGGCTCTTTAGAGCAGAAAGCTCATCTTCCTAATAAAAACAAGGAGTTCTGTGGCACTTAAGGACTAATAACTTTATTTATTACATGAGCTTTTGTGGATTTTCTCCCACAAACACTCATTCAATAAATTTGCTAGTCTTAAGTGCCACAGGACTTCTTGCTTGTTTGGCTGAACTTGTGTTAACTAACATGGCTGCCCTTTTGAAACTTGGCATCTTCCTAATAGTCTCTAAGCTTGAAGGTATAACTACATATTTAAACATACTGTGCACCACAACTTAGCACCAGAACAAAATTAACCCTAGCCACAACCAGCTAACATGTTTTTTAAAAAAACACTACTAAGGGCAAAAATCACATTTGGCATTGTGTTAGTTAACGCAACTTTTCCAATGTAAGGAAAGCTTTGGAAGAGAACTCCCTCTCCCCCTAAAACAATTACCCAACACTCAGGGCTGGTCCTATCATAAAGGCAACCTAAGCGGTCGCCTAAGACACCAGGCAATAGGGGTGCTGTAGGTCCCGCAATGTCCTGCTGCAAGCAGGTCAGCGTGGAGCCCATATCGCTGCCTCCAACAGCAGCACTGTCCCATGCCCCCAACCCACTGTCTTTGGTGCAGAGCCAAAGGCAGCGGGCAAAGCGGCAGTGGGTTGGGTGTGTGGAGCCAGCCTCCAGGGCGGGGAACAGCCGGCCCAAGGGCAGAACAGGCCAGTCCAGAAGTGGGGCAGAAAAGAAAAGCCCATCCCCTGAACCAGCCTGTTCCACCCCTGGCTCAGGGGAGGGATGGGAGTGTGGGACCAGGCTCTGGACCATCCCAACAGAGCAGGGGGAGGCAGTCAGGGGGCCCCCACAGGCTGATTGCCCCAGGTCCCACACAACTCTAGGAACAGCCCTGCCTGCAACCCCTGGGGACAGCCCTGGCTGCGAATAGAGGCTTCTCTTCCAGCCTGCAGCTTGGCCGGCTTGGGGCCAGTCCACCATTCACCCAGAGCAGCCTGCAGCCCCCCACCCAGCCCACCACTCTGACCAGCTGTCTACTCTGCCTGCCGCTTGGCCAGGGTCACCACGGCCCACCACTCAACCGGGCCTGCCATGTGACCCGCCACCTAGCCTGGCCCTCCGCTCTGTGTGGTCCGCCACCCAGCTCGACCCACTACCCAGCCCATGCAGCCCAGGCCACCTCCGGGGGGAGGTGAGGAGGTTGCCAAAATCATAGGCGCCTAGGGTGCCAGTAAACCTTGGGCCAGCCCTGCCCATGCTCACCTGCTCCTTGGTTGAAAAGAAAAGCAGACTCCCAAAGGAGGAAAGCCTGAAGACTAGATAATACTCACTGGGGGCAGGGGGCTTTTCTCAGCAAGACTTCTATTTCTCTATAACCCTCTCTCTTCTCAGAGAACCACTCACCCTCTCATAACACCATTTTGGAACTGAAGAGACTCACCTGACCCAGCTGCTAAGGTGAATCTGAAAAATAGTTCTGCATCTTCCTCAAATGAATCTACAGTCTGAAACCCTGACAATCAGTACAGGTGTCGTATGTAAACAAAAAAAAAAAAAAAAAACACAACCCCACACCATTCTTTCTCCATTCCCCCACCAGGTACATGATAAAAAGATATTCATATCACTGGATATGCTCCACGCCCAAGTTCTCCACTGGCACAAAAAAGTCTCAGCTAGTTTTCTACATCAGAGTGTGAGCAGGGAAGGTTTAAGCACAAAAATCCTTTGAAACTCAAAGTATAGATTCACATGCAAGTATAGAATCACAATACAATAAATGACATTATTTTAAAATGATGAAGCCAGAAAAAACAAGACAAAGTAATTTTACTGCTGTCCAAGCATAGCTTATCAAAACCATATACTAACATACATACCAAGGTCAGCAATGAATGTGAAAAGAGCTATTTCCTGACTAATCTTCTGTAAAATAAACTTTAAAGGCCAAAGTAGTCACTGGTGAATGGCGTTTCTTAATGGCTCTAGTTAATACAAATGTGGTGGGATACTAATGGATAATGCTGCTAGTAACATAAAAAGGCAATATGGAGCATTCCCTCTCCACATATTTGTTAACTGGCATACCAAAAGGACTTGCTTCAAACCCTTGCATGAGACAGAATGCCAAATATAAAACTCAATTGTCTCAAAAAGTATCTCTTTCTACTATACATCAAACAGGTTTTGGTTCCTCATCACCCTCAACACGACCTCTTAAAGTACTGTAATTGCAATCTGATTTTTATCTATGCGTCACAGTGTATATGAAACACATAAAAATGGGGGGGTGACTAGAAAAAGCAGTCTGTGCCTCCATATAATATTTACAGGACCAAAAATTCAGACAGCAAAGTCGCTAAGCCACAATTAAAAAAAAAAAAAAATCAGATAATAAACATTGATCATTTGCATCCTCACTGCCATCCAATAATAAACACCAGCTATATAATTACAACTGAGGCATATAATTAGGAAAATTTATCCCAATTAGCTAGTACTTTCAGTGGCCTATACAAATATTAACCTGTACTTTCTTCAATTTGGCTTATCATAACACTCAAAGAACGGGCAATGGACAAATTAATACTCCCAATTATGCAATAATTATTTATTATAGAAACACTAATCCTAAATTCCCAGATAGAAATCACATTGTAGCCTTTACATAGGACTTACATTGTCAGAGGTATCCCATGAAATCATCTTATGTAAAAACAAAATTTTCATTCAATTTTTTTTTAACCTGCCATTTCTAAGTCTCCTGCCATGAAAATACTGATGCCAGTAACAAACAAACAATCTCCCACACTAATACCACCCATGCATGCAGGAGGATCACTGTAAAGCTACATCTGCACTACAAACTATGGGTATGATTCCCTGCTTGTGTGCATACACTGGTGTTAATTTATCAAGTTAACAGAAGTATAAATATCAGTGTAACCAGAGCAACACAGGTAGTGGCAGTAGAGGCTCCTCCAGTTGCAGGCAGCTTTGTACTCTGCAGAGTTCAGCCACACTTCTGCTGCCTTTACCTGCACAACCACAGCTACATTGCTATTTATACTCATGTCATTTCCCTGAGAGCAGAAACAACGTCAGTATTGTCAAGGTCAGCTCCTAGACCACTGCACTGGTCAGCACAGAATACGGAAGAAGTGAGCAGCCCTCAGGACTATCTAGAAAGGCTGAACATGCACAAGTCCATGAGGTCATCTGCAGTGCATCTGAGATTGCTGAGGGAGTTGGCTGATATGATTGCAGAGCCATTGGTCATTATCTTCAAAAACTCATAGCAACTTGGCAAGATCCCGGATGGCTGCCAAAAGGCAAACATTAGTGTCCATCTTCAGAAAAGGTAAGGAGGAGGAACCAGAGAACTATAGATCAGTCAGCCTCACCTCATTCCAAAGAAAAAGGATAGAGCAGGTATTCCAGGCCCCTTCCAATCCTAATCTTCTATGATTCTGTGCGTACATAAGCCGAGTATCTGCACTTCTAATTCATAATGTAGACCCAGCCAAAAAGTTTCTCACATGTGGACCCTGCCCCCTTTCTAGGTCATGCCCACAAGACAAAAAAAAAAAAAATGTTTTCAATGAGTCTTAATACACACATTAAAAATCTTAGTGTAGAAAAAACAGTTACAGTTTTAACATGTTAGCTAGTTGGATTGGAGAACGGACAAACTGTGAGCTTATCTTTCTTGAAAAAAAGTGCATTCTGAACCAGAGTTAGTTAATGTGAGGAAAACTCTTGAAGACAAGGTAGTCTCTAGTTTTCACATAACTTACCAGATTGCTTTAAAGCCTTAGCTCCCTCAGAGTTTTTATATCAACTTACTACAAATGTTTGTCTTCACTAGACTTTTACCTCCAATTAGCTTATCTGAGTTTGGAACACACCTTTTCTCATAGTGAAGACTAGGCTTATGATGTTAATGTTGAAATACGCACCATTTTGCAAGGAAGATACAGCCACAGTATTTTTACCACATTTTATTTAATGATTTACTAAGGTGGTAATTGATAAAGCTACTCTGGACTCTCTCTAAAATCTAAACTTTTCTTCCCCCAGCAATACAGACCTACTGTAAACTACAAATGTTTTCCCCAAGACACAAACATTTGAGGAGTGTCCAGACTAGCCTTTACAAAGGTTTTACTTGCAATCAGTTCAAGGTTAAGAACTCTAGTGAAGGCAATCCTTTACGCTGCAACAAAAACATTTTCTTCCATGTTTTAAATTTTGGCAATCACTGTGACTACACCATGCTCTCCTTAGTAGAGTTCTAATGGTCACCTAATAAAATTAAATAGATTGTCTTACTATAATTAAAGTGTCCAAAATTGGGAGAACAGTTTTTTACCAAGGCATTCTCTAGAACAAGATTTTGTCGATATAAACAATTACAGCAGTGGCTATACACCAGAATTGTTTGTCCTCATTATGTTCCTTGTGTCAATGGCATGCATTCACACTGCCAGCTCTTGCATCCACACAGGGAACAGTGCATGTGGGTAGCTATCCATTCTGCAGCTGCACACAGGGTGCTTTGAAAACGGCTTGCACTGCCTCATTGGACAGGCACAGCATCACTCAGGCATCCTTGACAGCTGCTTTACAACTGCCCTATCAGCCAAAATGAAATAACCAAACACAAACACAAGAAGCCCTTGATAGAGACAGCATGTGTGTTAAGGGACAGCAACTGTGCCCACACACTCAACTGGAAGCGACCAATCCTGAGACAGAAGCTGGTGCAGAGACAGCCGGCATCCCCCTGTCACTGCACTCCAGCTCAGCAGAGATCTGAACACTAGCAGGTGGAGGGAATGCCCCAACCATCAGGCCCTCCCCTCACTGGATCTGCACAGCACAGCAGGCGTCTCTCTCCCTTGCTCCCCAGCAGCAGCTCACACTGCCTGCATGCCTGCCACAGGAGAGCAGAATTGTTTCCCTCAGTTCTCCCACAGCCTCATCTCCACACAGGCTCAAAAGAACAATTTGTCCCCTCCTCTGCAGTCCAGGCACAACTGCATTTGCTGCCAAGGAGCCAGTGCTCAGCTGGGCAGTAGCTGTGTGAGCTCTCCACACTTAGCAATTTCAAAACTTCCTGGGGCTTTGAAAGGAAAAGAGCATATGCCTTTGTAGGTGGAATGCAGGGCAACACAGCACAGTTCAAAAAAGCGAGCAGAGCAGTCAGGGAGGGTATTGTAGGATAGATCATGGAGCCCAGGTACTGCACACAGAGTACACAGATGCTTTCTCACTCTGACTTTGCCACAAAAAGCTCTACACCCCTCATCTAGGTGGTTTTATTTTGTCACCAAAGCAGCAGAGCTTTGTTGGCCGGGGGAGCATTATAGTTTTGTTGCCAAAAGCTGCTTTTGGTTAACACCACTCTGTAATGTAGACAAGCCCTAAAGTCAGGTCAGATAAGTCACATGAGAAACAAGGGTTAGATGCCTGACAGCGACATTTTATTCCACTGTCCAGAAAAGGCTAGCAGCACTGTATTTATAGTGAGAAAGCCTCAAACAGGTCAACAATAATCTTTCTGACCAATTAAGAAGGGGCATTAATAAACTGTGAAAAGAGTTCATAGTAGGTTTAAAACAGGATTTAGGCTGTCTTCACCGAGGGTCAGCCTAGGCCAGGAGTAAGCTGCCACATTTTAGTTACTGTATGTCCTCACGGAGGCTTCGCTCACTTGTGTCACTAAGAATTCCAAGGGCATACCCCATGGCTCTTGGTGCTCCAGGAAGTGGATTCTTTCCCAGTGAGTCATGAGAGAACTTGTCTGTCCCAAGCACAAGAGGAAACTGGAAACCTACCATCACTCAAGCGATTTAGCCTGTGTCCTCACTGCAAAGTGGTTGGTTGCCAGCCCAGATGAAAGCAGAACCTGAGATTTTAGCTACAGCCCTCACAAAATAGATAATCCAGCTTGCGTGTACCACCAGATTCTGGTGAGAGAAGAGTGGGGTTAGAGGCAACACCCATGTAAGAGCCCAAGTTAATACTATGGTCAAGATACACAGTTAAGATTAGGATGCGAGGAAAACAAAGAGGGAGGCAGAGGACAATCTATTGGAGTTCTGAAGTTAAACTGGATTACATCTAAATTAAATGTGCAAAACCTTATGAAGCATAAAGAGATGGTAACCATAAGCCTGTTTTCCCGTTCCATATATGGTAATATGGCAGGACTTGAAGTTTACTTTGGGTCCTCCCAATCTCCAGGATCAATCCTTTAAGACAAGCCTGGTCCCCATCCACCAGAGAAAGGAGTAGAAAATGTTAAGATTTGTACTCAGATGCTGTCCCTGGACCTTACCCAGGGGCTCACACTTTCACATCATTCTCTTGCTACCAGCAATCTAATGAATAAAACTCACTTGTCCCTTCCCCTACTAAAAGTGAAAAGGAGCTCTGAGCTTCCAGTCTCCTGGTTGCTCCAAAAAGGGAAGTTGAGTGACCTCTATTATCCCCCCTCCAGTCTCTCAATTGTGCTGGCAGAGCGTGGAGAAGAATCAGGGAAGAGAGAAAGATCTCTGTTGTCCTAACTATCCCACAGCTGCCATTTGGAGAGTCCTCCTCACTAACAACAACTCTGGTGCCTGCCCCCTGCAGTTTACAGCATTCTCAAGCAGCAGCATGAAAATGACATGCTTTCTGACAGTTTCACTACTGCTCAAGGGATTCTGAAGAACAGCTTTAAAACTGACTGACTGAGTTAGTTATCTAACACCGCTGCCACTGCTCATGGCTTTGCCAAGTAGAAGAAACAACGAGATTTTTTTTTATACAGAGCTGAGAAGCCAATCTTGCACCAGTATATATTCGGTTCACATTTACAGTTACTTTCACAACCAAAAAGCATGGAAGCCCACACACACACTTTAAAAGGAGCTTAAATTCTGTGCAAATCAGTGGATTAGGCTCCCTACACGCTCTCCACACGGCAAGCATAATAGTGTTTTTCTTCAGTGAGACAAGGTGCCAGTTTGCTTTCTGCTTTCAACAGTGAAGGCAATAGAGAGAAGACTCAGAATCAGAATATAAACTAAGTGTAAATTAGCACATTGAGTACATTAAGAGTCTCTTACCACAACTTTGCCTGAAAACACAACATCTTCACACTTTTGATGTTTTTCCCCTCTGTGTTCTGCTGAAAGTGTGTAATATATATAACACATAAGTCTGAACAGTGAACTATGAGAATTCATTGTACCACCTGACAAAGGAAAGAGCCCAAAGGCCTGTTTGCAAGAATAAACCAGATCATACCAATCTGGCTCTAGGAATTTAAAGACAGGTATCATATTGCAACTATGTACTTTTAGACTTGGTTTTTCCTTCCATCTTGTACTATCAGCAGTGTTAATCAACTCATTCAGGCAGCATGTACAGCTACAATACCAAGTCAAACAAAACACTCAGCACTGTATATGTCCACACAAAACTACAGTGAATTAAACTGAATTAACTTAGAACTATGCTAACCAGGTCTGGTTTTACCAGTGAGTTTTAAGTCTTAACACTTTACTTGAATGCCTTCTTGAAATTTATTTGCTGGATTTCAAAAATAAATTAAACTAAGAATGAGAGACACCTCCCTAGGAATGTGAAGAGAACTTCAAAATAGGAACCATGGTGCTGATTCTAACCAAAACATACTTCTGAACAAGGTTGCCTGCACTGTAGGAATAGATGAAATGAAAGAATGCAGGGAACACTAACAAAAGTTACAGCATTTTCACAGCAATTCAGGATAATGCATAAAAAGGCGCATGTGCTTTACAAAACATAATACAGCTAGTATTTTTAAAAAGAACTTAATCAAAGAGCAAAGTGAAATAGTAAGTTTACTGGCCTTATTGGAAAGGACTGGTGCTGTTTAAAATTTCCTTCTCGCAGAGCAGTATGTCATATCTGTGCTGGATCTCAGGAGTTAAAGTATAACTTGGGGGGGTCCCGGAACCCTCCTACATTTCCAGGCCTCAGCAGGCCCGGGGGCCCCACTGAGTGGGTCCAGGCCTCCCTCATGTTTTCCAGCTAATGCCCCCAATATCCATTCCCGCCCCCAAAATCCACAGGAGCCCCCAATTCCCACCTCCAATACCCAGCCCCAGCCCCCAATACTCATTCCAGTCCCCACTATTCCCCAGCTCCCAATACCCACCCCAGCCCCCAATACCCAACCCGTCCCCAGTATTCACCCAGCCCTGAAAATCCACCCCCCCCCAAAATCCCTCCCCAACACAAGCCAGGCCGCCCCAGTACTTATCAGCAGCCACGCACTGAGCTGGGAGACAATCCCTCCTGCAGGCTGCACTTAAGAGGCTTCTGCCTTCAAGCACAGCCTGTGCATACACAGGGTAGGCAGGCATGCCCCACATTCACCCCTGCTTCCCAGGATGCAGCACAACATTGTTCCAGGGCCCTCTATTTTTAGGGGCTCAGTGTTCAGGCCCCTAAAAATAGAAAATGGAACCAGAACACACAGTTCTGGCTCCATTTTCTATTTTTAGGGGATCCAGGATGCTGAGCTGCTAAAAATAATGGGCCCCAGAACGGTGTTCCACTATATTTTAACCCCTGCTGGATCTAAAACAGCAGAAAGCTAGATCTATCCCAGGAACTTCTGGTGGTGTAGTTATGCTCGGCAGTGCATTGATCCCTGACTGACACAGCTGTGCCATGGATGTGCCTGAAAATGTAGACTTATAGTTATACCAGCAAAGCTAAGCTTCTACTGATATAGTTTGTTTCTCCGTGGGTGAGGATTTATCATACAAAGCATAGATCTGGCACTAGTGTATCCACACTATGAGCACTGTTCCCGGTCAGTACGCTGACATTACTATGCCAGTAAAGTGTTCCTGTAGCTGAGATGGCCTATGTCTTATACTTTAAGAATAGTGCAAAAGTTCCCTTGTGCCTTTCCAATTCTCAGTGATTCCCCATGTGGCTCTCTTCATTCTCACCCCTTCCATCTTCCTCCTAGTTACCAAGTACAAAGCTATTTAATTGCCATTATTCCCAGAGGTCTGACTCTGGATAGCAAGAAATCACAGGAGTGATTCACAAATCCCTAAAATCTGACCACCTCTACAAGCTCTATTTGTACAGCTCCATTGAAATCAACCAGAGTTCTGCACATACAGTTCTTGAAGGACTAAGTGCCTGCTGCTTCTCAAAGGAAAGCATTTGGTCTCAAGTTGCAGTTAGGGAGGTCGAGGCTGGATATTAGAAAAAACTTTTTTACTAAGCGAGTGGTGAAGCATTGGAATGAGCTGCCAAGGGAGGTGGTGGAGTCTCCATCTTTGGAGGTGTTTAAGCCCCAACTGGACAAAACCATGACTGGGATGGTTTAGTGGGAGTGGTCCTGCCTCTGGCAGGGGGTTGGACTAGATGACCTATGAGGTCCCTTCCAACCCTAGGATTCTATGATTCTATGATTTAGTGATCATCCACATATGCTTTCAAAGTGTATTTCTGTGACAAGATGTAAATGGCGTACTGTGTTTCAGAGTATGTTAGAAACTCTTCATCAGATTGAAAATGCAGCATATAAATAAGGATCAGGATTTGATGATACTACTTGCTTAACCAAATGACTCAAAAGAAAACACAGAGCAAGAAAATACCCACATTTCCCAAAGGGCAGAGAAGTTGAAGCGTAATACATTAATACCAACCTTCTACAAATAGTCTGAAAGTTATAACAAGTAAACTTTCTCTTGAACTAAACCTCTTTAAGGTAGGGACTGTTTCTTCATGGGTATATATACCACCTAGCAAAATGTAGCCCCGGTCCTGGCTTGGGTCTTTGAGCATCACAGTTATATATAAATAAAAGACCCTTATAGTCCAAGATAGTATCGGAATGGTGAATAGGAAGTTAAATTTGCAGTTTAAATTAATATTTTAGGAAATTGTCAAATGCAAATGTATTCTTTAGCTCAGTTATCCCTATATACCTGTTTATATGAAACCCCCAACATGTAATCACATTAGAGAAAACACAGCCACAGAAATGCCTCAAACTAGACAACCTGAGGGCTCATCATCACGTGGAGACATACAAAAATTGAAATAAATTAACTAATCCCCTTTGAATAGGCATTAAGATGAACTGAACTAAAGCCACTTGATTTCTGAATGACAGCAACCACTCTGTGATTTAATGTGCTTTAACTTCACACCTTAATTAGCCCTGAGTACATCCATGTAGACAAACTTGTTTACTAATATTCTGAAAGAGCATCCTTGTCATGAAATCCACAGAGTTCACAAAGGTATCTCTGGATTGTAGAACATAAGCAAAATATCCTAAGCAAGCTCCACCTTCTTCTGGTATAATCCCTTACTAAAAATCTGATTTTTTAATTTTACTTCACTAGGAAAGCAAAAGTGCTGAAAAGAAGAGAACACCTACAGAAAGTGATGAATATTTGAACTTTATAATAAGAGTCCATGCCCCTCATCCCCATACTGGGGAACACCAGTGCTCCTGACTAGAATTAACACCTCAGTAGATTTATGAGTCTCTCTCTGTATGCTTGATGCTTTGAAAGGTAATTTTAAACATAAAGTAGAGGCCAGCCCTGCCAGCAAGAAACATTTAACAGAGTTATACAATGCAGAGCAGCAGTTCTCAACCACTGTGTCACAACACACTAGTACATCACAGCACATGGCTAAGAGTGCCACCAGAAGCCAGGCCAAAAGAACCCCCCCCACGGCCAAAACAAACCCAGCCCTACTTGTGCAGTTTTCTTTTGGCAGTGTGGGATTTCTTCCACCAGCAGTGGCAAAAGGCTGCTTACAGAGGAGTAGGGCGGTTTGACGTTGGGTTTGTGCTGAAATTCCTGAAAGCAGCTGGGTTTGTCTGGAGGCAAAGGGCCACCTGTGTCGGGCATGGCTGGCCACCCTGCAAACCTCACCACAACAGCAAAAAGTTGAGAACCCGTGCTGTAGAGGACTGCATGGATCAAGAACTTTCCCTCCTGGAGAGAGTTAGGTTGAATTCAAGCCCCCTTAATTGGAAGCCTCCTTAAGGGGAAAAATCTGAATTTAACAACTAGTTTCTACCTCAATGTAACTCACCAGATCAATCCTATACTCCCCACTTGGGGCCTACAAATCAAGTAGGCACATCTAGGCAAAAAGTACACTACCTTATCCCCAGTAGGATTTTACAGTGAAATAGCCATCTTGACATGAAAATATGCTTCATTTGCAGTCAAAACATAACTTAGGTCCTGAAAAGCCTCAGAAACAGGGATAAGGCTCACTAGACCTGCCACTAGAATTCAAAATAATCAGTGGAAAGAGTTCCCAGAAGCCACTTCTCACCCACTTTATTGCTGAAGGACAGTTACAGGCATTATCACCACAATGTCATCTATACACCTACTTAGAAGGGTTAGAGGATATTAACTCACACTGTTACTACTACTGGTGAAACAACATACAAACGCTGCCGCATGGCCAGAAGTTTTAAGAAAAACACCACAGCAAAGACAGCCCAGAAGTGCAGGTCACCACCCCATTAGCCCTTGTGTCACACCGAGACTCACATAAAACAATGTGAATTGGAGATCTCAGAAGCTGAGCACGAGTTTGGCTCCAAGCCAAACCTCTGAGAACACTCATGGAGAGCTGTCAGAGGAACCTTTTCTTCTGAATAAACTGTCATCTTCTTTTAAACCACTGGATAGCTTTTTACTTGTTCAAAACTGGATTTGGGAAAGAAGTGCTCGTATTTTTGGCTGGCTTTTTTTTTTTTTTTTGCATAAAAAGACTGAAAAGAGCAGAATGAAAGACAAATATTTATATATAAATATATCAGAATCAGTCAAAAGGAAAGCATTTAAGCACAAGTGAGTATGTCTACATCGCAATTAGATACCCAGGGCTGGCTATGCCAGCTGACTTGGGCTCACAGGGCTGTTTAATTGTGATGTCAACCTTCCAGCCCAAGCTGCAGCCTGAGCTGTGTGACCCTCCCATCTTTCGGGGCCCTAGATCAGGGGTCAGCCACCCAAAACACAGGAAGAGCCATTTTAAAAAATTCTTTCAATAACCAAATGTTTTGAGAGCTGCAGTGGGTGCAGCTTCTTGCAGGGGAAAGCTGAGAACCAGGCCAGGTGCCTACTGCAGGTTCCCCTGGCAAGGGAGAGAAAGAGCCTGGAACACTGTGCAGGCCACCCACAAGGTCCCCCAGTGGCAGGCATGTCCTGGAGCCAGCAGCCACAAGGGGGCAAACAAAGAGCCACAACCAGCTCCAGAGCCACAGGTTGCAGACCCCTGTCCTAGAGCCTGGGCACCAGCTTGAGCACAGGCATCTACACTGCAATTAAGATCCATTGCCCAGGTCCAAGTGGGATTTTCTCCCACGAAAGCTCATACGAAAAATAAATCTGTTAGTCTTTAGTGCCACACGACTCCTTGGTTTTTTATGCATTGGCTACCTGCAAGTTTTTAACGGCATACCAACTGTACCAAATACAATGGGTGACATGTCTGAATAGACCAAAGTTGTAGCAAAATTTAGCATAATCATACAGAGCAATTTTGACTTCTAGAAACATTACAGTATAACACAAATTTTAGATATTATCAAATATGTTCAGAACTTACGTTTCCAGAGCTTTCGCCACAGGTGGATGGTGATTTTAGAGAAATCTATACGTTTTTGCCAAGGATATTCTAATTTCCAGAACACACCTATTTATTTATGAGTTTATAAAATGAAGGCAAAAAACCCTGTTTGACACATTTGTTTGAGGATGATATTGAACTTTCATTGCTTAACAAAAGAACTTGGAATATAACTGGATCTGTGGACATGTCATTACTTATAGTGTCAAGAAAAGATTAAATATTAAAAGGAAAGGTGCCAAGAATCTGCCTTGCAAAATTAATAAAATAACATTTTAGTTTTGTTAATATTCATGCTAAAAATAACAAGCCCTAATGACCTTGTGAGGATATATTTTAAAGGCCCAGTAGTAGCCTTTAAAAGAAAATAAAGCCTGTTTTCTATGCAAGTACTATAGGATCATCCCCTCTTCTGGTTAATGCTTTTTTATCTCCTTTCCAAATCAGATTTTCTCTATTCTATATGATATTAATCGCCATGGGGGTGGACACCCCTGTGAAAATGCAATGGCTCATCCCCCTCTTCTGGTCAATTCTTGTTTTAATCTCATTTCCAGATCACAGTCTTCATACCTAGTGTGATATTAATCTCCATAGGGGCGGACATCTCTTTAGATGCCTTGGCTCAATTCCCCCATTCAACACTTATTTTAATTCTAATTTCCTGCGATTTATACACTTATTTCAAGTTTAATGTGTTCCTCTGTGTTTATCTCTCTGAATTTCTCCCTTCTCCTTTTCAAGATTTGACATACTACTACTGGCTTGGCCTTCATCCTCTTCAATTTCTCTTAAAATTGATACTGTACTGGTACATCTTATTACCCCAGACACTGTATCCTCCAATTTCTGACAATGCTCACCTTTATATGTATGGATCACTCTTCTATGCGGAACTTAAGTTTTGCATAGCCCCCTTTCACACTGACTTTTATTTTATTGTTCATTAAAGAAGGAAGGTTCAGTACTTAGTATGCTAGCCTGGGACACTGGAGAGCACGAAATTGAATTCAGATTTGCCACTGACATCCTGCATGACTTTGGCCAAGTAATTTAGCTTCTCTTTGCCTCAGTTACTCAACTGTAAAATGAGAATAAGAAAACTTCTAACTTGAAGGGGTGTTATGATGAGGTATATATCAAATATATACATCAAAGACTGTAATTAAATTAAATATTACTGTACTGGAGTAATTTTAGATTGGTTAATATGGAAGGAAAAAAACCAAAAACTGACCTTCATCACATCTGGTCTCAGTTACTTCAGCCTTTTCTGTTCCCCCAACATCTCATCTGTGCCCACTTCCCTTTATGCAAAATCTTGTTACTGGGATCACTGTCCTTCCTCAGATCAATGCTGTTATTATTAGTGACTATTATGGAAGCAAATAGAAGCCCTAATCAAGATCACTGTATGCTAGGCCCTATACATACAAAATACAGCCCCTGTTCCAAAGTGCATACAGGGCAAATAAAGTCAAAAGGAAACAGAGTGTGGGGGGAGGGGGAGTATCGAAATGAGGACAGTTAGTAGGACAGACAGGAAAAAGTTGTATAGGTAGACACATGAATAATATACAGTGTGTTAATATATGCATAAATTAACTCTTCATTTTAAAGGATCTGAATATCCTATGCGCCTTAGCAATCATAATCATAATCACATATTTTCCCTAAGCTGTCCTGTGTTCATTGATTCTTTATTTTCCCTACATTCCCCCTTTTTTCTCTCATTATTTTCTCTCCATTCCACTTTCATTTCATCACCACAAAAATCTCTCTCCATTCCTACAGTGTCAAACATTATCTGCCATCCAGATATAGCCCTCAGTGCCTGTTCAAATCTACAAGAGCATCCAGCAGCCTCTCTGCCTTCAGCTTAATGGAGCTCAGAAGTACTCACAACCAAAATTGGAAGAAGTGACAGCTCATGCCTGTTTGCACCTCTTCTTCTCCTAGCAGCTGCTCTCAGTAGAGCCACTTGGGGCACAACCAAAATTTTACTATGAAGAGGGCCCCAGACTGCCAAACTGACTGACCCACTGCAACCCTATGTGACAGGTTCCAATGCCATTCACTCAAATTTGGCTCATCCTCCAGTCATGGCCAGTGGGAGGTAAGGGGGGGGGGGGTCGCCCGACTTGCTGCACCCCTGAAGTCACTGATAAGCCCCAGCTCAGAGGAGGCTCCTTTTCAGCTACCGTCAGCCACCATTACCACAACCAGACCCTGCATGAGGGGACCTCTTCTTCTACCTTCTTCTTTACCCTTGCCCTGCCGCCATTCTTTCTAGATTTCCTCCACATCCCTGCTGTCATCAGAGCTGATCTCATAGCACCAGATTCAGGGAAGCCACTACTTCTCCACACCCACACCATCCTCCCTCATATTTCAAGGTACTGAAAAACAGACAATTTTTGCAGCTTTCTCCACAATAAGTTGTTCCAGTACCCCTTGGTGTTATGCTCTTACACAAATGTTCTGAATATAGTAGGGTTGGAACAATTCAAGGTAAAGAGAGTTCCACTGGAAAATGCCGTTCATCAAACCTGAAATGTTTTGAGGATGCATCTCAGGTTCAATGAACCGTCACCTTATCATAGGCATGGTTCCCGTGAAAAGCAGTCTGCTTTCTTGGCAGGCTGTTGAGGAGCCTGAAGCCCCAGAAATCCCTGCTCTAACCAGGACTAAATTCCCATCTCCACAGCTCAAGTCAGTGTTCTCAGGTTGCTTGCCAATGGACTGGGAGACCAGAAGTCCCAGGATGGATTTCCAAGGTCCACGGATCCCAGACAACCCTGCCACAAGAACATCCCCAAGACTGAGGTATCTTGGTAGATGCTGGACCACAATGGATGTGATTCTTATCAATTTCAATGAGCAGCTGCCAGCATCTCAGGGAACATTTATTTTGGAAAACTGTGCACATTTCCCAAAAAATATTTATATATTTCCAAATTTTCCAAAAAAACTGGAAATCCCAAGTTTGGGCCAGCTTTAGTTCTAGTTACTAACAGTGAAAACAGACAATGGTTTTCAGGTTTCATTCATCAACAGCTCAAGGAAGCTCTGAGCAACAACAGAGCCCTAGAGCAGTCTGTCTTTCTAAATCTGCAAATGACATTCTATGACTTTAACTTAGTTTTGTCTTTGGAAAGTTTTGTTTACAGTCATATGGTTTAGATCAGGCATGGCCAAACTGTGGCTCGGCAGCTGCATGTAGCTCTTGAATGAAAAAGTGTGGCTTACAGAAGAAAGCCAGAGGAAAGCAGCCCCAGCCTAGGAGTTTTAAATCTTCCACCCTGAGTATGCTCTGAACATGCCCAGAAGGGAGCCCCAGCCTGTGCCTAACCACTTGTGCAGCTGGGTAAGGTGGCCCTGGGGAGGGGATGGTCAGCCCAGGGGAGCCAGCGTCAGGGCCTGAGGATTTGGGAGGAGGTTGGGATGGCAGAGAGAAGTGCTGGCATGGTCAGGACAGAGGGAAGAAGCAGTCATGTGGTTAGGATGGTGGGGAAAAGCTAAGTTTTTACTATATAGGTAGACCTAGTTTTCATGGTAACCTTAAATAATTATTAGTATCTGACATTAGTAGGATCAATATTCGCCCTCTTTTTACAATAAAATTAAAGGGTGCAATGAATTTTAAACTTAGTAATTTTGGTGTAGGTAAAAGTATATGGCTATATACCCCAGTGTGGCTCTCAAAGGTTTAATAATCAACTTGTGCAGCTCTTGAGTTCCATTAAGCTTGGCCACCCCTGGTTTAGATACTTCCCAGGATGGAAAAGGGTAGTACGTTACAGATAAGCCACTCACCAAGGACAGTCTGCTACTCAGCATGGGTCAGTAGATTTTTCCAAGCCCCCTCATATGCAACTTTTGCAATCAATATGAAAGTCGCCCGTTACATACATTGTCCCCTATGCATTACTCTGATAGTTCATGTAATTACACCATTACTTCCATTTGACACATGGTTCTTTGATTACCAATTTAGCAAGCCACTCTGTCTTCTGCAGCATTTCAAACAGTCTCTAAAACCTCTTTTTATGGCCAGTGTAACCCTTCTATTTTTTTCTTTAAATAGCTATTGGGTGAAATTAACTAACTGTTCATCTGCACTTTTTCTCCCTCTGCTTTTACAGGAATCTTACATTTCCTCCCATGTGCAAAAATTTGTAAGCTGTGTGTGTGAGAACAAACTGTTGCCTTACTTACAGGAAACTGCCAAGCCACATGTTAGAAGAATTAGGAATGCTCCTGAGTTATCTGAAAAAAATACTTTATTGAATACGTTCCCAAGTATTAAACATATATTGATCAAGCAGCTGCTAGGCCTGTTTATGAACTGAAGAATCTATAATTTTAGATCTACATGCTGGCTATAATCATCATCTTTTAAAGTTTATATTGCTAAAGAGAGAGAAATAAGAATCATCTACATGGGATGGTACTATGGTGATACTTTAGAAATGTACACCTAGAAAATCACCTCCATCTTAAAAAATTGTATTTTCCCTACTTCACAACAGAGAAATTCTGGATCCTGTTTTTTCTCCTCGGTGTCTAGGAGCACCCAGTAAGATGAGAATCACAGCAAGATGAAAAGTGAGCTATTTCTATTAAAACAGACAGGAAAAATGTACACATCCATCTTTTTACATCATAAAGGTGCATTAACAGGCCCAGATTTAAGCTACTTTGGTTTTTACCTTGCAGTTCACCAGTAAAACCTTAGTCTTATTAGTGAATGGTGCTTTGCTGATGAAAACACAGTTAAATTACCTCAAGACCTTTTTAGTATATTTTCAACATGAAGTCTCATACTCTTCCCCTTCAGAATTCCAGATTCCCTCTTCTCCAAACTCCTTCAATTTTATTTCCCATACATATAAGCAAGAATGCTATTCCTACATGGATTGTGAATCCCACCTACTGCACTACTGAGTGATATTTTACAAGGCCATGTACATCCAGTGTGGAGAAATACAGAATGAAGTAGGGATTTAAATTCTTTTAAAAAATCTCTAACTGCAAAATGAGACATTTTGTTCAAAACAGCATGACTCCATTACTTTCTGAATTTCTGTCTATAAATTAGTGATGCTGTGACAAATGCTATATTAAATGCACAAATTTATATCCACACGCGCACACAGTGGTTTTGGGGCCCAAGTGCACTAGGCATTTTGCACACTAGAGAGCACACCCTCTATCCCCTGCAACTTTTTCTATTTTATGCTTTAGTAACCTTAATTATGAATCAAAATAAGATGCTCCTACTTTTGCCAGGGAACAACATATGCACTCAATAATGCTTTGAATTTTTTTTCATATTAGTTTTATGTTATTTTATGACAACTTTACACATGCAGTTGCCAAGAGATTTCTAATTAGCCAAAAACTATTAAATTAATATCTATTCATTAATAAGCATCAGCACCCTGATAAAGCCTTAAAGCACATCAGCATATTCTAGAAAAATAACTAAATATTTACCAGTTTCATCCACTAGTTGCTGTATCCTCCAGGGACTATCTATAAAAGCTAATTAAATCAGCAAGAGGGGAAGTGTTGGAAGTATTTTCCTCAGATTTTAGTTGCCTAAAACTTCTTAGTCATGAAAGCTAAAACTCAGTGCTTCATATTCAAACACAGATTTCTCTACTCAATGTATTATGCACACTGTTCCATTTTAAAGATTTTTTTAATCATACTGATTTTTATTAATGTCAGAGTTTTGCTGACCTTTGCATTTTTTCTTAGGACACTTGGGAAGCAACAAAGAGAAGAAAAGCCAGTGTACTTGTAAGGAAGTATTTTGCCATATGTTGCTTTCCATAAAACATGGACCTTAGAAATACAAACAAATGCAATACTTATTTTCATTTCTCTACTCATCAGTCAGTGAAGAGATATTTATAGTTAGCATCTGGGCATTATTACTGTGCCACACAGTTACTTACCTGATCAGTTCAGTATTAGCAAGGTCTACAAATGTTATTAATAATGACATTCTGTTCTTCCAGATTCACAGGATCATTACGTAGTTCACAAGTCACAAACTACAGATTAATATACAAGATTTCTGTCAATTTACTGACCATGTTGTAGACTCTTGAATTCTTAAGAAACACCTGGGTGCTCTCTCTCTCTACTCTAAATGGACTTACTGTGATAATCACCCCAAAGACTGACTGGCCACTCAGCACAATTCCTTATTCCACAACTGCAAGAAATGCAAATAAACCACCAGAAGAAATGTTTCTTTATTTAAAAGCACAACCAACTCATATAGAGGAAAAAGCTGAAGTATGGAATACCAAAAAACTGTTAGGTACATGTTTAAATGTGTTTTAAATAGTGTATAAACTGATCCAGCTGCCTAACACTGTTATGCAACCACAGGATATAAGAGCCAGTTTTGGGGTCTGACTCATTACTGGGAGGGACTAGGCACATGAAAGCCATGCATACCTCAAGTTACTCAAGCATGACCTCAAAGAGAGTTGTGAACAGGCCCTCATTTAGTCTTCAGCCAAAGGCTTCAAAGCAATGTTTCAAGGTAGAGAATAATCAACTCAAAGAAGTACACAACCTTTCTCCCACACTCATACAAGGTAGTATATGGGTTTAAGACAACATCTTTGCCAAATGAAAAACAAACAGGCTAAACAGCCTGAACCTATTTGTTGAGTTAAACTGCTTTTGATAGTCACTACCAAAGATAAAAATACCACCTATTGCCAAGCTTTTATCCAAGGCTTAATAGTAAACTTGTAACTAAAGGAGTTCTACTTCCTTTTTTGTCTTCACCTTATATTATCTATATTGGACAGTCTAATTATGTCATTTTAACAAAGGAAATTTTCTTCCTTTTCAGACTGAGCTTTGTTTCAACCCATTCAGCAATCCCATCGTTATGCCATTAAAAGAGCTTTGCTTTCATCCACAACTAAAGTCGCAGTTCCTTGCTTTTAGAATAAAATGGAATTGAAAGATACTTGAGCTGTCCCCTGATCTCGCAAGTGAATAACTTAATGCAATTAGTCCTATTAAGTCAATAGCCCATTGCCATCTTCTTCTTCCACCCCACTCAAAACTATCCATGCTTTCAGGCCAGAGTTTGTAGTCTTGCACATTACTTCTGATGTAGTTCCTGATTCAATTTAGGATACAATACCAACATAACAATATGTAGATGGGAGGGGAAAAGTGTGTTAATGCCAATTTTTCCTTCTTTAAACTGCATAAAGAGAAGTTGAAAGGATTGTTCAGGTTTATTTTGGATTTTTTCCCCCCCAGAATGATTTCTTCTTCCTTGGGCTTGTTTTTATATCAGAAATTCAGTTTCCATCTAAACTAAAAGAATCTGAAAAATTAATCAAGTGACTTCATCATAAGAACTATCATAGAAGACTGAGCAACGGAAAGGGGCCATGTGCTTCACTTTACTGTTCATTACAGTTTTGTTGAGTAGTTCCTTAAAATGCTGGCAAGCTAACTGCAAGAAGTCAGCAGACCACCAATTTAGGATATTTTGAGATAAAGCATCAACAGAAAAATAACCATACCATTGGTGTAGCAATCAATTAACGTATTTATTCATAATTTTGGGATAATGAATATACAAACATAGGATAAGGAAACCCCAATATTATTAGGATGAATAAGTTAGTTATGGGCAAAAGAGGCAAAACACAAATGAAAATTCATAGCAGCCATTAGACCCTATATTAGGCCCAATCAGAAGCTAGGCAGACTAGACCTCATCATTGACCTCAGCTAGCAATCCTGAAACAGAAGGACCATCATGGACCAGCACCTGCCCTCCCACCTTGAGGTCTCTACTAGAACTGTGTGACTATGCATACGTGATAAGAGATGAAAAGTCAAATTAAACCTTGTACTATTTCTATATTTTGCTCTGGATTGGAACATTTGTGGTTCTACTAAGAGTTCTAATAAAAATATTGAAAACTTAGCTTTTTCTTAAGTGAGAGTTCTGGCACTGTGCATATGGGGATTACCAAACAGTAATTCTAATTCTGCTGTGGCTGATTCTGGGGCTGAGCATAACAAACTTCAGACGTTTCATTACTTTGCTAATTGGAGATTTCCATTCATCAACACATCTAACAATCAATATGCAAATCAACAGATCAGCAAACTATGGGTAAAAGAACAAGTGAAAACAGGGGGAGCAGGTCTCAGGGTAGGGGAAGTCCCATGTGATGGTCACTGGGTGTGGTGAATGTTGACCCTGGCCCGAACTGGCCTGAGCCACCTGGAACCCCCACTTACACACACATATGCTCTTCTGCCCCTCCCTCGTCCCCACCAGGAGGCACACCCCAGTTTGAAAACTTCTGTAAATCCAGAAGCAATATGCAGGGCAGTCAGGCATTGCCCCTTCCCCCCAAACTATCAACTGGTACATGTTGCAGCTGCATAAAGCAGGAAGGGCCTGCCTAGGGGCAGCCATGACTTAAGCTGTTCAGGTATGGCTGAATTTTTCAATGTTCCTCCTCCACTATTGAAGTATGGCATTTGGGTGGCATTATCCACCACCCCGTCTCCACCACTGTGATAACTGGCAACAGGAAAGCTTGATGCATGTCGCAGGCTCCGCAGCAGGATGGGAACACTCACTGACATACATGAGCAGTTCACATCTCTCAGCTATTGTTTCAGACTGTGTTTATCTCCATGGGGTGTATTCATTCCGCTGAAAACATCTCATTGATATGAATGGGCCACTTTATACATCCAGCTGCACTGAAGCATAGGATACTCAGAGAAGGACGAAGGCCTCTCCTTGCATCCTCATTCTCTCTCGTTCCTAAAAAGTCCCTCTTTCAGTTTTATTCTATTCTAGGGATCTGTTTATAGGAAGCATTTGCTGATTATTAATTTTATAAATATTATGTCAGAGTACTGGCTCTGCTTACAAGTCTTCCTAAATCTGAAGGCATGCCTGAATTATCTTGAATTTTACTGTGCCTTATAGTGGAATAGAGTAGGGTTAGTGAACCAAATTTGACATTTCATCAAGAGCTTCCCAAGACACAGCCCCCCTGCCAAAAGTATTTCTTCAAGTTCACAAATTATACCAAGTTGTTTTGTGCACACCTGGCTTCTAAAATGCTAATATGTTAACGGGATCAGAAGGGGAAAGAAGAATTGTCCATACATTGAAAGGAACAAAAGGGGAAAGAGACAACACAAGTTCTCTCTCTCATTCCCAGAAAATGATCTGGGGAAGGGGAGGTTATAGGGGATACCAAACTAAATACAAGTTAACCATGCAACATAGTTGCAAAAAAAGGGATCATCATTCTGGGACATATGAGCAGGAATGTTGTAAGCAAGGCACAAGAAGTAATTCTTCCACTCCACTCAGCACTAATAAGGTCTCAACTGATGTACTGTGTTCAGTTCTGGAAACCATACTTCAGGAAAGTTGCACATAAACTGGAGAAAATTTTGATGAGAGCAACAAAAATGAATATAGATATAGAGAACATCACATGCAAGGGGTTGTTTAGTCTTGAAAAGATTAAGAAGAAACACAGTAACCATCTTCAAGGATGTAAAAGGCTTTCATTAAAAGGGGGTGATAAACTGTCCTCTTATCCATGGAGGAAAAAACAAGACAAGGGGCATAAACTACTGCCAAAGAGAATAAGCAGGGGCACTGCTACACGTAAAGATTGGGTGGAACCCAGGCCCCCACCTGTTCCCTACCCACTCCTCCCCCCCCATGCTGGTTTCCCGAGTGCTTCCCTACCCTCCTACAACCCACCCCCCCGCATCCTTCCCTAATCCCCGGTCCTGCCACTGGCTCCCACTGCCCCAGGCCAACCCCCTCCCCTGCACCCTTTCCCCACCAGGCCAGCATGCCCCACCAGGCCAGCATGCCCACCAATGTTCCCCCTAAGGGCCCAGCACAGCTGAGCAACACATGCTGCTTGCTGCACAGCTCCCCCCCATGTGAACCTGATGCTGCACACTCCCCCCTGCTCAAGCTCCACTGCCTGCCTGGCCTCACCACAGCATTGTGGATCAGACAGTCCAACCTACCCCCAGCCGGCAGCACCTCCCCAGGTGCAGAGGGGGCCAGCGCTGAGCTCCACCATGAGGGATAGGGGCCCTGGAGCAGACTGCTCCCAAACAGTTTGGGCCGCTTTGTCCCCGGCACCGCCCCCAGCCTGAATGAGCCTGATCCATGGCCTTCGGGGGGCCAGGGGCGAAGCAGCCTAAACTCTTTGGGAGCAGGCTGCTCCAGGGCCCTGACTCCACATGCTGGAGCTCAGCACCGGCCCCCTCCACTCCCCAGGGAGGCACAGCCGGTTGGGGGTAGGCTGGGCTGGCTGCTGCGCTCTGCTGCAGTGAGGCCGGGCGGGCAGGCAGGCGGAGCAGCCTCGGGCCCTGACAGCCCACGCCCCCCCCCTTCTGCACCCACCTGGGAGTTGAAAGTGGGACGGTTAGGGCCCCTTTACCTGGCCGCCAGAGCAGCACAGCCTGGCTCCTGGCTGCTCCTCTGGCTGGAGGAGCTCTCACTGAGCATGTGCAGAGAGTCTGTGCATGCTCAGTGAGAGCTTACTCTGAGTGGGAGTTTTAAAAACTCCCACCTCAGAGTTGCTCTCCGGGCAGGGACTGCAGCTGCTGGCCATGTGCAGCCAGCAGCATTCCCTGTGCCAGGCAGCACAGGGGGCTGTGCAGATGCGCAGCTTAGATGGAACATTGGTGCCTGCCCCCAGACTCCCCCCTCCGGCTCCCTTACCTGGCCACCAGAGGGAGAGCACAGCTCTGTCAGCCAATGTTCCCTCTAATGACTCATAGACTGTGTGCGCAAACAATTTCTTTGTGTGCACAAAGACATTTCTTTGTGAGCATCAGTATTAGCACTATTGAATTTTTTTTGTGCGCACTTTATTTTGTCGTGTGCGCAGGTTTCATGACCTGTGTGCGCGCACACATGCACAGCTTAGAGGGAACGGTGCTGTCAGCAGCTGAGGCTCCTGGCATGACCCCGCTCTGAGCATGCTCAGAGCAGGGTCAGGCCAGGGTGGCCCAGCCTGGGGCAGTTCCCACCCTACCGAAACACACTGTCTTCCAGCCGGGTAGAGGCTGCGGCTGCCGGCTGCATGCAGCCAGCAGTGAGTGTTCCGTGGACGGGGAAACGACTGTGCACCCCTGCGCAGTTTACAGACATGCTGCTTAGGGGCTGGCCCTGAGTTTCAGGGTGGCTGAGGCCCCCAGACCCCCCCCCCAGCAACACCTCTGGCCATAAGGAAAAGCTTCCTAACTATAAGGCTGTTAAGCACTGGAACAAATTACCTACCATTACTGGAGTTTTTTTAAAAACCAGCTACACAGACAAACAAGTCAGGGACAGTGAATACTGATGTCTTGCCTCAGAGCTGCAGACTAGACTACATGATCCATCAAAGTCCCTTCCATCCTACATTTCTTTGACTCTATATTTAAAAAAAATAAAATTAAAAAAGAAGCCAAGCACTTGAAGGCTACCAAATTTATACTGAAGTTACTGTAACCACCATATAACAAAACTACCAAGTTCTTGGGACAAAGGCCATGTCTTAAATTTTTCTCAACAACTGTCGGAAGTCACACACACCAACATTTTAAAGCAAGACAACATTTACCATTCTACTGTAACAATGGGGGGAGGGGGTACAGGAAGGGAGAGTATTTAAAAATCAGATAGTAGCTATGTGAGACTACTATAGCGAATCGCAGACCAAAACTCAGAAAAGCTGGCTCTATTCCCAATTGTGCCACAGACCCACTGAATGACTTTGGCAAAATTGCTTCACCTCTTGATGCCTTATTCTCTTTGTACAGAAAGGAAAAAAGTCATGATGAACCTCTTGAAATCTACCAATAAAAAGCATTATGTAACAAGAAGGTATTATCCTACCAGAGGAGCATCTGAATTGCACATATACACGACCACTACCACTGACCTAGTGACCACCACTTCCTCCCAGCACCACCTCTCTTTCCACTCAAAGAACTAAAAAAATTATAAGGAGAAAACTTTGTTAACTTAAGTTGGGATACCCACTTAAGACCCCGTTGCCCTGAAATTTCCAAGAACACAGTTCATTTCCAGATTTGGTCAGTTGAGGGTTTTGTTTTGTTTTGTTTTTAGGGCATACAACAAAGTTACAAGGAATTAAACTCAGGCATGGGGATGGGTATACATGTACCTCATAATCATGGATCAGCTTATACACATGCTTACACTTACATCATGTCACACCTTATGATTTGCCTACCAGTTTTTGTAGCCCATCCCCATCTCGATCATGAGGTGTAAGCATGCTGCTTTACATGCTAAACCACAACTGTGTGCTACAACACATCATTTAATATCCTATCTTCATTATCTTTTCAACTAGCTACAACTTTTACATATTGACAAAGCCACTATAAATTCATGCTGTATTCATTGTTTCATGCCCTTGCTCACAACAGATCTATGGCCTACAGTTAAAGATTGACCAGCAATAAATAATTCACTACCTTCCAGAACACAGAACAACAAAAGCCAGGAAACTTCACACCCATTAGATTTTAACTCTTCCCTCTGAGTGCTTCAAAACACCCATGCTTGCACTCTGCCTTTTCACTATAAAGGCTAAGTGCTACCTCCACCTACCCTACACTCAACCACTTGGTCTACACTTGGAGATTAGGTCCATAATTCTACATCATTCAGTGGTGTTAAAAATCCACACCCCAAGGGACAATTAAACCAACCTAACACCCTGTTGTAGGCAGTACTACATGGATGAGAGAATTCTCCCATCAACATAGCTACTGCCTCTTCGGAGGTAGAGTACCTGTGCTGAAGGGAAAAGTCCTCCCATTGTTATGGGTAGTACCTTTGCTGGAACATTTTAACTGTACACCTACACCTAGTTCAGTGGTCTCCAAACATTTCACTTCACACCCACCCTTATCCTGGTCCACAGCTCCTGGGACCCTGGGAGGAGGAATATGGTCAAGGTTGGAGCTGTGGTTAGGACTGGGGCCATGGTTGGGAATACAGCCACAGACAAGCCAGGGTCACAGATGGGAGCAGGGCCACAGTCAGGGCAGAGGCTGAGGCCAGGAGCAGGGCCACGACTATGGGCCAAGCCAGGGCCACAGCTGGTGGCAGAGCAAGGCTGGGTGGCATTCTCTCCCCAGCCCTCATGAGGGCTGGCTCTGACCCCACCGCACCCTCCAAATGTTCCTTTGTGCCTCCTGGGGGGATGCACCCAACAGTTTGGGGATCTCTGTCATACTATACTTGGGAAATGTAATAGCCATTTCACATTAACACAGAGGGTAACATTTAACCTTATACCTTCTCTTGCCAATTATTTCTCTCACATCCCACCTTATTACTGATATTACTGGTAATTCCCATGGTAAAACCACCTCCCTCACTCTGCCCTCATACCTTGAGGCTGAGAAAACCTGTGTAATTTTGCAATAGCTCAAGATGCACATGCTCCCTTTCCTTTACTCAGACATGCTTGCTAGGCACAAACCCTGATCTCTTGATTGATCACCACAACTCTGGCTCTTCAAACTAATCTCTATCTCTTCAACAAATGAACAAATCTCCACCTACCTGTTACATCCACTGCTTCTACCACTCAATAGATCTACAACTTACACCCTGAAGGCAACTGAAGACCATGTAGACAATTCTCAGACTTATTGACTGTTTAGAGGTAACATTACATGAACGTGTTCCATAATTCTTTATCTCCTCGTTTTCGCAAACTTGAATTTTGCTGTACTTCTTGTTCTGGAAAGGCATGCTTTATCACCAGGCGACATTAGCTGTGGATTAATTAATCTGGAGGAGGGGGCATTTCATACCTGCTTAACTTTAATGACTAATAGCTCAGAGAAAGGAGAGAGAGGAAATCTATGAGTCAACACCTTCTCCTTTCACTTATGGTGCAAGAACTAACAATATTTATCTTCCAAGGTCCTTCAGAAGTCCTCCAGCAAAACCTGGAAAGACCAAAGTTGACATTTTTTGCATTTCTAAAGGTTAAAATAACAAGCAGAGGGGAACAAATAAACATACAATCTTTCAAGCCTTTTTCCTCTCTAAAGCAGTAAAGAGGCAGAAGCCTATTCTATATATTTATTTTCAGGTCACTTACAACAAGGTAATATTCATCTCTCAACATAGCACTCTAAAAAAGTCCTCCTCTACAGGAAGGAAAATAGAGAAAATACAGAAACTGTGCTTTCAGAGGGAAAAATCAAAGGTTAGCAATTGTACAAAATATAAAATTGCCATCAGAACTCCCTATTACTAGGTTTTGATGACTTGCCCTTCCACTATTTACTGACTGCTGTCTACTAAAACACATGAAGACTTACCCCTTCATTATATAAGCAGGTGGGAAAAAGTTTATCTGTGCTCTCCCACTTTTATAGTCAAAGACAAATACCAGGAGGAAGCCTTAAGAATTGCAAGATACATCTATTTTCCTATTCTGATTTTAATAACCCAAACAGCATGCAAAACTTCAAAAGATATCAAATGACAAGGTGTTACTGGTGGAAGAGTTGTTCTATTAACATCAATAGATGCAGAACGAAACTGACCTGTTCTCATAATTTTCACTTGCCACTCTTGCTGTGGGTGGAGTGACCGAATAGTGAAATGTACAAGTATTAAGGCACTTTTGCTTATCAACTTTAAGGTATATCCACAGTAGCTGGGAGTGCACTTCCACATGCAGGTAAGGCAGACACTAGCTTTTGAGATACTTCTGCTTGAACTAGAGTGTTAAAAATAAAAGTGTGATCACAGTGGCCTACACAGCAGCTTGTGCTACACATGAGTACGTACCCACTGGTCATTCAGGTTTCTGCTTAACTGACTAAAGTTCAAGTCACCGTGGCCACACCTGACGAAGTGGGTTGGAGCCCACAAAAGCTTATGTCTGAAGAAATCTGTTAGCCTTTAAGGTGCGACAGGACTCTCACTGTTTTTGTTGTACATGGACTAAAATGGCTACCCCTCTGGAAATTGTGGCCAAATTGCTATTTTTTCACAGGCTAGCTGCACTCCAAGCTTCCACACACACCTTTAGGTTGATCCAAACACTCAAAGTCAACAGATATTTTAAACCCAAGCTACTACAAACTATAGAAACATTAAAGCATGGAAACGCTACTTAGCAATAATCACAATTAAAAGCGCCAACATTTATAAAATTAAATGTTTCCACTCCATAAAGGACATGATTTATTAGAAGCTGTTAGAAGTTACTTTAATTAGAATCAAGTTTATTTTGTCATGGCATTTATTCTCCAGTGGTTATCTTCAGAGTCAACAATATGTTTTTTCTTTGTCGTCATTACAGTAAAGAAGCACGCACACAGATACAACACAGAACATGCAACTCAAACTGTCAGTGTAAATATGATATTCAGTGTACAATAAAAATAATATGAATATTCCACCACTTAATTGCAGATGAGAGAAAAAACTGGCGTCAAAACTTAGGCTTGCCCTTCAAAGTACCCATTAAAGTGAGAGAGTTGGGAGAGAACAGAAAATTAGATTAATTTTTTAAAAAATGCAACTATGATTTTCTGGGAACTGTAGCAGTATCGAACCATATTCTTACAAATTTATACCTTTAGGAAACCCAATCCTAAAGCCACTTACTACCAAGAATGCAGATTTTGCATGATCTATCCATCTTAGAACTTGCTAGTAAGGCATTACATGATGGAGTCTCAAAAATAAAACAATTGCATCATAAATATATCACTTAATTACTTCACTGACAAAACACATCTATGCTACTATGCACTCCTACCATATTATATCAGTCAGACCCATAAAAACCCCTATTTCTAAATAGGTGAACAACAACTTTAAATGAAGGTGTACTCCTGGAAAACAGTATAAAATTTAAAAGTTTGATGTGTATCTTTTGAATCTACAGAAATTGACCAGGGGGGGCAAGCAGGGTCCCTGTTCTGCTGGACAATTTTTCTCACCAATTCTTTCAAGTTCCAAAGGGGCAGCCATGTTAGTCTAGTTCAGTAAGACTAACAAATTTATCCTTGTTTGTTTAACTGCCACAGGACTCCTTGTTTGTCTTACACTGTTTTTATTTAAAACAAAACTAAATATAGCCAGTTAACCCTGACTCGCACTCAAATAACTTTTAGATTAAATATCTCACCCTTTCAATACATATTGAAGGTGAAATTCCTGCAAGCATGACAGTCTCAATCCTGTAAATGATCCAAAGCCAGATTTACACAACTGGGGTCACATGAGGCTGCAACAAAATACAAGGAAGCTGAGGGATAGTGGCCACAATGTCAATGTGTTCTAAGCTTTGTGTACCACTACCACATGGAAGACAGACGGTTCTTAACTGAATTTTCTTGTTTTCATTTGTGTGTGTCAGGCAATACCTTTGAATCTGTTCAATATTTTAAAACTGCTGGTGAATTGCTGAAAGCTCACAGACAGGCATTTGGCTCTGGAAATGCACCCAAGAGAGCAAATGGATCATTTCTAAATGAAATACTCGAAGATCTGTTAAGAAAAATACACCCAGAATTTTTGTGGAAATTAATTTCAAGAACAAGAGCCAAAACAAAAGACAGCACTGTTCCTTCAAACACAAACTGATCCATGACACACCTGAGTACCTGAAACTTTTACATCCATTCCCCCCTCTACCCTACCCGCAACCGGAACAAACAAAAGCAACATATTTGCACAACTACCTGCCAAGTGCTAAATAAAGTAAACAGAACTCCTTAAAGGTGTTAACAATCCTCACAATGGTCAATTGTGACCTTACCCTCCACCATTTGAAAAACTGCTTTTACTTTAAAAGCCTACTGAACTGCTCAGCCCTCTTATAAAGAAAAGGCTACATGAATATTCAACAAGCAACCTATGACTTCAGAACTTTCGGAGTGGGAGAGATTGTTTAACTAGATCTATAAACTTTGGTCTCAAACACAACTTTGCTGCTGTGCAAGCATAAATAGCCTAGTATTTTAGTAAAACAAACAAGGAGTCCTGCACCGCTTAAAAGAGTAAGAAATTAATTTATTGCATGAGCTTCTGTGGGTCACAAAAGCTCATGCAATAAAAATTTTTTTACTCTAAGTGCCACAGGACTCCTTGTTTGTTTTAGTGAACAAAACTAACACGGCTGCCCCTTTGGAACTAATATTTTAGGAAATGTACGGTTGCCAACTACCCAGGATTGTCCTGGAACCACCAGAAACACATCAAATCAAAACTGGCAACTCTAACACCACATTTTTATTTTCAGGCATTTATATAAATTGCTTGTTCTATGTTAGCATTTCAACAGCATTTTAATGGTTCTTTAAAGTCATATAAACTAGTGTGAAAGTGCAGTAACACAAAATAATTCTCCCCTCTCATCAACCTTATCCCAAACAAGGTGTGCAACACAAGGTTCTGCCAGAATGTGTTCTGGGTTCTATGCTCCATCAATGAATTATGAGAGTTACAGTCAAAATTCCTCTTTAATGTTATAAGTCTCAACCCCTTTTTCCACCCATCCAGCAGGTCACATCTGAACTATGTTAATGAAGAATAGCATGCACTACAAATAGTAAAGCAACACCATTATTTCAGATGATACCTAACCTTTTAACAGAAGCAAATTAATTTAAGTATCACTAAAGGCTGGCTAACACTAATTACACTCCAGAATTTAACCTCACATCTCACAGTTGTAGTAGTTTGTCCATTAATTTTGGCCTCACAATTGCAAACAGTTACGCAAGTTTGGGACCCTGAATTAACAAGCACACACACATACAAGAGATACCAACATACAAAGGAAGATGCAAATATATTCAGCAACAACATGGCTTCACCCATCTCCTCCCCTCAAAGTATTTTGCATGTTTTTTAAATATCAGTTTTAAAAAAATCCTAACCCTGCAAATGTTGTATTACACATGACAACATGACTGTATACTACACACAACTTTGAACATAATAAAAGAAAAAATACCAATCAGACTTTGGCTGCCTTAATATCAGAGTGGTCATTCAGCTTCAGAAACATGTCTAATTCCTATCCTAGTATCTTAAAAAAGCCTAAATCTTTTACATTCAGGCAATAATGAAATTTTAACAACTACCAGTATTCTTTTTAGTAAACATGGCTAAAGATCTTGGTACATTTCCCTCTGTCAAGATTAGTTCTTCAGCGCAGACTTCCTTATAAAATAAATAACACTTGTGCTGCTCTTCAACATCAGATTTTGAGATTAGTTTAACAGACTTTCTTTCTTAAAGAAAGAACTAAATTTTAAATGCACATGTTAATCAAGGCCCTAATCCTGCAGCCCTTATTCACATGTGCAGCCCTTGCTCAGCCAGAGAGCTCATTTTCACAAACTACTTGCATTGTAACGTTTGCAGAATCGTTCCTTGTGTTTATATTTTTACAAAGGCACGACCTTTTAAAATACAAGAACCTTATTTTTTAAGCTGCTTAAATTGCCCCTAATTAAAAACATGCACTGAGATAAAATTTTAATTTTAGATATTTAGGCAGATGAGGCTGCTCCACTGCTATGAATTTTGGCCTTGTGTTTTATTTACCATATAATATAATTCTAAAGTGGTGTAATGATATCATGTGAGATAATATAATTACAGCGTTTCTATTTAAAAAATTACTGGTCTTCATACAGCTTTGTTTTTTTCAAAATTTAAAAATGTCTAACTGCTGCTACTTAACAGCATTCAGCAACATCTATTTATAATGAACAAATTGTAACATTGATCCACTCCTTATTGAAGTGCAGAAATCATAGATTAAAGAATGTGCTATATATGAAGCAGCTAGAGCTAGACTGTCAATTTCAGGCACTGCCAGAAAGTTTTAGCCCAGGGTTTCACAGGTACTCACCAAGTTAAAGGACCATGTGCCATTACACTTTTAATAAAAAAAGAATGTAGCAGTGTAAAGAAACACCAAACTAAAGGGCCAAGAATTGTTAAAAACATTGTTGCCTGCACTCTAGCAAAGAAAAACAATTAGACTGCTACCATGTGTCATCTATGTATAAAGGGGCTGGGGACTATATGCCAGAGAAAATTTCCATCTGTAGTTATTTCCTTTAGAAATCCATCTTGTTCCTTTTTCATTGCTGTTCACATTTTTCCTGCTTTTTTTTTTTTTTAAACTTGCTCCTCCTCATCTCCTTGCCATGTGTTTTCATAGAATACGTGGGGATGGAGCAAAGACAGTGGTGTAGTGAGACAGTGGGGGGGCTAAGCCCCTGGGCACTGTGCTGCAGGGAAGCACCAGGCCAGCGGGGTGGAGTAGCCTGAGGAACCTGAGGGAGCACAAATGTGGGCTTAGCCCACAGGTACAGGATACCCTCGCTATGCCACTGAGTAAAGGCATCATTTGGAGTTGGGCAGCTTTAACAACTTTGTGGACCACAGTCTGGATATCCCTGTGATATAGCACATCACACGATCCAACCAGAATATTAACTTAAACTACCTTGGATCATGCCATTGTTCATAGACCGACAACTGAGAAAGACTCATACAACAAAAGAAAATATTGTTTCAATTGATATGTTGGAGAGATGTCAGGGGGCTGCTGCAGATATTGGTGGCAAATCTAAACTGAAGCAACATCTTTACTGATGATCAGGAAGAAAGGATGAATAGCAAATTGTTTTGAATTCTTATGAGTTGGGGAGTTTAAATATAAAGGATGCTGGAGTGGAATTGTAATGAACTTTAACTGGGAAAACTGCAGGTTAATACCTGAGGAGTAGAGCAGGAATCAGTCAAAGGAATATACTTATGAAGCAGTAATGGCTATTAAAACTTTGGGGTGCTAACCTGCAGTAAAGCTGACGTGTCTTTGGCTGCATGCAAAAAAGGCATCTATCTCATCAGAGGCTAGAAAGTCTCTCTCTGTATGGCAAGGGTATGCCCTCCCCTTGCATACAGCATAAGGTTTTGAACCTTTTAATAATATCAGGAAGATATCAACAAACTGAAGTGAATTCAGACAGCAGAAATAATTTACAAGCTTCAGAGACTGGCTTGTAATAAGGAAAGAATAAATTTCAAAAGTTTACTAAATTTGGCAAAAACAAACAAGGAGCCCTGTGCCACTTTTAAAGACCAACACATTTATTTATCACATGAGCTTTCATGGAAGAAAATTCACAACTGCACTAAACATCAAGAAATACACGGTAGGGAACAATGCACTGATCAGGTGATTGAATAGGTCTTTTCAGTCACTAGCATCTCAGATTCTAAACTTCCATTTTTTTTTGCACCTAATATCAAAAGATTCCATTTTTCTTCTAACCTTTAAAGGAGTTTGACTGAGCAGTCTTCTAATTGATGTAGTTCTGATCGATACATCAGCACATCTGATCATCATCATTAGAAACTGAAGACATTAGCTACTGAAAAACTGAGTACATGAAATAAATTAATCCCATAGCTTTATACACATGCAGCTCCACTCACTCAGACTGTACCTACTGTCAGAATCCCACATTCTCCTCTACATTAACCTACTCACTATAAATTCAGAAGTACTGAGATAACTGTGTGGTCTGTTAAATACCAAAAGGGCTTCATGTCATCTCCTAAGACATGAAATATGATGGAAGCCTAGGACACACGAGCGACCATGCCTTATCCTATCCACTTCTAAGTAAATGTACAAGATTGTGAAACCAAAGATCTTGTAGTAGAAATCACTCACTCACTCTCTCTAGTGTACGTACATACACACAGTGCCCATAAAGCTTAAGCGATAAATCAATTTGTTGGTCTTTAAGTATCACAGAACCCCCTTTTTTACTGAATTGCTATACATGGTACCTTGATTTGACAATGTCAGTTCATATTGCCATAGCCAACCACCAGTCTAATTTCTATAGCACCATGCACACAGAAAAACATTTTAAGTTCTAGCATAATACTTTAGTCAATCCTGTAATATCGACTGTAAGGAAACGAAGTGCTGCATATCTGGTACTCTTCTTTCCTCTTCCCTAGAGAAGACCTTTACCACACAATACATCAATTGTTATCTTTGCTTACAATTTCTATAAGCATCTGAGAAGTTACTACACACACATAAATCAGCCACACAGGGCATGTAAACCCTGCACACCTTCCATCTCTATCTTAGAGAAAGATTTTAAAAGAATTACAAGGTTCAAATCTTCTAACAAAGAAGAAATGTGTTCAGGAGAACAGAACAACACCTTTCGGTCACAATTAAAATTTTACACTTCAGCTGCAATGGCAACAGTATTTCAAATTCTCATGAATACATATAGGTTCAATCACAGCAATGTTCTAGTTCAAATTTCAATCAACAAACTGCAGTCTCAAGAGGATGGGACCCAAACATCCTTACAAAATCATGCGCCCAACTGGGAGTGGGGTGGACAAACAAAGGAGGAAAAAAAGAGTCTTCTTGACTCTTGCCTTTAATGCATCACATGAAGAGGACAGCCCCAATGTGTTTTTAATCCTACAGCAGAGACACCCGCAGCATGCGTACTACAGACAAATTCAAGTTTTACTACTATGTGAGCACACGCTAAACACGGCAATTGCATTCCTCCTACATCACTCCTTGTCTAACAGGCTGAGAGCATCTTTTATTCTGTATGCTATATTTCATCACCCTTGGTTGACTGCACCACAGGCAGTGCAAGTGCTGCCACCTGAATATTAGCCCCTCTCCCTTTCTTGAGTCCTTTGAAATGGTTACAACCGGTTTCCCACTCACACCTCCTCCTCCTCCTCCCAACTTCTGGTGTTTTGTTTGCTTTCGTAACTTGGGCAAGCCCCTCGGTTTCCCTGGCTGCTTGGAAACACGCCTCAGTTATTCTAGGAGCGGCAAAAAATCTATAGGCTCGTCTGAAATTTCCATTCTTCCACGGGGGCATTGTTTTGACTCCCTCCCCTGTCTTTCTAAGAAAGCAAAGGAGACCCGAGCGGCAGCCACAATTCAAGGGCTAACAGGGGGAGATGGGAGCTTGGCCAGGAAAGCTCCCGGCCTGGCAGGCAAGACCCCGCCTGTTACTTCCCAGGTAAACTCCCCAGGTTGCCGCCGCACAGACCAACAGCTGTCCCGACACAAACACGAGCCAGCCACCGCCAAGTGACAGAAATCAGCACGATCCGGGCCGCGGCTGGTGTGTGTGTTTCGGCAGCCTCCTCCCTCTCTGCTTTTGGGGAGGGGAGAAGAAGATATGGGGTGTCGGTTTCTTTCAGGTTGTCAAAAGCGGGATTGTTGCAACCCAGCCAAGCACCCATCGTCGCCCGCTTGGCGTGCCTGAGCTGGGAGTTGCAGCGGGGTTTTTCCAGCCCTTCCCTGCCGGTAATCTCGCTTCTTGTGCCTAGGGGCGATCGCGAGGCGGGCCGGCCCCAGCGCAGGAAACTTTGGGTTGAGTCTTTTTTTTTTAACAGACCTCCCAGTTCGCCTGCTGGGTTCGCAGAAGGAGCCTGGAGGGAAAGAAACCAAAAGACGCCCGGCCCGGAGCACAAGGAGAAAGTTGCGCGGACAACGGGAGCAGCCGCAGCTCCGGCGGCACCTGGGAAACTGGCCGCCGGCCTGCCCCACTGACCGCCCCACGGTCTGCCCCCCGCAGCCCCAGCGCCCAGCCCCGCCGCTCCGGATCCACCCCCCACTTCCCTAACAGCCCCCCGAATTTCCCAGCCGGCAGCCGGTAACAGCGTCCTGCCGATTTAGTGAGCACCCAACACCCCTCAGTTGTCAGCTAGTAAGTGCTACAGCAATTCAGTGAGCACCCCAACATCCCCCGCCCTTAGCTAGTGTTATA
>ML682021.1:9426861-9629019 GCA_007922195.1 Podocnemis expansa
CCCTTAGCTAGTGTTATACCAATTCAGTGAGCACCCCAACATCCCCCTGAATTTCCCAACACCCCCCGCCCTTAGCTGGTGTTATACCAATTTGGTGAGCACCCCAACATCTCCCTACACCCCTGAATTTCCCGACACCCCCAGTTGTCAGCTGCTAAGTCCTATAGCAATTTAGTGAGCACCCCAATAGCCCCCTACACCCCCTAAACTTCTCAACTCTCCCAGTTGCTAGCTAGCAATACCAATTTAGGGAGCACCCCAACACCCTCTAATCCTCCCCCGAATTTCCCAACTGCCCCAGTTGTCAGCTAACACGTGTTATAGCAATTTAGGGAGCAGCCCAACACCCCCGAATTTCTCAGCAGCCCCCAGCTGTTAGCCAGTACCAGTGTCCTGCCAATGTAGGGAGCACGCCGCACCCCCCCAATTTGTAAACTCCCCCAGCTGCCAGCTAGTGTTATAGCAATGTAGCGAGCGCCCCAATACCCCCTACGCCCCCGAATTTCCCAACACCCCCCAGCTACCAGATGTTACAGCCATTTAGTGAGCACCCCCGCACCCCTCCAATATCCCGCCAGCCCCCCAGTGGCCAGCTAGTAACAATCCCGCCAGCGCCCCCCCAATTTGGGGGCCGGGAGGCTGCTGCCCGGCCGCATTCCCCGTCCCGGGCGCCCGCAGGACCCGCGGGCAGCCCCCTACCTGCGGCGAACTGGGCGCGGGCTGCCGGGCGCGGGCCGGCCAGCAGGGCGAGCAGCGGCAGCCAGGCGGCGGCGCGCGGCTCCATGGCGAGTTTGGCGAAGTTTGGGGAAGAGGCGGCGCCGCCGCCTTCTCCTCCGGCCCGGCCGCAGGCAGCCCGCGCGGAGCGGCGGCAGCAGCAGCGCGGCGCCTGCTCCCGCGCCGCCAACTCGCCCCGAGTTACTTTGCAGCCGCCGCCGCCGCTCCTCCGCTGCGAGGGGGAGGGAGGGAGGAGCCGCGCGCGCACGTCAAGCCCCGGCTCCCCGGCGCTGGCCTGTGCCGCTCGGCCCGGGAGCGGGGCCGCCAGCGCCTCCTGCTGCACGCGCGCCGTTCCGCGGGGGGAGCCGGCAGAGACCGGCTCGGGGAAGAAAGCGGGCAGGGCGAGGGTGACCAGCTACCAAAGGCAAGGAGGACACAGGGGGAAAATGTTGTCCTCATGTCATCTTCTGGTTTTAGGGGGCCCTGCAACGCTTCCCCCTCAAAACAGGGTGTTGGGGGGCATTCCACACTTTAGCCCCTGTAAGTAAAAAGTCAGGCCAACTCATGGATTTTTCAAATGCCTGCCCGATTCTAAGGTAAAAAGGAGGACGTGGCCTCCTTTGGCCTGACACCTGGCAACCCTAGGCAGGGCGGAAGGGTCCCAGCCACGGTTTGGTGCAGGGCCTGGGCTTTGCTTTGGCAGGAGTTCCTCCCTGTTTGGATACAGGGCTAGGCACTGTGCTGTTAAGGGGCTCCCCCAGCTGGGAAGCTAGGCACCTTGTCGAGAAAGTCTGTCCTAGGTAGTGTTACCAGATGTCAGGCAAAAGGAGGACATGTCCTCATTTTTACTTTCAGGGTCCTCCGTCCAGCAGGCATTTGAAAACTACATGATTTTGTCTAGCTTTTTACTTATAGGGGTTAAAATATTCTGGAAGGCCCTGGAACACCCTATTTTTAGGGGGAAGCATTCCAGGGCCCCCTAACAACAGACAAATATTCTATTAATACTACATTTTCTCCATGTGTCCTCCAGTGTCCTCCTTTTTATACTTCCCTGCCCTCCTTTCCAGGCTTTGGCATCTGGTAACCCTAGTCCTAGGGGCATATCATTAGGTAATATGCACACATAGAGCTTGTTGAAGTGTATTAAGTCTCATTGAACTGCATTGGCAACAAGCCTGTCGCATCCTGATCCCCATATGGTGCCCCACTGACTTTAAGAATACTCCACCAGGATAGGAGTGGGCTGTTTGTAAGATCCAGACTTGATGTATGCCAGGGGTCTCAAACGCAAATCATCACAAAAGCCACATGAGGACCAGTACGTTAGCCAGAGGGCTGCACCACCAAAACTTCTTCAAACGATATTGCAACTATCGGTAACGATAGCATCATTGCAGGCCACAGGGAATAGCATGAGGGGTGCATGCATCCCATGGGCTGTTTGTTTGAGACCCCTGATGTATGCCATGCAGTAAAAGCCTGACCCTTTCCCACTGAATGTCTGCAGTGCGAGCTTTGTGGTTAACTTGAACAGGCACGCTTCACCCCAGAGCCATAACGTGGTGATCCGCTGCCCAGGGCGCGTTCCGATCAGAATGCGTCCCTTGCCATTAGCGGCACTTGGGGCTGGTGTCATGACATGCGCCTTTTAAATGAGAGGCTCTGTTGAGCTGCTCCAGCAGGCCAGGGGCAAAGCCCCATTGGCCCCGCAGTAGTTACGGCCCTGCTTCACCCCTTTAAAAGTACTTGAAATGATATGTAAAAACATCACTGTTCACTTGTATTACTTACATCAAATGATATCCCCCTCCTTTTTTTTAAAACTGTGAACTTGCTTATTGAAGTGGGTTTTCCTCTTTGAACAGCAAGTTATAATTAGGGATATTACAAAATGTTTGCAGCAGAACCTGAAACCACTGAAAGCCAGCAGGTTTTGTTACAAGCTCAGAATTCAGCCCAGGTTCATCAAAAGGTTCACTGTCATTCAAAACTCTTTCCAGCCAGCTTGTGCCTCTTGATAGTTTGCCTCAACTCTGCAAATCCCATAGTTTCAGAGCAAAATCAGGTGCAAAATAACCTTTCAGATGATCTTCTCATTATTTGAATACAAAGCACACACAGGTGTGAAATCATGTCAATTAAAATCAAATAAAATATTCTCACAGATTCCTGTGTGTGGCAATGCTGATATTTCTTCAGTTCTACCTGACCCCTAAATTTATGAAAGGGAACTGGAATACAATTAACCTACACTTGCATAGCTATAATTTAAAATCTAGGTCTCAGTCATTGGATAAGTCTTCTCATGACCAGGGCTAATACATTAGCTCTCAGTAAATATGCAGAAAACACAGCACAGAGACTTTTGTCTGCAAAGGAGGTGGTGGCTTTTAAGACTTTTACTGTGTAGAGGCATCAGATTATTGTGTCCAGGTAAATGTTTTATTTGGGTGGAGAGACCAAAAACCAATCCAAATATAGTTCTACGGAATACGAATAGCTGTGCTTCAAAGAACACTGAGTCTTTGTTTAAACTGACAGAAACAGAGAAATACAGATTTATGTGCACATGACACATTAACTCGTGATCTAACTGCACTGGTATTTTAGGTGTTAAAGGAACAATAAGCGATCTACTGATTTCAAATACATATACTGCAGTTCTGTGATTAAGAAAAAACAAAAACAGTTTGCTAGTCCTAATTTCAAACGTTGTGATTTAAATTAAAACAATATTATCTTCAGTTCATGTTTGTGTATACATACACAAACATGAATACACAAAAATATAAGTTGTAAAGGAAAGCAGATTTATTAGGTCCCAGTCCTGTAGCTGGATCACTGTGGGTGGACCCCTGTGTCGATACTGGCAGATCTCAGATTTATCACACCAGCATAGGGGTTATCCTTTGTGGGTCTACTTGCAGGATTGGGCCTGTAACCCATTCCACTGCCTATGAAGACCCACAGCTGTAGTTACAGTATTTTTACAAGGGATTTATCCAAAGTTATTTTCACATCTTCTGATGGTGGAGCCTTGTGATTTCCTTTCTTTCCCACCACTCAAAGGCTATCATTAAAGCCAAGATTATTCAGGTTAAGGAGCAATGACTGGACCTTCTTCCTTCAGAATTAATTCTGCTTCTTAATTGATTGGTGGGGTCACCAGTGAATAGAGCAATTGTAAAGTACAGGACCTTTCCTTCCCCATGGTGTGTGCAGTCTGCAGTGTCTGTAGTGCTCAAATCCATGTTGGCTGACAGAGAAATTCTTTTTAATGTGTAATAAGCAGACTTAAAAATACTTACTCTAACATATCAAGTTTGAGAGCATTAGTAATATGGTAGGAATAGATTTATTATTCTTGCTTTTAGATTGTTACAGCTGTGTTTGCTGCCCTTTGCTTCTCTGAATTAAAAGCAAAGTACAGTACATTAAATTACATTTAGCACTTCTTTTAAAAAAATCTTCTGAGCTAAGATCTCAGATGCCAAGTGTAAGCCTGAGGTCAACTAAAACAGCAGTGAGAGAAATCCTCAGATGACTTTCTCCCTCCTTATTCTGGGAGGGGGATTCAGTATTGCACAGGGAGCACAGAGGAACCCACCATCTTTAATCCCACAGGATTACAGTCCCTGACTAAGGTGCAAAATAAATCTCGCCAAACTAGAAAAAGGTTCATGCTTCCAGAACTCTGCTGGATCTCCCCATCCTCAATGTATTTCTCATTAAAACCCCTCCATTGCCCTGTTGGGTGCCAGCAAATCAATCATTAGCTCAGGAAACTGTGACACAGCCAAACTAAAGAAAACTTTTTAAAAATAGGCTCTTTCATAAAGGACAACTTTCTTTATCCCAGGATTTGGAGACTGTTTTTCCCTGTTATGAAAAAAGCACTTTGCTTTGCTATATGTATGAACCTTGGTTTATCATTGACTTTTTTGGTCACAGACTGTGTTAACGGCAGGAGGTTTTTGTTTCATGACAGGCTGTGGATTCGTATCTATTTGCTTGACGTTCAGATTTCTCTGAGTGGGAGGCTTTTTACTTCTACCTATCTTATCACCTAAATCAGATGGTATTAGATCATACCCACATGCTGATGCAAGGAAGAGCAAATTCCATCTCTCTGCACTGGTGAAGGCCACCATTCCTGTGGGAGAATCCACCTGCCTGAGGGGAGGCAGAATTTCCAGTGCTGCTCTTCCCTGGAGGAAGGGGGAGGGGGGCGGAGTTGGCGGAGGGGATAGTTAATCACTGTTATGGGCTTCACAGAAACCCTAGCAATGGAAGCTGTGACAGAAATAGGATGAATCTGTATATCCCCCAGGAGGGGGACACAGCAGCACTGTAGATAACTTGTAGTGCTGCAATTTCTCTCCAGAAACATTTTCTGCTAGAAGCTATCTTCGCTGCAGGAAGCTGATGCAGAGTGTCAATGAATTTTTTTCTATGATGCCTAGTAAAGGTGCGACGTGATGGGCTTGATCCAGAGAGCTCATGGACCTGCCTCACCCTGCCCCAGAATAGAGCAAGAGAGAAATCCTCTGGGCAACCTAAATTGTGGGGGGGGGAGAGCTTTTAGCTGTAAGTGGGCTTGTGCCCACCTACCCAAATAGTAGGCAGTCTGCAGTAGCTGCAGGAGAGCAGCCAATTAGAGGGGCTGCAGGAGTGACCAATCAGGGGGCTAAAAGGGCTGTATAAGAGGAGGCTTTGGGTGCAGGCTAAATAGTTAGTTGCCATCTAGAGTTTAAAGAAAGAGGACTGAGTGCTTGCAAAACCAGCAGCAGCACTGTGGCTAGGTCACTACAGGGAGAACTGACTGGGGAAAGTTGCTGAAGACCAGTAGTACCACAGACAGGTGAAGGTGAATAGGCTGAGCCTCAGGAATTGACCCTGAAATTTAGGAGGATGAGGCAAAGGTAATGTGATGGGCTCTCCTAGCCTAGCTGTAAACTAAGCCCAGGGAAAACTGCTAAAAGGACAAATCAGCTGAGGATACTGAGGTAGCCCCTTTGGCACTGCTGAAGAAGGCAGTGTCTCTAGAAAGGAAGCCTTAGTGTTTACCAGGGCCATGAAAAGAACTAGAGATTATATGCTCCAGAAGGAGTGGGAGGAGAAACAATCCATCTGACTCAGAGTGACCTGCTGAGAACCATCAGTGGGGAGGGTGCGTGCAAGAGGTGAGTGCTACCTTCTTGTAAGACCAAAGAAAGAAGCAGGCTCATACCCAGCCAGAAAGGGTGTTCCAATATTGTTACAGAAGGGTAAGTAAGAAATTTTCTCATGAGACCACAAGCACTATCTCAGTCAAAGATCTAGAATTCTCCCCACTCAGATGCCCCCATAGTAACCTAAACAAAGGTGCTTTAACTGTTGATAGGTATCACTTACAAAATATCATTGCCCTATTGCAATGAATGTCCCCAGACAACAGCAAAAATCTCTCTTTTATGATGAACTACCTATCCCAGTGGGGTGGGTTCCAAGAATATTCAAAGGTGTGCATATCTTTTGTAGCTGTCAAACTACTAATGATCACATTTTCAAAAGTACACTCAACACAGTAGTTCCCATGAGGACTGTAACTAGGGCAGGGTGACAGGGGCTTTGCCCTGGGTGCACACTGAGTGGCTCCATTCACGCCTTGATCTGAGGGCACGTTCTGTGTGCTGCTTGCTCCAGGTATGCCCCAGGCACCAAAATATCACACTCAAGCACTGGTTCCCATCAACTCTCCCTCCACATGCATTCATTTGCCTCTGTCCACATCACTTATGTACCTCACTATGAGCTGATCTGTTATGAAAATCTGATTCTTCAAGGCTATCTTTAACAGCCTTTGATGAAGTCACTCAAGAAATGTAATATTCTCAAGGCAAGGTGTTCATTATATTTTGAAATCTGTAAAGAGCATCTCAATGAGACCTTAAAAACAGAAAAACTTCATGAAGTGGGTGGACTGATTGCCCAAAACTCATTAGGCTTTTTTGTAATGCACTAATGTCATGGAAAGCCTGTGGCTGGCAACACCACAAGATATTGCCACAGAGGCTGGAGAAAAGGTGATAAGCTCAGAATCGCCTTGCCTCTGAAGAGAGTTCCTGCACATCTTCACACATTATTTTTTTGGCTGTAAAACAGAAATAGATGAAGAACGACAATGGACTGCCACGCACACGGTGGGTATACAAAGACTCTAGAGTTTGCTCAGCCTTGAGGCTGGAGTAGCTGTTGTTGGACAGCTCTACTATTAATCCACAAACTGGATGGAACGAATCCTCCTAATTCAGAGCTTCACCCACACTTGTCCTCCTATTGTAGCTGGGTGTTGGGAACTCAATTTGTACATCTGAGCATCAATGATGTCACTTTGACTATTCATCCATTCCCAAAACTAAGAAAGTCTTTGACCCTCAGGTAATAATAGGGAATCATGAGCAAGAGCGGCAATGACTGTGAGCAATTAGGGTTGCATAACAGTTCTCATTCCAACCCTCTTGTTTTCTTTTACTCATAATTCCTTGAAGCATTCATTCTTTAGGTTAAAATTTTCCATTCTCTGCCCAAAGGTAGATTTTTTGTTTGATTTGTTTCCTTTTATGAAAGTTTTGATTAAAAAGAATTCAGTCATTTTAAAACAGGAAAATGAAAAAAAAAACAAAACGTTTCCTATTATAAGCCAAATTCTTAGAAATTCTCTCTGATTGTCTGTGGAGCCAAGAAGGCTGAGGATTAAAATAGAGTATGGAAATAGCTCTCACAGAGGAGTACTGCATGGTCTTGGTCTGGAGGAAAGTGATTTTAATTTGACTGAGTTATATCCATTTAGAAATCACAGATCAAGACTGCACGATCTTCCTTTGTGTAAGTTAGAGCAGTGTTTCTCAACAACCGGTATGGGTCCTTGACACAATATAGGAAGCTGTCCCTAATACCGAAAAGCTACTTTAGAGCTCAGTCTGCATGGTACTGGTCAATGTAACTACCTCTGGGTTAAGGTGTCGTTCAATGTGAGTAAGGGTATCCAAATCTTTCCCTTACACAGCAGACAAGTGAAACTGGGGCAGGCATACACAGCTATATATTAATGTCCTTTCATTAGGTTTTAAACACGTTCCTCTCTAAAATTTTCAGTGTGAACTAGTTTAAACTATTATGTTTCCATGTCGCTCCAAGAAGTGTTTAATCAGCTTGCTTCAAGCTCCTGTCCACTATGTTACAGTTCCTAAGAAGCACTGGAGTGTATTTCATGTATTGTGTGTTGGATAATAAGATCAGAGCTCCCTGTTTCTAAAAATTAAACTGGATCTTTATTATGGCAGCTATTTATAGAGATGCTGCAACTAGCATTCTGGTCATGCGCACACACATTGCCTTTCTGGTACCTTCTGTAAAACCCTCCCCTCCTACAAACTGTGCTCTTCCTTCCATGTTTCAGACAGACTTCTACAGCAGAAGCCTCGTTCTGATCCACTTTATAACCTCAGCAGTTAGGAAAGGCACCAACAAGAGACCTTTACATGGCCTTTCTAAGGTATGTTGGCTAAGTGGCATTTCAGTGCTGAGTAGCCAACTACTTTTTTAAAATATGGAATTTGTAAGTGCTATTTGCAGTTGTTTGCAAGCCAAAAAAGCTTCAAAGCCCTTGATACTGAAGCTTCTTTTACAGTTGTAGCCAATCCTTTTCTTTTAACCCATCCCATGACTACCCTGCAAACTTAGGAAAATTCCATACAAAGAATTACATTAGTGGAATATTAAGTTTTTGAAAATCTAGAAATGCCCATTTTAAAAAGTCAGTGTAAATTCACTGGCTGTGACAGTAGAATAAAATTCCCAGCTCAGCTTAATGCCCTTTCCTCAGTGTTGACTTTTATTTTCAAATGAGAATTTTTCACCAGATAAATTCAAAATACCAGCTACTAACCACCTGAGGTATTTTCAGATTGCATCAGGGAGGCAGAGAGACACTCCTCCCTCTTACCATCCCTACCAGGCTATTACATAGAATCTAGGACTTCTTTGATCCTTGGTCTCCTCTATCTGTTATCTGCACCCCTAAGGCAAGGATCCTCATACCTAATTTACTCTGGCCTGTGATTGCTTCTCAGCATGCATCTGCAGCTACACCTCCAGGTTTTAAAGGGCCTAAGGGCCATAACAAGTGCACTGAATCATGTACCTGTACCCCTACTGTCCAAAGTCTTATTTTAGTGTAGTTTAAGGTTGCATATATAAATTTTAATTCTAACCTTTTGTGCATGTCCATTATAACACAGGGTTTACATTTTTTGAATACAACATACTCATGCAATTTTTATGTAACCTTAGCTACACATGTAACTTTCCATATACCTCTTATTCTTGCATAACTTTTTAGTTATTGGATTTAGTAATTTATTGCTTCTGAAAGACCTGAAAAGTTACAATCCCTTCCCCAAAGTGGTTACAAAGAGAAAGTTTGATCCTGGAAATGCTTATGCACATACCTTTACCCACACAATTAGTCCTACTGAAGTCAGTTGGTCTAAAGACTCTGTGGGGATCATAGTGGATTATCAGATGAATAGGAGCACCTATGCTGTCACTGAAAAGGGTTAATTCAAAGAGCTCAAATATTTAGCTTTTAAAAAAAGACAAGAGGTAATTGATTAATTTGTATTTATACAAGGGGAACACATTTTATAATGATGTCTTCAATCTATCTCACGAAGATATAATTTAATCCAATGGCACTCATCTTGTGGACAAGCTCAGGAAAGGCATTTCCTGGTTAGGATACAATAATGAAAAATAGACAAATGGCTTCAAGGCTGGCATTGGTGGTGCAGTGGAATGGGCATGGACCAATAAGATGCAGGAGGATAGAAGGAAGGGTGGAGTTAATGCAAGCTCTTCTAGGCAAGCAGAAGGTGCTTGAATTTGATTCTACAAATACTAAGGACCCACCAGAGAGATTAAAATAAAGGGGTTATATAGATAGCTTGACTGTTAGAGCAGATCATGTTAGCAACTGCATTTTTAAGTGGATGGAGTTGTGATAATCAAATGGGATGTAAGGACATAAAAAGGTGTTGTAGCTGTCTGGACAAAAAAGAGGGCTCAATGCCCTAAATGCTACAAAGTAAGAAATGGCAAATTACAACTGCAACTTGCTCTGGTATAATTACATATTTATAATTACATTTTCATTAAACTCATCCAGAGTTCTGGCCACTCATCCATGAAGAAAAGTAGATAGTAAAGTAAATGTATTTGTGTTAAATGGAAAACACTGTTCAATAGATCCCTGCATAACATTTTATAATATTACAGTAAAGAAGAATGCAATAAGATATACTAGAGGTCTCCCTGGAGAGTTTACAACCAGTAAGCAGTAGGTTACAACCAGAATCTCTCCAAAGGCAGCAAAACTAAAGCTCCTATCTTAATGCCAAATCTAATATGCTGGTAACATATTCATATGAAGTGTACGTAGTTATGGCTTTTCCTTACTTGGATTTTTTTTTTCTTTTCAAATTTGGGACAAAACTTAACCTAATTTTCAGGTATAAAGATTTAGCTGTGGAACATTCATTAATGAAAATACAACAGACCTGAAATTTCCAAATGTTTGTTTAATACAGCTTTGGTAGTATTTAGTATCTTCCCTGTCTCCACGTGGTGATAAATCTTGTCTGGCTGAGAAATGAAGATGTGGAGAAAGTGGCTGACTGAAACAGTTATGTTAAGACACCAGAGAAACTGTGGAAGAAAGGGTGAATGTCACTATCAACTCTGTAACCTTCACTAACAGCAGATAAAATACAGTCATGGTGTCACACTTCACTGAAGCACCCAGACTTGTGAGGCAGCTCACAACTGCCTCTGTTAGTGTGAGGAAGCAATTCTCCAACTGTATCTGTCCTGGTAACAAAAGTACTATTTTGCAGGCCCTCTTCACTGTTTACAAATTAATGATGAGTACAGTGCAACACCTGACTCCTCCAAGTAGTTCTCTGCAGTGGTCAGCCTTGTGGGTGTGGGAAGAGTAAAGAGCTCAGTGCTGCGTCAGGCCTACAGGGAGCTGGGGACAGGATTCAGGCAAAAGGGGCCTTAACTGTTCTCTCCAGAAACCCCGTGCTTAGCAAAAGGAGGCAGGCACCTTATACGCTAGCCACTAGCTGCTTCAGCAATTAGCAATTAAGTACACATCTCCCTATTCATTCTGTGCTCCAAAAAAGAAGGGCTTCTTGTATTCTGGCCACAGAGATAGTGCTTAAGCAACAAGCAGATAATTACATGTCCACTAACCCATAAACCAAGCAGGATTCCTTACCATAAATGGTAGTAATAGGTGGGTTGAGCAAGTAGGCCACTTAGTTAGGATTGAGGAGAGGGTCGCAAGTAGTTAGGCTTATGCTAAATTGGGAAATAGCAGAAAAGACTACTAAAATCCCAATGAAATGGATGCCCACTATTTTCCAGGCTTCCATACAAAAGAAACTGATGAAGTAAATGATATTAGAAGTGGGCTACATTATATTCACCGAAAAAGCCAAAACCTGGCCAAATATGGCTGAGTGCTAGGTGTAGGTAAAATGAATAAATGTGCACCTCAATATTCATAATTATGAATATGTAGACAGCATGGGGGATAAATAGTCATAAGTAACAATACTCAGAACTCATTTCATTGATCGCAAGGTGAAGGGGAACAGGTGAACTAGATTCTGTAATTGAGTAAATCACTCCTTACAACTCTACCCAATTCTGTATTCATCATTGAACCCTGCAACAAGCCCCTGTTCCAGTAGGTTCTCACAGAATTCACAGATTTGCTTCTCCCAAGGGAATAGTATGCACCAGTTTTATCTTAGGATTACCACTCTGCTCAACATGCATACAACACTTAGATATACTTATAATAAAAACAAGAAGTTTATCTACCAAAAAATGGGGATTCAAATAATAGCCAGATGATGGAAGTATTAGATACAAAGGTTTGCATGCAAACTATAACATGAATTCTAGAACCCACTTTTGCTCACCAGTATTTTTCAGGACATGATCCTTTTTTATGAAACATTACACTCTCAGGCTATGTATAAACCTGAAATCTTAGTTTGGACTTGGTTAGTCTGAACTAAGTAGTTCTAAATTAGTTTGAACTAAATGTGGTTTGTTTGCTTGTTTTTTTAGTTCAAACTAACTTTCTGGTTTGAACTAAAAAAAGCAGCAAGTTCAAACTAAAAGTTAGTTTGAACTAGAAAACCTCAGTTAGTTTGAACTGACTCCTAGTTCAAACTAGCATGTCTGCATTGGGCTAGTTTGAACTAAAAATGCAAATGATTTTGAACTAAGCAGTTAGTTTGGACTAACTAGTTCAAACTAACCTTTGCTTAGTTTGAACTAGAATTTTTTTAGTTCGAACTAGCCAAAGGCTAGTGTAGACAGGGTTCAAATTAATTTGCTAGTGTAGACATAGCCATAGGGTAGGAGAACTTATTCTGGATCAATCATATACAGATCCACCCATATTTTGAGTATCCGTGACCTTTTTTTCAATTTAGTGGAGTATTTTTAGAAGTGTAATTGAGGAAAATATTTTAGCTGTGTAAAGACAAGAGCAGAAAAGGGGACACCTTGCTCTAAGGCTGATATATGAAATCCATACTGTAACCTTGCAGTAAAAATATGTACTGTGCAAGTAATAATATTCTGAAGGCAACCAGAAAAACCCTTGTTGGATCCAAGAGACAAAGTCCTCGTGAGGTAGTAAAATTTATCTGTTAAGACTTTCCTGGAGTAAGAGAAGTTAGCAGTATCTTGTGAAAGCCTGTTCTAAGAAAGATTACCTGCAGTGACATTAGCAATCACTATATAGGGAGCTAGTAATTAGTTGTGAATCTGCTGAATATATATTAATGTGACTTGAGTAAATTTTCGTCAGGGTTAAAATCTTACTGGAATGATAGACAAGATAACACCCAGGAATTTCTTCACAAATCCTTTTAGAACTTTGAAAATTATACTTTTTATAAGAGAAAAGGAAGAAATAGGTAAACATGCTCTACTTTCACCCTCTTGGAATGGTAGGGCATTCCTGCTTTGATGTTAATATGTACTTATCAGAATTAAAAAGATACAGGGCTCTGTAGCTTAAAGAAGGTTGGCCCTTTGTATCTATCCCTTACTGTAAGATAGAGATGGAAGATGGATTCACATTTGGACCATGGTGCAATTGTCTCATAGGAACCCCTCCTTTCTTAGAAAGGCTACTACCACTGGCCAGCAGAACTGCCCCAGGACACATGTTCATGGGCATGGTCTACAATTTTGCTTTCAATTTGCAATCAGTGGAGTTGTACTGGCAAAATGGATATCATTATGGCCTTTGTTGTTAGTCATGTTCTCATCCCTGGAGTATGGACTGGTGACAGAGTTCAATTTTCATTCCCTGCTATCATTACTTAGATATATTTTATATCTGAATCATATTGGCTCCTTGAGCCTCTTTTTATTCAAATCATGGCCACCCCTTGCTTAACAGAGAGAACCTTTAAATAGACAAATGTGCCAGAGGAATGGATAATGTTTTTTACATTGTTGCTGACTCCAGCTTCTTTGTGCTCAGAGTTGTTTTCTTTAGATAATTTTATATTCAGAAAGGCTCTGCAGCTATCCTCAGATGTATCAATTTCCAATTAACCAGAAAGAGGTGGAAATATGAAAGAATTTGGATCTTACAAAAGAGCTTTTGAATCCATCAGTGTAACTGTAACAATTATTTTATAGAAAGTAATTGCTCTCCAACCCAAGTCTAAATTTTTTTTATTATAGTAATAGGTTTTTAAGTGATCTATATTGGACATTTATGTCTCTATAAGCCAAACCAAGTCACTACCACTCCCAACATGCATGTTAAATACAATCAGGTCCTGTGTTATTTTTGAATCATAAATTTTATTTTCTTTCAGGGTTTACATCAAATGGACTTTCTGAAGAAAAGCTCAGCAAAGTGTATCATTAAAGACCTACTAATAATCCAAAAATATTGTCTGCATTAAAGGAGGAAGGACTGGCTTCTTGATTGTAACCTAATGATTAATTTGCCCCTCCCTGATGCTCCTTAAACTGATCACTGAATGTAGCACCATTGGATGTAATAACATTGTGAAGGGTCATGAGGCTATGGACAATTTTGATGTCATTACTTTCCTTAGACAAAGCACAGCTTTCAAATGAAATCAGATTTTTTTTTCTTGCTAATGGGGCCAGGTTGTGACATATACAAATATTTCTGATGTTTATTTTGTCTAAGAAGTCTCTAGTAGTCTTTTAGACTTTATACCAAAGAGTTATGAGAAATACCTAAAAGTGTTGTGGGAGGCAGATTGATCACTGCTCAAACAGTTGACATTTTGAAAGTTCTGAAGAGGACACAACCATCTACTGCACTCCCTCATTGTGTAAAACATTTAGATTCACTCCAAATGACAAGGGTAAAATCCTGGCTCCATTGAAATTGGTGGCAACCTCACTTCTTCCACTGATTTCCATGAAGATGTGTTAGAAGTCTTCTCTTCTCAATACTGTACTCTACAGTTCTCAGCTCAATGTATGGGATTTTAACTTCACTATATCATCTACTTCTTACAGGATACTTTTCATCAGCAGATTTCAGGATGTTTATCCTCACAACACTCTCTTCCCGCCAAGTGAGGCAGAGAAGTGCTATTATCTGCATTTTACAGATGGGAACTGAGCCAGAAAGAAGCTCCACAACTTATCCAAAGTTACTCAGGAAGTTTCTCTGGCAGAGCAGGGAACTGAATACGAGTCTCCCAAGTCCTATGGTGGTGCTCAGGCCGTCCTTCCTCCCTATAATTAGACAAGTATAACTGTCAGTAGGAGTTGCACACCAAGAGGTCAAGTTAATGTTATGACCCATCTATTAGGTCCCATTTAGCCCTGTTTCAACCCTGTCTTTAGTGAAGTTGTACCTCCTAACCCAAGTAAGAAGTATGGCAGATGAGTATAAAATCTCCTTGGAATGTTAGCCATCTGAACCACATTGTTTTAGGACTTAGGGTTGGATGAATAGTGCAAAACAACTTCTGAGCATATTGATTTCCTTTTCAATGCATTCACTCCTTCCATGTTTATTTTTTTAGTTCACTTTCTGCAAACAATTCTTTACATTCTTCTGACATGAAATTTAGGTTTGCATGTGCTGGTACTTGCACCAAAAATACATGTTCCAAAGGGATAGCCACGTTAGTCTAGTTCAGTAAAGCAAACAAACAAGTAGTCCTGTGGCACTTAAAGACTAAAAATTTATTTTTTTGCATGAGCTTTTGTGATAGAAAATCCCACTTCAGTGTCTGATGAAGTGGGATTTTGTCCCATAAAAGCTCATGCAAAAATACATGCATACTAAAGAAACAATAGCAATACCATGTGACTCCCCTGACTCATCACAACTATCCACTGACTCATCACAACTATCCAGTCACTCATTTCATGTCTCTGTGCCAATGTTCACCAAACTGTTGTGAAGTTAATTCATGTGTGTAAGGTGCTTTCACATTTTTCATGGAAAGGTAGGAGAGAAGTGCAAAGTATGTTGTGACCCAAGGACCTCTTGATGCCAACTAACAGAGGACTCAGAGGTACATAAAGATTACAGAGATCCTCTGAGTCTGATACCTTCCTTCTAGTTTACCAAAAAGTATCAATATGGTCTCTAGTGAAATATTGTCAGACTAGTCTTCAATCATTGTGAAATATAGGCATGGATGATAGGTAAGGAATTTTGACTATATAATAAATATTATGTTCTCTAGGTTTGACTTGGGACTTTTCACCAAAAGGTGTTAAAATGTCTCTTGTCTGAAAGAACCTTGTTTATCTGTCTCTGGCCACACGTAGAATGAGTATTGTACAGTCCACAAGAGAAACCCATTTACGGTCTGGGCCAAATGTTAAAGAAATTGTGAAATCTTCCAGAGAGGGAGCTTACGGGAAAATACAACAGCAGGAGGTAGTCCTGTTTACAAATGAGGACAATGGATTTTTGTGCTACAACAGTAGGAACAGAGCTACTCTCTGTACACTTTACAAGAGGACAAGCGGATTGTAGGCCTGCAGCGCTGGTGGCCAGTTGGGAGGGTGCCTCCTACTGGCGGTGAAGGGGAGTTAGCCGGTGTGGCGCCCCTCCCGGCAGCTGACAGAATGTCTCGGGCACGACCCCTTGGGTGGGTCGGGCCAATTTCCAGTCGAAGACCCAGCCCCCAGGCGGGGCGGGCAAGCACAAAGTCTGGTGGTCAGGGACGGGTTAATGCTTCCTTTGCCAGGAAATGGGGGGAGTTGAGGAGGGAGACGCAGGCCCACCCCCTCCACTGCGTCTCAGCCCAGGGCCCTATACAGGGGCAGGGTGGCCTACCACGGGGTCAGCAGGGCAGCCTCCGAAACATGCTGCCCCGGGAACACGGCCCACCGTCCTGCCCTCCCTGGGCTACTTCCTCCAACCCCTGCCCTGTCCACCCACCCTGGGTACCTATCTCCACAGGGGGTAGCTGTCTTCAGGGTCTCCCTCATAGCAGGCCTGTGGGACTCTGGCGAACCCCTCAGTATTCATGGGCGGCAGGTCTGGATACTCCATCAGTTCCTCTGCAAGGGGCAGCTCCTCCAGGTCCTGGGTCCCATACGGGGCCAGCATCTCCTCCTCAGCCGAGGGTAGCTCCTCTAGGTCACAAGCCTGGAAAGGAGTCAGGCCTTCCGCTTCCCTGCATCCCTGGGTCGCCCCTGAATGGGGAGGCTGCGACAGGGCCCAATGGCCATTTAAGTGCCCACCCCAGTCGGCTGCCTCTGGGCCCCTTTCCTTGTCGCCTGGTCTGGGGAGGTTGGGCGGGCCGTAGCGCCAGGTGCCCCTGGAGCCAGGGCCTGGCTGGTGGGCCTGGGCCTGGCCTAGCCTGGCCTGGCCTGGCTTGCTCCCTCCGTGCCGGCACGTCCTTCCCCCTCTGGAGCTCAGGCCCAACTGAGCTCTGAGCCTGAGTTCTTATACTGCCCCTTCCTGCTCTGGCCATGCCCTTCCGCCTCCGGGGCTGAGTACTTGCTGTTCCCTGGCCTGGCCAGCGAGGGCGTTCGGGGGGGCTCCTCCAGCCCAGACTCAGAGGCAGGCCACAATGCCTGTCTACACGGATGTCCCTGCTTTGCCCCTGCTGGTAGATCTTCCCTGGTTAGGGGGTAACCTGCCACAAATTTCAGCAATAAAAGTGAAAACAGCACAAAGACTGTCAAAACTATTCAAGACTGAAGAATAAAGTTGACCTGAATAGAGTCAGAATCAAGTGGAGAGTGTTGAAAAGTGAACTCTCTGTAGAATGGAATCAGTGGAATTCCTGGCAAATTTTATTTTAAATGTGTTGTTTTTGCAGAGAAAGAAAAAATTACCAGTCACTGTTGTATACTTCAGGTCTAAAATATCCCATTGGCATCAAAACTTATTTTGACTTCAGTGAAAGCAGGATTATGCCTAAGAGAAGATTGTTAGGCTTTGCTAACAAAGTGTTTCAAGAACTCAGGATGTTTTTTCCTTACTGTGGTGAGATGCTTGTTCAAAGAATTTTTATATTAGTCAAGAGTTATTCCCATCTGATATGGAAAACTGCTCTTAAAGCATTATCTATTCTAAAATTTTCCAGAGGGGGTAGCCATGTTGGTCTGTGTACAGCAAAAGCAGCAAGAGTCCTGTGGCACCTTATAGACTAACAGATTTCTTCAAGCATAAGCTTTTGTGGGCCACAACCCACTTTGTCAGATGCATCTGACGAAGTGGGTTGTAGCCCATGAAAGCTTATGCTCGATGAAATCTGTTAGTCTATAAGGTGCCACAGGACTCTCGCTGTATTCATCTATTCTAAAGCGGCAATAGTAGATGTGTTAGGTTTCAGAATGGAAGATCGTTGTTCAAGAGTAACCATGATAGTGGACATATTCCAAAGGGGTAGACGTGTTAGTTTAGTTCAGCAAAACATGCAAGGAGTCTTGTGATACTTTTTAAGACTAAAAAAAATATTTATCACACAAGCTTTCATGGGAGAGATCTCCCTTCATCAGATGCTTGGAAAGAGAAGAAGTATAGGGAGGATGGATAAATGCAATGAAGTAATTGTAATCACAGGGTGAAGTCAAATTACTTCAGCAAATCAAACAGATTATATTAATTCAACCTGAGTGGAACACCAGATTTGGAGGGTGAGAGTGGTGACAGTTACTATTTCAAACCCAAGTTGATGTTATGAAATTTGCATATGAATTCTAACTCTGAAATCTCTCTTTGAAACTTTGACCCTGAATAAACCTGTTTAAGGATAGCCATAGTTAAATCCATCACACAGTGGCTGTGAAGATTGAAATGATCTTCTATTGGTTTAGCATTCATATGCAAATTTGACACTTGCAACTTGGGTTTGAATAGAGAGATTTGTTGGCTATCTCATTATAAACAGTGAGTGGCTTTCATTGGTGTATGGCCAATAACTCCCCCCGTCTGTTTATGTATATCTTGTTCTCTTCTCCTACAGATAGAGTGTAAGTTCTTCAGGGCAGTGACATGCTGCATATGTTTAGGCTGCAGCTGCGTGGTTATTCCCAGAATGAGTTGACAGACTTATGTTAGCTCTGCTCAAGCAAACATGCTAAAAACAGTACTGCAAATGTTGTGGTCTAGGAAGTGGTGTGGGTTAGCCACCAAGGCTTGGGACCAATGTTCCCTGTAAGCTGTGCTGGCGCGCTGCAGCCGCCAGTGCAGAAAAGGCTGCCGGCAGCCAGAGTCACTCCATAGAGCTCCTGTGGAGCAGGGAGTTTTGAAAACTCCTGCCCAGAGAAGCTGTAACGGAGCATGCCCAGAAAATCTGAGCATGCTCCGTAGAGCTTCTCTGGCCCAGGAGTTAGGGCTGAGCCGTCCCGCTCCAGCCCCAGCCCCAAGGTAAGTTTGTGTGGAGCGGGGGGGCAAGTGGGAGCTGGGGGGCTAGCAGGAGCGGGCGGTGATGCCGGGAGCGGGGGGGGGTGAGCAGGAGCGGGGGGGGGCCTGTCAGGAACGGGGGGTGGCACCGCCGGGAGGGGGGGGAAGCACAGCGAGCAACAGGAGTTGTTCAGCTGCCCTCTCCCCTTAGAGGGAACATTGCTTGGGACCAGAAAGTCAGGTGGGTTTGGATTCAAGCAGCTAACCCAAGCTACACCTTAGGTAGCAAAATCTATACTACTAGGCTGTGTTCACACACAGGCATTATTTCGATACAAGTTGTGTCAAAACAACTTGTATCGAAATAATGTCTTATTTTGAAATAACTTAATTCGAATTAACAGTTTGTTAATTCGAATTAAGGAAAAAAGCTCAAAGCGAAATAGCAGTTTCAGGCAACAGTTATTTTGAAACAAGTCACTGTTGTTTCGCAACAACATGTTCGGACAGCATTGTTTCAAAACAATTGTTTCGAAACAACATTGTTTTGTCCCCACATGGGGTTTAAGTTGTTTCGAAACAATGGGTGCTATTGTTTCGAAACAACCGTGTGTTGTGTGAACAGGGTATTTCTTATTTCAAAACAACCTCTGTTGTTTCAAAATAAGAGTGCTGTGTGAACACAGCCCTAGTGTTAGCATGCTCATTTATCAGAGATAGTGAAAATCTGCCAACCAGTGCAGGGAATCATATCTCCCAGGTGCAGTGTAGATATGCTTATCACAATGTAGCCCTGATTCCTAACTGGGACCCTCAGTACTAAAATGAATAATTCATTATTCTTATTATATAAATAGCAACCAAGAGCGCACCATTGGACCATTGTTGGCTGGATAATAAACAATACTGGATAGAGCAAAAGATGAAGATTTAGACATCAGAATTGAACAGTAAGTATGTGGATGACACTAAACTGGTATGAGGTGGTAAATACATTGGAGGGTAGGGATAGGACACAGAGTGACCTAGAGAAATTGGAGGACTGGGCTAAAAGAAATCTGATGAGGTTCAACAAGGATAAGTGCAGAGTCCTGCACTTCGGATAGAAAAATCCCATCCACTGCTAAAGACTGATGACTGACTGGCTAAATAGCAGTTCCGTGGAAAAGGACCTGGGGGTTACAGTGGACAAGAAACTGGAAATGAGTCAACAGTATGCTCTTATTGACAAGGAGGCTAACAGCATATTGCAATGCATTAGTAAGGGTATTACTAGCAGATTGTGGGAAGTGATTATACCCCTCTATTCAGCACTGGTGAGGCCATATCTAGAGTACTGTATCCAGTGTTGGGCACCCAGTACAGAAAGAACTTGGACAAATTGGAAAGAGTCCAGTGGAAGGCAACAAAATGATTGTAGGGCTGGAGCACACAGTTGTGAGGAGAAGCTGAGGGAAGCGGGCTTGTTTAGCCTGCAGGGAAGAAGAGTGAAGGGAGCTTTTATCAGCCATTCCCTATCTGAAAGCTGGGTTGCAGGAAGGATGGAGCAAACCTGTTCTCAGTGGTGGCAGGTGACAGAATAATGGTCTCAGGTTGCAGTGGGGGAAGTCGAGGTTGGCTTTTTGGAGAAGTTTGTTCACTAGGAGAGTGGCACAGCCCCTGTAATGGGTTATCTGCGGAGGTGGTAAAATGTCCACCCTTAGATGTTTTTAAGGCCTGGCTTATTTTGAGTTGGTGCTGCTTTGAACAGGGGTTAGACTAGATCACTTCCTTAGGTCTCTTCCAGCCCTGATCTTCTGTTTCTATGAACAGCACTACTGTTAGCCTCAGAGGAAACCACTAGCTTGCTACAGAGGAAGAATAACAGCATGATTCTCAGAAAATGTGGAGTTCCTAAAAACAAAGGGTTAGGATTCCTCTGACCACTTCCCAGTGTGGATAAATGAAAAGGGCTTATTTAGATAAGGTATTGATTCACAGAAAATCTATGCTTGCACAGTTGAAGAGAAGAACTCCTTTTCTATCTCCCACCCCATCTGGAATAATTTGTCATGACACGAGATAAAAAATTGATTGTCTGGCATTTTTCAATAGGACTGTTAATTCTGAATCACTAAATATTCTGTTCAAAAGGGAATATGGTCAACTTTGAAACCACAGTTCTGTATGAATTTTTACTGCCTTTCACAATTAACAAAAGATTATAGCAACTGAAAGATTAAAGAGATCTATTTTATGTGTTTTACAGCACTTTGTCATGTCATTCTCTCCATCCCGCATACATAATCAGTTAAGGCCAGTCCTGCAAACAGGTACTAACAGGTGTAGTATTTATGATCATGAATAGTCACGATTGAAAGCAACGTCTCCTTCATTTGATATATACCTCAGTTTCTTGTTTCCCTTTCTATGGTGCACTCCAAGAGGGTCCAGTCTAGTTTCTGACTTTGGCTTTAGAATGCTAGAAATGTAGAACTTGAAGGGACCTTAGGAAGTCAAGTCCATCCTCCGGCTTTCAGGCAGAACCAAGATCATGGTGAGGGTCCTAGAGAACTGGGCTCCAGCTGGAGCTGGAATGTATATACCACAGTTTTACAGCCCTGCACGCTGAGCCCCATGAACCCAAGTCAGCTGATCCAGGCCACCCACACAGGTTTCTAACTGAAGTGGAAGCACACCCCTCAAGAGAAACCAGGTTATCTATCCAGTCCCAAATTCCAGGGCATCTCATTGACTTGTTTCGTTTTAGCACATGCAAGGTTTTTATCACTGTTCCTATAAGGGATGGAGAGCACTTGGCCATGCGCACAGATTCCAGAGTAGTGTGTGATCTCTGAATCCCACCGTGATCAAAGTTCTAGTCTGTCTTGAAATGAGCATGTGACGGATGGCACACAGTGCTCTGCCACCTGGCTCCGTGAATCATACCATTGTTATTTGGTATCAGTGTACTGAACTTGCGTCAACCATCATATCCCACACAGACACCTAAATGTTTCTTTTTCCTGTCTCTTAAGAACAAACTTTTAGTTTTACTTTATAGTCTTTCTTCATGACTTCTGAAGTAAAATCGAGTTCCAAATATGGATTCTGCTTTTTACTCTTTTATAGAAAAATAAATCCTGAATTATGATGAGTTTCTATCTGCAGTTTTTTTTTTGTTTTGTTTTGTTTTTTTTTATAAGGCAATGTCTGTTCTTTCTGTGTGGGAAAGATGACAGATTGACAGCTCTGGGAGGCTGAAGTCTTCTGTTTATCCACAGAACAGATATATTATGGGCAGTAAAACTGCAAGTCTCCCTAAACTGCCCTGCCAATGTATTTCATTCCTCCTCTGTGTTGCTGGTGGGAATATTCTGGAGAAAGAGGGTATTTTAGTTACCATGCCCATTCAGTCCTTTATAGAGACTGCTCTCAACGGTGGTGGTAGCTTTAGTGATATAGATACCTGAGCATCAACTTTTTTCACATACCCATTGAACAGTCACAGAGAGTAGTTACTTTTATTTAATAATGGCTTGAGCTGCATTTGAGCCAATGATTTACAGGTTAAAGCTTGTGTGTACATTGGGGAAGGTCTCCATGGTCCCCTCTATGGGTTGCTTAGCTAACCCATTTTAATTCCAATGAAGCAGCAGTTAAAATGGGGAACACCAAAGTACTGCTTGCATCTTGGGGTGGGAGGAGCTTCAGGGTGACTGCAGATGGGTTTTGTGGTTGCATTGGGATATCATACAGAATTTCAGGAACTGAGAACAAAATTTAAATATTTTATCCATGGTAAATGGAAGGCCGGACAGAGATTCAGTAGGTGTGCCACTCCACCAGAGGAAACACTGGCAACATTGGGAGGTAGGGATTAATTTTGACGTGTTAACCAAGTTAAGAATGATTGGAACTTCCCCTCCAAATACTCAGATGTTAACCGGCTGTGTTATAGCATAAGAAGGAGCTATATGATGACCTGGTAACATTATTTGTCATACTGAAGTATCGAGGAGCCCCAACCACAGAGCACGAACCTATTGTGCTAGGAGCCATACAAACTCAAACCAAAAAGTTTGTCCCTGCCTCCAAAGAATTTATACTCTAAGACAAGAAACAGCGTTGAATTATATGACAAGATATTGGGGGTGAGGATCATTAATTTATGTTGAACTAATTCAGTTGTGCTAATTTGAAATTTGTTTCATCTTCTAAACATAATCTTTGTTGTAAGGTGACTCTCCATTTTATATTCCAGGGCTTGAGCTATTGAGATCAATCTGGCCTGGCTGTCAGGATAAAACTTATTTAAGTGCCTCTAGACAGGACTCTGTCTTGAACTTGAAAGCCAGCCCAAAGGTCTTAAGGGAGGAAGAATCAGGAGAAACCACTAGCACATGGAGTGACATGGAAGGATGAGTTAGAGATTTTAGAACTAGAATGAGGCTGCTATCCAGAAGCCTGTTTTCAAGATTTCTCTGCTGTGTCTATCACAGGATGGCTGACATCTCTGGTTAGAGTAGATCTTACCTACAAGAGCAAGTGCTTCCACCTGGACTGATCTGGGGTGAGAGGGAACACGTGGCTATAGAGGGTTGGGCTGAGGTTCAGTGAGCTCCAAGGGAAAAGAAATGCTTGCCCAAGTCTGCAGGGACTGAGAAAAGCTTCTGTAGGAAAAGACCCTGACAGCAGAGGAATCTGAAAGCCAAAGTCCAGTAAGCAAGAGGTTCCTGTGAGAAATGCTGGATGAGTTTGGCTCTGGAGGCCCGTACCTTCTAAAGGGGCCCTGTAGAGGAGCAAGCAGACAAGTTGCTGCAGAATGGCCCTTGCCCTCAAGAGGGTGCTCAGGAGGCACCAACCCTTGTTACAGTACCCGTGACACTTACATCAGATGCCCTCCTGAGATGCCTAATTCTCAACCTTCCATAAACTTGGCAGCTTGCTGGGAGCACAGAAGAGTGAACCCCGCCAAGTGTACAACTAATTTTTTGTGAAATTGTACCTTAGTGTTTAGCTGATCAGATACAGTTTTAAAAATGGCTCTTTCCAGCTTCAGGATGTAGGCAAAAGAATGATTTCATCCCTGACATCTATTCATCTACAGATATCATGGGAAAACTCTCCATGCCTCTTCTATATAATTATGAATGTCTAATTCATTTGGGAAAGTCTTTTAGGAAATCTATTTTCTGGCTGTGTGAGAAATATCTTTGCTACCTCCTTGTCTGCTATTTCATATGAAGTACCTGTTAGCAAGGCCATAAATTTGCTGACTTTCTGAAATAGCTATGTTGATTTTTTCTGAAACTCTTACAATTTGGATGCCAGATCTAGTGAAGCTTACTGACAGTATCCCTTGCATTTCACATGCCTTGCTGAAATATGTAAATTCTTTAGTTCATAAGACACTTTTTATAAGAAAAGCAGTGCTCCTATGCAGATATATTTTATGATTTAATAAAACTGCCATTAACATACTGAAGGTTTCTTGATGCCAGTAAACTTTCTCTATCAGTTCAGCAAAAGATTCAAAGTGCTACTTTACTACTATCTCTGATGTGTAAATACTTCATTTTTACTTTGGCAGGCTATACATAGTTTGGTATGATACACACAAAGAAAAGCTATATCTTCTCTGCACTGTAATTGTTTTCACTTCCATTAAAAGAGAGAGGCACAAATAATAGGTAGAATGGAGGCATGCAATCTACAGCATGTCAGTAAATCCTTGATGTCTATTAAAACCCCTCCTAAACTTGCAATTCCCTTGACAGAGCACAGAGAAAGGCCTTTCTCCATCAGCTATTTGGCTGATGAGATGCCAGATGTCTTTACAGATAGTCTTATAGAAGGGGATGGAAACACAATTACAGGAATCATACTTTTAAAAGCAGTATTTCAAGAAAAGGTGAGTGGTTTTATATATACTAGATTACTGCACAAGGATGAATACACATTATGTTCATTAGCAGTAAAAGAACTTTATTTCAATGTTATGTTGGTATATATCTAATGGGTGTATGAAACGTCCATCAGTCATCACTCTGCTGATTCAAACAACTTCCTGACTTTAAACTTGCACTCGAGCATAAAATAAGTATTATTTTATATTGTTTGTGTTAGATTTTAATAAATCTGTTGTGATGCACTGAATCTGGCTATTTTAACCTGAACACCATTACATTATATACCTATGAATGAACAGAAGCCTGTTAAATCTCAATATAGTCCCCAATGTTTGCTTCTTTCTCTCTAATAACTTTTCTTTTATAAACAGTTATTACATTATTAATGTATGTGTACAACATCTGAAAATGGCTGCTGAAGACACTGTTTTGCTCATTACTACTCTACTGGTAGAGAATTCATGGCTTTCCTTGGAGATTGTAATAATAATTATTCCATGTTTCTCGTAAGATGGCCCAAATTAAAAATCTCCACACCTAATCATCTGACATCTTTTGATATGTGAATTGATTTTACTTTTGTATGTGTCTCTTTTTTCTTTTTCCTTCTAACAGAGACAGATTGGGTTTAGAGTAGTTCCAGATAAGGATTTCTTTCTTACCCATGGTTATTGCCTCAAGTTGATGTACTGTCCTTTCTTAAAAGCATCAAGCTGCTGAAACAGTATGTATGAAAATAAAACCGTCTTTGTGGTTATTGGTGATTTTCATGTTCTCAGATAGAGGTGTAAATCGGCACAAACTAAAACCAGCAAGAGCAAATGTTAGAATTAAGACTATATCTTTGTTTCATTTCCTTTACTACCAAGTGCAATCAATACTCTACAACAGGGTTAATATGCTCTCTTCAAACATGCTATTATTCTTTCAGAAGAGCACAATAACTTTATTAGTTATGCTGTCTACAGTCTTTCTAATGTGACAAGACTGTGTGGGTGTTCAGATCATGAGTAATTCTTAGTGCCCTCTGTTGGAGTATTTTCTGTGTACAGCAACAATAGGAGCTAGCAGTACACAGCTGCAGGAAACTTTAGTGGTGGAAATTCTAATTTTAATTAGTATAATTAACACACACACAAACCCACACAGAGAGACTTACTGTTTCTGCTCAGGAATTATTGAATATTCAGATTCCACATCTGCCAACACTTTCCTATTCACGTCCTCTTTTCCGAGATTTGAAAAAGAGCTCTGTGTAAACTGGAAAGCTTATCTCTCTCACCAACAGAAGTTGGTCCAATAAAAGATATTATTTTGTCTATCTAATATATGGGATCGACATGGCTACAACAACACTGCATGCTTTCCTACTCAAGGGAGGCTTGTGTTTATTTTTTTTCCTCGGAACACAGTGGCATTGCAGTGAATTTTAAAAGTAGCTTAAGAAACACAGCATAAACACTCTCTAATAAATGGAGTCTAAGATTAACTAGTGTTTCATCTTCCACTTTTAGAAACTAACTTTTCTGTTAGTAAATAAGAATACAACTAAATATTAGACATGTGCTCCTGCAGTACAAACTGGATATGATTGCAGATGTAAGAGATTAGTAATTCAGAAGGAAGAAGAGCACACACACATGTACCTTATAATGAGAGAGTGCTTGTGTGTGAAAACCACAGTGGGGCAAAGTTGGGAACAGCTTGCATGTACAGGCATCATCTTGTATCTCTGAATTCCTGACTGAGTGCTTGTCCAGTCTTGAGCATGTGGAGGTGTGTCATTTTGATTTATTTTTCTGGATGGCTCCAATATCCATGCAATATGAACTCTTATGAGTTGGTTTGTGATCTTGTGTGTTCACCATAACAATCAAGGACCTAACCTGGGCAGCTGTTAAGTCTACACATAGACCTGGGTGAAATTTGAAGTCAGCATCATCTTTGCTCTGGATGATCTATTTAAGTGGTCCATCCAGAGATGCTGATGCATTGACCTGAATTTCAGGTCTGTTAGAGAGTGAATACTTTGTGGCTGGAGGTTGAATTTGTCATGGCATGATGTTATAGTAATATTTTGCTCCTGACCATCCTGCTGATTTCCAAGCATTATTTACTTCAAAATCATTTTCAGGTTTTGAGTGGTCCCCAGACTCTATGGTATCTGGATAAGAAATACTCAGCTTTTCAACAAAGGAATTTTACACCCTCTTTGTGATCAATATTGAGCAGATCAAGGTATGATTTTCCAGGATCATGCAAATATACATGTGGCATCTTCTCTGGTAGTAGAATTTAATATCTTTTCTCATCAACTTGCAGTTGAGTCTATGCCCTTTGTGGTTTGTAAAAGGAAATAGATGCCCTGGTTACTGAGCTTCTTAATTGCCTCTCCAATAAGAGTAAAGTGGTAATCTCCCTCAAATGAGCCACAGTTAGGTTCTTAAGCCAAGTCTATACTGACAGTGGTAAATTCGCTGCTGTTAGATTAATCTCTACAGTTCGACTGAGTAGTCACTGAAGACTCACGCAGTTGATCCAATTTGATTCAATGGCTATGTCTGCACTGGGAAATTAGTCTGGACTAAAGAGGCTTAGTCTGGAGTAATTTAGCCCAAGCCCACACTAGGCTTTCCCTAGTTCGAACTAAGAAATTTCTAAGGACAGGGACTTAGTCCAGACTAACCGCCTTAGTTTTAACTAAGTCCGACCAAGACTGGGACTAATGTTTAGTTCAAACTTAAGAAAGTTTGAACTAAGCTGGCTAGTTTGAATTAACTGCACATTCTAGTCAAACTAAGTGTTAGTCTGAACTAGAACACATAGTTAGCTCAAACATATAAGCGTGAGGTTAGTTCGAACTAGCCTGAGGTTAGTTCGAACTAACCTCAAACTTCTTAGTTCGGACTAGCAAATCCATACTAAATTCCACAGATGTAAACATAGCTAGTAAGTCCACCCCCATAAGAAGAGTAGTGCTGAGTCAAAGGAACAGCATTTCCTCTTGACTCAGTGAAGTGTAGCCAGTGAGGTAAGTAGGCATTAGAAAATGCAAAAGGAGGTATGCACGTTATTTTACGTAGCTTCTATTGCTGCTGAAAATGGCAAGTGTTGTCTAGGCATCCCTCAAGATGTCATCTCTTCAAGCTAACAGTTGTGAAATCCATTGCCCTATTTTTAATTTTCACTTTTTGAATAGGTACCTGGAGGTCAGCATATATCTCTGCTGTGGGTGTGTCCTGGTTAGACCTTTACTTGTGGATTGGCTGGGCTTTGGTAGATTGAGATTGAACCCTCAGGTAGTCAGCTGAGGGGTGACTCATCAGACTCACTGTCAGTGAGCACTCGTTCAATTCAGATGATTCATTACACTAGTACTCGCTTGTATATGGTTCCACAAAGTTCTCTGTTGTATCACCTTCTTCTGTTTGTGTGAGGCTTCCCAGGAGACAGTGAGCCAGTTTGGGTTGAAGCAACATTAGTAATTAGATGAGTAACAGCTCTGTCTGTCTTTTAAAAGACAAGAACGATACAGTTCTGGACTACACTCTTCCAAAAGCTTGGACAAGATGGGGATCTGTGTTAGAGCAAATCAGCTGATATCCAGGGATAGCTTGACATCGAGGATGTGACCTGAAGAATACAATGGTGATAGGTTTTTGCCCTGATGACTGGGGAGTTAATTGCAATTTCTTTGAAGCACTCATAGTTTGATGAATCCACAGTCTCAGTGTTAGCAGCCCAAAGCATTTTTTCTTAAATATGCATTTAGTTAAGTGTTGGCAACTCTTTTTAATTCCAAGCTTCACAACAGCAATCCATTATTTTGGATGATCTTACCTCAATGCAGCATCTTCTAAGTTTAACATGTAATTCACTTCTTCATTAACTTTGCCATCATTTTTCTCACTTCTTAGGGTTCAGTTTGAGGATGATCTTTTTCTTCAAATATCTGCCACAGAACACAGATGGGTTGTCTTTTTGTTTGCTTCAAAATGGGACAAAAATGGAATTTTTTTTATATGTGCATCATATTAGAATAAATATAATGTAGTTCTTGATGTGTACAATATACAGCATAGAAATATGAGTATTACTTTTCCCTTTGCACCGAATTGTATCATGTTAACTAAGAACGTAGTGAAGCCAGTATTTTTGTTGTGACTAACCAGTAGACTAGCTAGTAAACTTACGAAATGTACTGTAATTTACACAAGAGCCTTACACCCATCTGCTTGTGTAAAGTGGTCTTAAACCTAGACTGGCATTGTCAGTTATTCACTCTTCAGTGTGTAGCATACCCACCTCCCAGGGCCTTTCTTCTCTCTCTTAGATCCTTTTTTTTTTTTAATCTGCCAGCATTATACTATGTTTTCAGGAAATGAATTAATGAAGCATCATTTGAAGTTGGGGGCAAAATAAGTGTAATTAAGCTGTTTTTATACTGTTAAATCTGTGTAAATGAGAATCATCCCACCATGTTCATAATATTAAAAAGACCAACTTTCTAACTGAGTCAAAACATATTACAAGATTGTACTTTCTCTGTTTTGTTCCTCTTTTTGGCCTGAAAATGGAGAGTAGTATTCATCCTTAATGGGTTTTTTTGAGGGAAAAGGGAACCCAAAGCTAATCTATCATATGTTGAGCTGTAGCTAGAGCGCAGCCTCAGTGCTAAATGAACACCTATAGGCAGGGCTGGCTGAGCCATATAGGTGAACTAGGTGGTCTCCTAGGGCACCAAAGTAGATGGAAGAGAATGTTTTTCTCTATTAAAAAAATGTTCTCTTTTCTTTTAACATGGGGGGGAGGGAGGCACCAAAGTCATAGCTCTCCTACGGCACTGAAGTCCCTTGGGCCAGCCCTGCCTATAGGGAAATATCACCATTGTCCATCTGCCATTGCAGTTGTTGAAGAGAAATCATCTTTGGAAGAAGGAAAAGGTATGTGTAGAACGAAGTTCATTGTGTTATATACCTCAGAGGAATCACTTGCAGTGTTTTGTTTTGTGAACACTTCTGCAGGACATTGGTAAGATTATAGATGTATCTGTAAAACTTGCTCTGTAGAATGGCATTGTGTTAGATACATTTTTAATATTTTTTATAAGCCAGTCAAATTTTAATCCTTAAATCTAGAGCCAATATGCATGCTATCCTAATGCTATCATTTTCACTAAGTATTGGTTATTGTTTAAAAACCAGATGGTGAGTTTTCATGCTCATGAAAGTGAGAAATTGATAATGCAGATCAGTGCTATACAAATTAACAGATGTAGATCACCAACATAGCTCAGCTGTAAGCTGGACCTTTGTGATCTCTCTCTTGGTCCTCTCCAGAATAGTGGTTTTATACTGAAGATTAACAAATCATATGGAGTAGTTTAGGAACATGACCACCAGTATGATGATGGCTATGGGGCAGGCAAAGATACTTCAACCAGCTCTAAATTGAATTTCATCAAAATGTAGTGTTTCAGGGAAAACTTGTATATCTTTGTAGCACAGGCATTAAACCAGGATGTAGGAGATGCTAGTTCAATTCTCTGCTCTGCCTGATTTTAGAGGAGAGTGGTTGGTTTGTTTTTGTTTTGTTTTTTGTTTAAAATCCATGATGGCACTGATTCAAGCAGAGCAGGGGATATAAGCCTTGATTTCTTTCATGCTAGGCTTGCATCTACGCCATAAGGCTACACCCTCATTTCTCTTGTCTCCAGTTGAAAAAACTCATATCTAGATCTAAAATTTTTTCTCAACACAATTCTGTTTCTGCAAGTACTTCAATTGCTTTTGTTCTTTTATACTGTGTAGGGACAAAAAACAAATTTTAAACCCTCAAAGCTGCCATGAAACAGCACTGTTGTTAGCCATAATCTTCAGTTGATACTTTGCTGACTGGAAGAGTGTAGATGCATAAACAAGTAAAGGATGCAGCCTTTGCCTACTGCCCTGAAGCATTTATAATCTATAACATGGGAGACAATAGGTGGGTAGAACAGATAGGTGTACAAGAAGATGAGTTGATACTGGTTGGGAGGATAGGCAATACACACCAGGACACCAGCTGCCCAATCACTGTTAACTTTCATATTTTGTAGGCTTCATGGCAAAGGATATGTACTGGAATTATTCCATGAATCCACATAGTCATTCTCATGGCTGCAGCCCTGAGGAAGAAAAATAGCTTAGAAAAAGCTCTTCTAAGCACATGAACCATATGTTTCTGACTTTGTTTCTTCGGTGGGCCAGCAATAGTTATCAGCTTGGCAGAATTCCTTTTTTAATATAATTTTAGCTCATAATATCAGTTTGCTTTTAGGCATTTTTTCCAATTTTAATTTTCAGTTACAGAAAACTATTGGGGGGAGGTGAGAGATAATTATTTAATGGCAGACACTGAGATTCACAAACCAAAAGCTTTATAACAATTAAAATTCAACTGTTCAACATTATTGTTAAAACATATAAATACCCATAAAACATATAATAAATATCCTTAAATCAAACGGTTAAGTTCTCAAACATTTTCTTTCTTTACCTACCTGTAAATTATCAATGGAAAAGTTTTTCAATTGGCATATGGTGAAATCAACATCCACTAACATCTACTGATAAAAATCTAATCCTTCTACTCATAAAGATATGCAAAACATTTTCTCACTGTCCTGAATTGAAGGGAGTCCCTTTGTTTGTGCTTTCTAATTCTGTTTTCACACTGCATTTATGCTTTGTCTGTTGATTTATTTGGAGTTATTTATGATGTTTTTCTTCTATTAAAAATAGACAAGGGGCTGAAAAATCACAAGTGAAGTGGTAGAAGAAACATGATTAATATCAGCTCTTTGCTTCTCCTGCTAGTACTTATGAATGGACTTCTACAATTAGATACTTAAGCTTCTCAGTGCCATTCCCCTCCTAGATCCCAAGCTTTGTTGTCACTAGCATAAAACCACAGACTGCATCTAAATATAATCTTTTTACCTTTCTACAGCAAGTATGCATGCACATACCTATGCTTTCACATGGGCCAGAACCTCAGTTGCCAGGCACACACACACGCACTCTGGATGTATTTAATATCTATAAAAATATACACTAATTCAGCACTATAGCTGAAAACTAGCAAGACAAAGTTATAATAACTTGCTTCCTTGCAATATGTTCCAGATTGAGTCAATGGGTTAGCCAGTGGCTTCCAAAAAGAACCTAACAAAATGATCTACCTCCCATTCTTAACTGACAGTAATGAAGGGCTGTTCATTTTAATATCCTGATTGTTTTTTATCCTAGACAATGTTGGGATGTCATGAGCAGAAATTTTGCCTTATGGTAACTTGTGAGTCCAACTTTACAGTTACGCATTATCATCAATTTTTAACAAAAGTACAATTGCGTACTGTGCAAATTAGTTCCAAAGGGACAGCTGTGTTAGTATAGTTCAGCAAAAGAAGCAAGGAGTCCTGTGGCACTTAAAGACTAACAGATTTTTTATCACATGAGCTTTCATGGGAGAAAATCCTACTTTGTCAGATGCTTTGAAGATGGTTTGGTGGTGAATGCACACAAAAAGGTTTATTAACACTATGGGATGGGGTAGAGGAAAACTATCAAAATCAGTAATAATTAAAACTTAAACCAGGTAAGTCCCAATACCTTTTAACTGGGAAGCCCCTGTAACAGGTAAGTTCCCCTGAACCCTTGAATTTGCACCTCAAATTTAACCAGGAATATGATGTGAGTCCCTTAAGGGAGGCCACAGCCTCACCTCTATAGCCCCAAACCAAACGGACCCAATCCCCCAAATTGAACTCAGGCAGGTACCCAAGGTAAGTACCCCCTCCCTGGTGCGCCACTCAATTGGGGCCTCACGGTTGTTGTTGCCTGACGGTGTAGACTCTGATAACCTTGGTGGAGGATCCCATGCAGGTCTGTCACGGTCCAGGCTTGACTTGGCGGCTTCCGGGCCTCCTTCTGGCCTGTCCTGTATCAACAGTCTATTCGCCCCACCAACAAAGTCCTTGGCAGCTGGAGCCCGAATCACAAGACTCTCAGTCCTTTCTCCAGATCTTCGGGGACTTCCTGAAGCATTCGTCCTCTTCAGAGCCTTCAAGGGATCCCTAACTGCAGTCTGAATCCCTGATTCAGACGAACCAGGAATTCAGCCACGATCACAGTCCAAGAGGTCCCGAGGCTCTCCCTCTTCTCCCCTCAGCGCCGGGATGGAGGCTGGCAGTCAGTCATGAGAGATGCAGGCACCAGCAGAGACAGCGCAGGGGAGCCCCGTCCCCTCAGAGACAGTCCTTTAAAAACAGACCCCCTGACCAATCCTCAGGGTCCCTTTTCGCGCCTCTGAAGTCACCCTCCAATCAGGACGTGCCCTTTTCGCGCCCAAAGTACTCCCTCATAGACTTACATGATGGAATGTTCTGGCACTGCTGCACACAGCACTCTAATGGCAGCCATGTTGTCCTGTTGCCAGGCAGACTCACACACCTTGGCAAGCTGCCAAGTACTTCCATCAGTTACATTTACAGAAATATACTAACTTACTGTATTCGTAAACAGAGAGATGCAAACTTCTTAACTAAAGTCATGACAACTTCTGCTGGGGAGGAACAGTGTCAAATAATTCCCACACATTATAACATACTTCTCATTATATACAACATATTATGATCCTAAACAAATAATATACTGTAAAAATACTCTACTGGTTGTATGTGGTGACTAGTGGTGTTCTGTTGTTTTCTTTCTTGGGCCTCTCCTGTAGTAGATGACTTCAGGAAACCCGTCTAGCTCTGTCAATTTGTTTTCTTACTTCCCCAGGTGGCTACTGTAGTTTCAAGAATGCTTGATAGAGATCCTCAAGATGTCTGTCTCTGTCTGAGGAATCAGAGCAGATGCAGTTATATCTTAGGGCTTGGTTGTAGACAATGGATCGTGTGGTGTGTTTTAGGATGGAAGCTCAAAGGACGTAGGTAACTATACCGATCAGTAGGTTTTCGGTACAGGGTGGTGTTGATGTGTCTATCCCTGATTTGTACTGTAGTGTCAAGAAAGTGGATCTCCTGTGTGGAGTGTTCCAGGCTCATTTTGATTGTGGAGTGGAAATTGTTGAAATCTCTGTGGAAATCTCCAAGAGCATCCCTGCCATGTGTCCAGATGATGAAGATGTCATCAATGTAGCGTAGGTAAAGAAGAGGTGTTTTGGGAAACAGCCCTTTCGATCATCCCGTGACAGGTCATTCTTTGTCCTCCATGCCAATCTTAAACAGATACTCACCAGCAACTACAGATCTAACAACAGAAACATTAAAGCAGACACACACCCCTGCAACAAACCACGCTGCCAAGTCTGCCCACCTATCTGCACAATAGATACCATCATAGGTCCTAATCAAGCCTGTTACTCCATCAAAGGCTCATTTACCTGCTCATCTACTAATGTGATCTCTGCCATCATGTGCCAGTAACGCCCCAACACCTTATACATTGGACAAACAGGACGATCCCTGCGCAAAAAAATAAATGAACATAGAACTGATATCAGAAATCACAAAACAAAAAAACCAGTTGCTGAGCACTTCCATCTTTCTAATCACTCGATAAATGATTTGTTAACGACCATTGTCAGAGATGTGACTGGGACATCAAGACTTCAAAGAGAAACAGGTGAACTCGAATTAATATGCAAATTAAATTCTGTGAAGGCAGGATTGGATCTAAACTATGGGTTCTTTTCCCATTACAAAAAGTAATTTGACTTCAGGCTTCCCAGGGTTTGAACCTAACAACTGCTCTGATTTGCTGTTACTGTATGGCCTGATCCTATGTTTTACACCCCCTTGCATTTTTTTTCATTTCATTCTGTAAGTTCACCCATCTTCGAAGCATCTGATGAAGTGGGATTTTCTCCCATGAAAGCTCATGCGAAAAATAAATCTGTTAGTCTTTAAGTGCCACATGACTCCTTGTTTGTTTGTTTTTTACTGATTGGAAGAATGATTTAAATATCACCAATCAGTGTTTTGGGGAGCTTGACTTCCAGTTTTGCAGTTTGCCTTGATTTTTGCACATTCAGGTGGTTATCCCAGGAGGGCCAGATCACATAAGCATAATGTAGAAGCTGCTGAAATGGGACTTTTAAACAGTCTAAAGAAGGCCAAGACCATGGAAAATTATGTCAAGGACACCATTGTCATGGAAAATGTGAATTTTATCATTCAATTCAACATCAACATCATCATAGTCACAGAATCTGAGAATTTTGCCATTTTTATGTACCCTGCTGCTGTACCTTAACAGTTTGTTGGTTCACTTTGATGATTTAGTTCCATTTAAAAGAGGACTAGATCAAACTGTTAGTGTGGACCCTGCAGTGGCACACCATCTGTTTGAACTGTTAATGCACAACAGCTCTAAGCAACCTAAGGTCAGATCAGTATGACTGTCTTTCCCAGGGCTGTGAGAAACCCACACCCCTGAGAACTGTAGTTCTACCAACTTTAACCCACCAGTACAGACAGCTCTATGCCAGGGGAGAGTTTCTCCCAACAACATACCTATCACCTCCCACAGAAGGGAGGTGACTAAGGCATCATTTGCACCATCTTCAAAATGCTGTGGAGATGCAGTTATGCCAATGTGGCATTTGCAGTGTAGACCTGCCCTAAGGAATTATTCATGTGGTCTCTGCTGCCATGTATTAGCAGTTTGCTAGTTCACTTTGATCAGCTGTTATATATTAGCAGTTCTTTTGTTTCCTTTGATCTAATTCCCTTTCAAAGAGGACTAGCTCAAAATGATTTAACAAACTGTAGTGGGTGGCAGCTGATTCAATATTTTGTTGCTGAAACCATAGCATGAAATTATCTATTTTTTACCATGACTTTGCAATGTCTTTCACATAATTTTACTGTGACAAAATTGCATGCATAGCCATGGAGATAATAAAGAATGCTGTCAACACTGGCAAATGTGTAATTGATGGAGAAGGGAACCAAAGAATTAATGATTTCATCTATCTTGAATGTACAATAACTGCTAATGCCCACTCATTAAAGAAGTGAAGGCACAAATAAGCAAAGCCAGTGGATTATTTTCATTTTTCCATTTTTCAAAAACCTGGAAGAATAAAATAAGATTGGACAACAATGTTGTTCTTCCAACATTACTGCACACCTTGGAAATGGCAGATGGTTGAATTATACCACAGGAAGTTGAATGGACCTTACCAGCACTGTTTAAGAAGAAGTGTTGAGTATTCTTTGGAGAGATCTTGTAAATAATGAGGAAGTGTTGTACTACACAGATCAGTAGATAGTGGGCTCAATAATCAGACAGAGATAGCTATGATGGTTTGGCCATGTCAATAGGCTACCCCTGGCAGCAGCACTAGGTGTGTTCTAAATAGGATCCCGCATGGAAGGAAAAGGAGTCATGGAGAACAAAGAATGACCTGTCACAGGATGATCGAAAGGGATGTTGCCATCATAGAGACAGCTTACAATTGACTCAAATATTTTGCTCTAGACAAACAGCAGCAGGCAAAGGAGATTGTAAATATACATTACACGCACACACCTATACATTCAATGCTTTGCCCAATCTACTCTTTATTTACTTAAAGCAATGGGGCTTATGCTCCTTCCCTTGGGAGACTATTCTTCAGACTGACAGCCTGCAGTGTAATTTTACCCACTGGCCAGCTTAATTCAGTCTAATTCTGTTACTAGAATTATGACTACTGTGTCTTTAGAGTCTGAATGTGTATTTCTGCATACTGTGTGTATATTGCATATTGTTACCTCAGTGCCTTCTAGTAATGTCACATAAAATTTTTGTCCTTTTTGCAGTGATGCTAGTATTGATGTTACACCAACTGTGAGTTTTATAAGATTGTACTGACCAAACTACTGCTAAGATTTTCAACAGGTCATTAACACTAAATTCCTACACCCGTAAGCAGGCATTTAACTAGTGTCCTGATTTTCATAAGTGCTTTGGAGTCAGCAGAAACTGCTTGGTGCTTAGCAGTTTAAAATTCAAGTGTGGAGCAGACTCCACTATCTGGTAGTTCCAAGCTCCCATGTCTTGCCTTGGGGTAGAGACCCCTCTTACAGCCTTTGTGTATGCTGGTGCTGCTGCTGATCTTTGAAGTGAAGCTCCACATGAGCCTCCTCTTTAGAACTTAGGAGCCTTGATTTTTAGTATGTATGTTTGAAAAGTTTAGCCTGGACTTCAGAGATATAGACAGAAGTGATTTTCTGCCAGGACACATAATTGAGTCAGGTAAACCTGGGCCACTTCCTGCTCTCCAGTCATGTGACCAGAAGCAGGAAGTTTGGGAGTCTGTAGATAGTCCAATTACTTTGGCAACCGGAGCATCAAGCAGCTCAGTGATTCTCAGCCAGTCATTTTCAGTCATGTGACCGGAAGCAATAAGTTCGAGAAGCCGGGGGTGCTCCAATTACTTTAGCAACTGAAGCATAGACCAGTCAATGATTCTTGGGCAGTCTCTTCCAGTCACGTGGCTGGAAGCAGGAAGCTTGGGTAGCAACCTGCGGAAAGCTGTCTGATGCTCCAGGCTTAAGCAGAGAGTTGGCAGCAGAAGCAACACATTGGAGGGCCTGCTTTCAAAGTGAGTGGGCTTAGACCAAATTATGCCACTGCTTGACTTTTCAGCTTGCATTCTGAACTGCTTTACAATTCCACTATTGTAACTGTATAGTGTTAGTCAATGCTAAATTTGTCCCATTTAATATAGTTTGCTAAAATTCTGCATGAGCCTCTAGCACTAATGGATTCACTCAGTTTAGCAATAACTTCTATTTTCTTGGTGGCAATGTTCTCTTTTATATGGTGTAAGATCATCTGTAACATTTTAACTTTGCAGCCCCTGCTTTCTACTACTGCTACTAGACTCACCCAGATCATACTTTTCTTGTTATTGTTGTTCCTTGATTTTTCTCACATCGACTGCAATTCAGTTTTTATATTCTTTTTCACATCACTGAAGTTTTATTCTAGGAAGATCTACAGCAGTCTTTATTTCAATATGATGTGTTATTTAGCCTCTCCAGACCTTTAAAAGTCATTTATGTTCTGTCAGTCTTTCTTTTCAGACCTTACACTTTATAGCACTCCAGTGATGAGTAACCAAAAATAGCTGACTTCAGATTTCTTCAAGAAGTTCCTTTGTTAACATATCATAAAATGCTCTTGATATTATGTATATACAAAAAACAGTGCAGCTCCTTTGGCACCCAAAAGGAGCATCTGCAAGTCTTGGACCTGGACAGCAATGGCTCAAATCAAATCAACAAGAAAAAAAGGCAGAGGCCATATATGCAACATAAATGAGTCAAAAGATCCTGGATTTCTGACTATCTCCTTTATGCTTCCAAGAAGTTAAATCTGCCTGGTGTTAGCTCTTCTGTCAGTTTGTTTTTATTCCCTTGAAGTGTCAAATTCATCTGCCCTCTTTCTCTGGCTGTTCCTTCCTCTTTTGCCCTCATTACTTAGAGCAGCTGGAGGCAGATCTGCGATACTTTGGGCATTTATGTACTTCAGTAGGGAGTTGTCTCACAGCCTGCTTGGTAATCCCTTGCTGCTTCTGTGCTGTGCTGCTTTGACACCAGCATCGTGTTTACAGCACAATGGCCTCATCTTGCTTTCCACCAGCCTGATTATTCCTTTTAGGCTGATGCCAGCAGCCCTTTCAGACCCAAGCTTCCCCAAAACTGTCTTCCTTGCAGTCTCCAGTCCCTCTCACTAAACTTTCAGAGATGTTTTCAAATTTGCTGCCTCTGAAGAGATGGAACACATACCACCTGTTAGTTTGGCTGATGACTTTACCCTTCAGTTTGAAGCACAGCACTGAGATGGTTGTGTAGTACAAAAAGACAAAGTTAATTAACAAAGAACAGATATTTAAGTGATAATAAGAAAGGGTTATCAGTAAAACCAGACAAAACATACTTCCTCATGACTACAACTTCAATTTCATCCAGCTTCAATCTTTCTCTAAGCAGGTTTCTCATCTATAGTCAATTTCCAGTTACCCAGGCCAAGAAGTACAGTTTGCATGAACACAGAAAGGTATTGCTTCTTCTTTGTCTCCAGGTGACAGATCCTCAAAAGTCTTTCAGTGGTTCCTTATATTCTCAAAATTTATTTTTATTTTCAAAGTATTGGAGTTTCTACTTTTTGTCCACAAGAGAGTCAACTCCATATTAGTGCAGTCTCCTGTGAGTCTACAATGCAGCCAATCTTCCTGAAATCCCCCATGCAAATGAATAAAGTATTTTTCTTGGCCACACCTGACTGGATTTGCAAGTGAGCCAAAAAAAAGTTGGCCAGTCTCCTGTGTCTGGACAAAAACTGTTTTGCCTCACTGGTCTGTTTACAGACTCCAAAACATTATTTCACATATAGTGCCATGACATAATTCACAATGATATCAACCACCACCATAAACAATGAGAGCCTGTCGCACCTTATATACTAACAGATTCCTTTAGTCATAAGCTTTCCTGGGCTCCAATCCACTTTTTCAGATGCATGGGTTGAAGCCCACAAAAGCTTATGCCTGAAGAAATCTGTTAGTCTAAAAGGTGTCACAGGACTCTCATTTTTGCTGTACGCAGACTAACACAGTTCCCCATCTGGAAACAACCAGCATGTTATTTGGTTTTAGATATATAACCAGACACATTTTAGAAACAAAGTATGACAACAGAACCTGAGATCTCTGAAGCTGGTCAGGCAAGCTGTGTTTTACTATTACTTATAAGGAAGCAGCACACTTAAGGTCACAGTGTCTCTCCATAATTGAGATTTCTCAGAGCTGAGCAGGGGCTGGTTTTGCTGCCTGCAAGTAGGGATGGTTCTTAAACTCTCCCTATCTATGTGATATGGGGTTTGTAGACCTAAGATTGAAGAACCTTCATAGTTATGTTTGTTCATATACCATCTTCCTGAACTAAAATAAAAGAAAAGGAACCTGTAAGTGAACACTGCTCAGCCAATCAAGAGAAGAATGCATTTCAATGCTAAACTTCCAGTATATCTGTGCTACATTGCTGTAAGTCTGACTTTAAGTACCAGTTTCTATTAAAATAGCTATACTGGTGCTAAAATCCCCATGGTGGAGGAGTCTTCTGCTCTGGAGGTGAAACTGCATAAAATAATGGTTTAAATAGACCAGTCTCCTGTTTTCTGAGATTCATTTTCCATGCTCTCTCCTGGATTCCTTGAAAACCTTCTAGTGCTAACCTGGTCCTGGGGAAAAGCCTCTGTGGAATATATCTGACTCAGATAGGTGACCAAAAGCTCTCCCCTGAGTGTATTCCCTGTCTCCAAGAAATAAACCAGCGCTTTACATGATTTTAAGTCAAACACAAACTCAAAACCACACACATCCTTTCCTCCTCTGTCTGTCAGAGCTATAACCCAAGACTAATCACTTTTTCAAATTGCTTTACAAGAGGAATTGAAACTCCGTACTCCATAAATTAGCTCATGTTAATTAAAAGCAAATTCTTATTTCCTCTCTTACTTGATTGAAGGAAAACTCCTTCGGCAAAGCCTCTCAGGAAAAATTGCCTTTTGTCCATCATCTTCCTTCTGTTCTTACCAAAATTGAAATAGTAATGTCTTTTTACAATTTTCAATTCCAAAACCCCCCTTTTAACTTAAAAAAAAAAAAAAGAAAAGAAATCAGAGGAGATAATTTGTCCCTCTTCACCAACCTAGTAAAATTCTGCTCATGATAGAAGGAAAACAAATTAACACTGCCCTGCTATAATTGTGACTGGCCCCCAGGAGAGAAAAGGACCATGCCCTGACAGTCTAGGAATACTCACTAAACTTTAGAGTGCATATTGAGACTCAATCGGCAATCTGAACAGATGTTCTGAGGTAGACAAGGTCATATCAATTGGTGGAGTAAATGGTTAAATTTCATCTGAGGTAGGCTCCCTTGAGGTATAATTGACTGAAGGATATAACTTGCAAGCTGTTTCACTTCACTGGATATGTGTGTTTTAAATCACTCAAGTTACCAGAGGCATAGGCTGATAATGACACTTGGCAAATGCAAGTCCCATTTTGGCCTTTGAGACCGACCTTTGTGTTAAAGCTGTGGTAATGTAACTGTGCATAAAGTTGGCTGGCAAGGGTGCCTTTGTTACATTACTCCTTCTACTGTAATCAATCAGAGTGCTCAAGAATGTAGAATGGAAAGTCCCAAATGTTGTTGGCTTCTACATTGTCTATCCAGCAGAAAATTTTGTTGAGGTCTTAAAGTTTTGACATCACCAGTTCTTAATCTTATCTGTACCCAGCAAATTCAATGAACTTTACCACCTAAAAATTTTTTTTTTAAAAATCAAAAGCTCATTCTAAAAAATAAAACTGTAATTCAAGTTATCCATGTTTGTGTTTCCTGACGAGAAACTAGGAGAAGGAATGGGTAAATGTGGCACTGAACATATTTTCAGCTATCTCACTGCCAGTCAGACAGGAAGTGAAACAATTTACAGGACCAAGTGTTTTGTTCATTTCGTCAGCTGTGTCTTGCTCTGTTTAAAATTAAAGGCATAACTAACTACCTAAAGAAGCAACATAAACTGTTGCTCCCAAGGTTTCCTCTACACATGGAAAGACATCCCCAAGTGTTTTGAGAGCCACAATGGCTGTACCCTCCTGATAGGGGGAACTGGGAGCTTGGCCAGAGCACCTGCTACAGGACACCCTGGCAGAGGGAAGGGAGCCTGGACCCAAGAGTGGGCCCCCTGGTGGCAGGGAGAGTTCACATCCTCGTGCAGGTGACCCTCATGGCTCCCTGTTGGCAGCAGGGGCCTGGATGCTGGAGCTGCAGGGGGGCAGCCAAAAAGCCACATGTGACTCCAGAGCTATGAGTTGCAGACTCCTGCCATAAACCTTGCTCCTAGAACTGGGAAGGAATGTAGTTTAGCAATTAGAGTGGAGCAATGGAAGTCAAGCTTCCTGATTTTATTTCCAGCACTGAAGAAAAGTTCTGTTGAAGCTAAAAAAGGGAAGAATCAAGACCTCTGGGTTTGGTGCTCTGGTGCTGCATAAATATTACACGCCGAAGGGGGCCAAGATTCAGGTCCTCTCATAATAGTTGTAAGCATATTTTTACTACCGTACTTCTCTGGGATTATATTGAAAAGATGTGGTGAGAAAAGCTGAGCCCCCCCCCCCCCGTGCCCATATTGACTTCATACACTAATAATTTAATGGATTTTTTAAAAAATCTCAAATAGCTCACATCCTATTCTTTAGCAAGCCCCATGTGTTACAACCTTCTGTTTCCTCAAGCTACAGACAAATCCTATTAGAATGAGTGGATTAAACTGGGCCTTGACAGATCTGTGCAGTTCACAGATGGAAAGGGACAAATTTGCACATTGCACTGAATAATACAACATCATGATCACATTAACATTACATGATTTCAAAGCTTTCAGGTACAACAATTTTCACATATGCATGAAGCCAGTCAAATTACACAACTAAAAACCTCAAATAGGTCTTCTATTTGCTATGAAAAGTCACCTAAGTATATACAATATAAATAAATGCTCCAAATCCACTGTGTTAATGGGAGTTGACAGATATATGACAATTACCCGAACAAATAGCAACAAATAAAGACCTGATCTCATCCTCTGACTCCATGCACCGCGAGGCTTGTCCACATATGGATTTGCCTCTACCCACATGAACTGGGGTGGGAAAGGAAGGTATGATGCCTCCACACAAGAATTCCACCCACCTGTCCCTTAGGAGGAAAAGGAGAGTGTAGTGTATAAGTAGAGGGCAGTATACCTTTAACTATTTTGTGACACATGTAGTGATGCTCATCGTATTCTGTTTGTTAATAGCTGCCAGAAACCAGCCAGAGCAGCAACATGTACAATGGTAGGCCTTGCATTTTTCTATGCAGAGGTAAAAAGACATAAACATATTAGCAAGATCATTGCCAGCAGACTAAGGCATGTGATTATTTCTATATATACACACACACACACACACACACAGAAAGGTTGTGAACTACAGAGTCCAGCAGGGAGCAACAAAAATGATTAGGGGGCTGGAGAGGCTGAGGAACACTAGGCTTGTCTAGTTTGTGGAAGAGGAGAATGAGGAGGGATTCAATATCAGCCCTTTACTGCATAAAAGGGGGACTCAAAGAAGGATGAAGCTAGGCTGTTCTCTTAGTGTGGCTGGTGACAGAACTAGGAGCAATTTTCTCTAGTTGCAGTGAGGGAAGTCTGGGTTGGATATTAGGAAGAACTTTCAGTAGGAGGGTGGTGAAGCACTAGAATGGGTCACAATGGGGAGGTGGTGAAATCCTTAGAGATTTTTAAGGTGTATCTTGACAAAGCCCTTGCTGAGATGGCTTATTTGGGATTGTTCCTGCTTTGAGCGTGTGGTTGGATTAGATGACCTCCTGAGGTCCCTTCCAATCTTATGATCCTGTGATGACAAGGATGGTATCCTAACTCAAGAATACAGAGGAATATAGAATGACTATGGAGGCCAGCTGAAATTGAAGAAAACTGTGGCCTACAGCTACTGGAAATGTAAGTAAAATGCTCATAAGAAGAAAAAAGGAGACTCATAACTGCTGTATCAATGGAGACAGCTGCTGAAGATATCAGGGTACTGCAGCAGCGTCATGTAGTCTGTGCAGCAAATAAACTGGATAGCAAGGGAATGTGCAGGAATTTGAATTCCAGCACTTTTGGTGAGGCATGTTTTGTGCCCTCAGTGGACACCAAAGGAGCAAACAGGTGCTTACCCTTTCTGCTGGGGCCCCAGAGGAGTGGAGAAACTCTGTGCCCATCTGTTGGTTACTGGGATGGGAGGGGCAGTGCCCCACTTGACCCCCTGTGTGCATGCCCCTGCTGGATAGTTAAATAGAAAACACCCTGGCTATGTCTACATTGCTTAGCAGTTTCGAAAAAACTTTTTTCGAAAAAATTATTCCAAAATAATTTCCTCGAAATAACTTTTTTTCAAAAATGCTATGTCAGGAGAATGGTCCGGGACCACTTGTTGTCCCAAAATATTGCGGTTTCTTTTTTTCTGAAAGTGAAAGTCTACACTAGACTTTCTTTTTCAAATAAAAGCAAGGCAATGGAAAAGATAGGCAGACTTTTTTGAAAAAAGCCTTTGCCGTGACTGGTGATGGCTTTTTTCGAAAAAGCTATTATGAAAAAGGCTGTTTTTTAAAATATAACAAGGTTTAGCGTTGCCAAAAAAGTGCACTGGTATTTTGAGATATCGGTGCACTTTTTCGAAAAAGCTAAACCTGACAGCTTTTTCAAAATAGAAAGCCTTTTTTCAGGAGACCTTGTTTGAAAATGGTAAGCAATGTAGATGCAGCCCATGTGTTTACATTGTTGGAAATAACACAACACAAATGGTTGTTGCTTCAACAACAAACTCTGTAGAAACTCCAACAAAATCAGGCACATAGAAAATATGCTGCTGAATGCAAAAATCAAAACCACTGTCTGACGCAGGAAGACTGGCCTTTGATTGTAAAATAGGGTCACTGCCCTTGTGCCTGCTCAACACACATTTGATTTGATTGGCGTACCTTTTCAGTACCTATTGCGGCTTCAGTAAGATGGAAGGCCTAAGCATGCTCGTCATAGGTAAGGCCTTCACCCTTAGATGGTTGGAATGACTTAAAGAATCCAGGCCACAGCTGAATACTAAGAACAACACATGAAAAAAATCTAGAATGGGAGTGAAGGTCATAGGACAAAAAGAAAAAAAATCAGGTAACTGGAAGAAGACACTAACCAGAAAGCCCCCACCGGTGCCCATTTCTTCTTAGAGTACCTTTACAGTCTGGGAGCTTAATGATGGTGATTAATCACAAGTATAGGAAGGAAGAGAGTAAAGAATGAATAAAAGGAGCTAGAAACTCAAGTAAGAGGGAGATTTCAGAGAAGGAAGGATTCCTTTACAGAGAGAGAGATAAAAAGAACACATCAGAGTGAAGGGGGAAGAAATAGGGAAGATTGGTACATACAGGCCAGAGAGAGACTAGCCACAAATGAAATAGGTTCCTGTGAGGAAAGGCCTGAAGAGAAGACTTGGGGAATGAGATGTGATCCATCTGAAAAAAGGGAACAGGCTGGCAAAAAGCAGGGAAGTTGACTTGAAATGCTGAGCCCAGACAGCTCTACTTTGTGTTCTTTAGCTTAAGGTGCAACATTACCTCACAAGGGTAACACCTGAGGATTTTGTATTCATCATCTTGAGGGTGACAACAAGGAGTCCATAATGACTGTTATAGCATCTCTGCAACTGTTTAAATTAGACAATAAGCAAAGTGGTGTTTGGATTTCTTTACAAGTAGGATGAGTAAGATTTAATATGGAGATTAATTCAGGGATTGCTGTTTCTGTAATTTCACAGCTAGATTATCTGTGCTACAAAAATATATACAGTGGAAATCCTCATTCCCCTGGGTCTTATAATATTGAAAGTAACAGCTGAAAACCTCTTTGTTGTGAAGCAAGGGTGTCCTTATTACCAATTATATAGTTGAGGGGGGGGGAAATGCATTTTACCTGTCACTTGGGGAATATGGAGTTTACCACAGCCTGATCTGGAACATCAAAAAGTTAGTTTACTCTTTCCCCCCCCCCTCTTTCTTTTTATTAAAAACACTACTGCCTTACTAGCCTGCCACAAATGGATTTATCATAAGGTTTATTCAGTTTTCATGTGGGAGAAAGAGTCTTGGTAAGAGTCTATGAAAATAATCATCAGAAAACTGGAGTGATTACATCTCAGACTTGTCCTCTGATTTACTTGCTATAAGTGGCAATGAACTGGTGATGGAGAAGACACGAACCATTTTTAAGTACAAGTTCAATGGGATGTCTTACTTATGTGGTACCTATTGAAAATACTGAGTTTACAAACACAGTTGCAGATAATGACTTGTGATAAGTTACGTCAAGTTCCTGCCTCTACTACAAGTGATCCTAACACTACAGACCAGAAAGATGTGGCTCATACAGGTACAAATACTGTTTCTGGGACTGGTTTGATGTCTACTTAGATGTTATGCAGGGAGAAGTTATACAACTTATGAACACTTCTACAAGCTCTCTTTCCGACTTCAGGGGAAAACAACATAATTGGCATTTAATTGCTTACTTTTCAACATTAATCCCCTTTGACTAATACTGATATTGTCCCCTTGATCCAACACAGCTGCAGCTTGGCTGTGCCAGTCTTGTACAAGTCCTTTTCCTGAAAGTCCAGAAATATCTCAACTGCTGCATTCACCTCACCAGGATCATTGCAACTCTTTCCTTGGATATCATCCTTCGTTATGGGGAACAGGTCTGAAGGAGCCAAATCTGGTGAGTAGTAAAAGTGGCTGAAAGTCACATTTCGGCTTTGTGGTCACCGCAACCTGGGATGCATGAGGTGATGGGATGCATTATCATGGAGAACCAGCATACCTCAACTCAACTTTCCCAAGTGATTTTTCTTGGTGGTGTCTCACTAGCACAACAGTTCATTCAGGGATGGATTACTGGATGGGCCAACAGGCCCATGCCCAGGGGCCCACCATGATGCGGGAGCCCTCTGCCCTGCTGGCACTGGGGAGTAGGGTAGGCCTCTTGCACTCCATTCATGGCCCATCTCTAGGCTGCCTGGTCTGCTCCCAGAGGTGGGGTGGGCCAGCCCAGAGGCCGGGTTCCGGGCTCCCATCCCACTTCTGGGCCGGCTGGTCCACTCCCAGGGGTGGGGTGGGCTGGCCACGACCTGGGTGGTCTGGTTCCAGGGGTGGCAGGGCTGCCTGACTTGTGCAATACATGGTGAGGCCTCCAGCACAGGCTTCAGGCTACACCAGAAGCCACATCGCTTGCACCAGTCAGCCCTGCTACCCCTGGGAGCCAACCAACAAGGCTGCGGCTAAGCTCTGGCCTGGCCTCCCCCCTCCAGGGCTGGCCTGCTGGCAGAGGAGGAGCCTATCGGTGGGGAGGGCACCAGCTGGGGAGGCCAGGAACAGGGATTAAAGTATAATTTGGCAGGCCCCAGAACCCTCCTAAATTTCTGAGCCCCCTTCCTGCAGCTCCAGGCCACCCTAAACAGGTCTGGTCCCCCCTTCACCCACCCCAGCTACTGCCCCCCCACACCTACCACCCACCCCAGATACTGTCCCCACCACCCCAGCTACTGTCACCTAAATTCCTGTCCCCAACCCCAGCTACTGCTCCACCCACACCTACCCCCTACACCAGCTACTGGCCCCCTTCAGACTCTTACTCCATGTCCTCCTCAGCCCCCATCTCAACTCCTTCCCACCCCACCCCTTGTGCCCTTTCCCCACCGACTGCCCCAATCCCCCAGACTCTGCTTACCCGTGCCACTGAGGCGGCAGAGGAGCTGGGTGAGCGAGAGGGGGGCCTGGGCCTGAGTCTGAGTCCAGGCCATGTGCACCATCAGGCCCAGCAGGAAGGGTCATGGCCACCACAGGCTCCGGAGAAAGGAGGGGAGGGGTGGCTAGGCTTGCCTCAGCCTGCAGCCCATTCCTTCAGCTGTCCCCGGGGGGAATGTGCCAGAATGCTGCGTTCCAGTGCGTTCTTGCTATTTTTAGGGGCCCCGCAAAGCTGCCCCTTAAAAATAAGGGGGCCCTGGAACATTGTTTGGGGGCATTCAGGCTAACTTTAAGCCACGTCTGAGTTCATTAGCTTAGTACTATCCCCTGATGGCCTGGTCTCTCAAGTGATAACCTCTTCATTGTCTGTTGAAGGGGGACCCAGAGACGGCTATGGCTCAAGTGTCCCTGACAGTAGAAGAGGATTCGTGCAAAGGAACAGATGGCCCTATGGGTCTCTGAGGTTGACAAAATTTGTAACCAAATCCTTAGTTTCTTTGATATGGGGAGGAACCTTTCCCAAGCCCACTGGAAGAACATAGAGGAAAGTGGAGACTTCCTGGGGAGACCCTGCCATCTTTGTATATTACCAGATATCTGAACAATCTGTCTCTTGGAGTGAGAGAAGTCTGAACAGGTACCTTCAAAATGACCACCTCCACAACTTATTTAAATACTTAACATTAAATCCTTCCTCGTATTTATCTCAATCCACACAGAGTTTTCAAAATGGGCTGAAAAATCACAGATCTATAACTTCAATGTAGATACACAACACACACAGATAAGGTGCAAATTGCCCTAGAATCACTGTTCCCTCTAAGGTGCACACCTGTGCATGCACGCACAACTTTCCTGGCCCCAGCGCACGGCATTATCCAGCAACACATGGGGCTGGGGCTCAGTGTCTGAGATTGCAGTGGCTGGCCGGCAGGCAGGCAGTGTCAGCTCCCAAAGCCTTGCAGCATGCTATCTCCCAGCCTGAGCCTCTCATGGCAGCACTGGGCTGCAGAAAGAAAGACTGGCTGCTGCGAGAGGCTGAAGCTGAGAGATAGTGTTCTGCAGGGCTTTGGGAGCTGATGCAGCCTCCCTGTCGGCCAGCTGCTCTGATCTCAGACGCTGAGCTGAGCAGTGCCTGCAGGGCATCCTCAGCAGTGGCAGGCACACTGCAGGGGAGGAGAGGGAGCCTGCCGCCGGCTTTTTCTCTTTATTTCTCTTCCTTCCATCTCTTTCCTTTCTATTTTCTTCTTTCCATCTTTCTTTTTTTCTCTTTTCCTTCTTCTCTCTCTTCTGGCCTTCCTTCTCTTTTCACTTCACTTCCTTTTCTTTTTCTTTCTCTTCCTTCCTTTCTTGTTTCCTTCCTTCTTTCCTCTCTTTTTCTTCCTTCTCTTTTTTCCTGTTTTCTCTTTCTTCTCTCTTCCCTTCCTTCTTTCTTTTTCTTCCTTTCTCATCCTTCTTCTTTCTTTCCTTCTCTCCATTTAAAAAAAACTTGAAAATTATTTTAATTAAAAAGCTTTCTAAAAATAAATTTCAAATAAAAATGCACACAAATTCAATTAATTAAACCCAATTAATTCTATTTACAATAAACACATTTTAAAACATCCAAAAGAAGTAAGACTAACAGATTTATTTATCACATGAGCTTTCATCAGAGAAAATCCTACTCTGTCAGATGCTTTGAACATGGGGGAAATTACAGAATGGAATGAAAATAAATGCAAGGGAGTGTAAGACATGGGATCAAGTCACACAATAACAGCAAATCAGAGCAATTGTTAAGATTCAAGCACTGGGAAACAACACATAGAGGAAGGTGAAGTCAAATCACCTGTTGTAATGGGACAAGAAGCCATAGTCACGATTTAATCCAGTTTTTATGCCTATCAATTCTAATTTAGCTGTTTTTCTTTGAAGTCTTGATATTGGGATCCGGGGCTGCGGCCATGGCCCCGGCCTCCAGTGGCTGCTTCGGGCCGGACTGGGCCGGGCTGGTCTGCGCCCCACCGCACTGCGGCCTAGCAGCCAGTGGCGGCGCAGCCTCCCCCTGACCCTATCCCGGGTCAGGGGATGGGGCCTTCTGGCTGGGGGCGGGGCCTGCCCTCTGGGGGCGGGGCCCATGCCCCGGCTCCCTTCCCGCCCCAGCGACATCCCTGAACAACAGAAACATTAAAGCAGACACACACCCCTGCAATAAACCACGCTGCCAAGTCTGCCCACCTGTCTGTACAATGGATACCATCATAGGTCCTAATCAAGCCTGCTACTCCATCAAAGGCTCATTTCCCTGCTCATCTACTAATGTGGTCTATTCCATCATGTTCAAGAAATGCCCCAACACCTTATACATTGGACAAACAGGAAGATCCCTGTGCAAAAGAATAAACAGTTGCTGAGCACTTCCATCTTTCTAATCACTCAGTAAATGATTTGTTAACGGCCGTTGTCAGAGATGTGACTGGGACATCAAGGAGTTATGTGGCACTTTAAGACTAACAGATTTATTTTTTGCATGAGCTTTCGTGGGAGAAGATCCCACTTCCTCAGATGCTTCAAAGATGGGTGAACTTACAGAAAGGAATGAAACTAAATGCAAGGGGGTGTAAAATATAGGATCAGGTCATACAGTAACAGCAAATCAGAGCAGTTTTCAGGTTCAAACCATGGGAAGCCTGAAGTCAAATTACCTTTTGTAATGGGAAAAGAACCCATAGTCTCGATTAAGTCCTGCTTTCACAGAATTTAGCTTGCATATTAATTCGAGTTCATCTGTTTCTCTTTGAAGTCTTGATGTCCCAGATACATCTCTAATGACAGTCGTTAACAAATCAGTCATCGAGTGATTAGGAAGATGGAAGTGCTCAGCAACTGGTTTCTTTGTTCTTTGATTTCTGATATCAGCTCTGTGCTCATTCAGCCTCTTACACAGCGATCTTCCTGTTTGTCCAATATATAAGGTGTTGGGGCATTTCTTGCACATGATGGCATAGACCACATTAGTAGATGAGCAGGTAAATGAGCCTTTGATGGAGTAGCAGGCTTGATTAGGACCTATGATGGTATCTATTGTGCAGATATGTGGGCAGACTTGGCAGCGTGGTTTGTTGCAGGGGTGTGTGCCTGCTTCAATGTTTCTGTTGTTAGATCTGTAGTTGTTGGTGAGAATCTGTCTAAGATTAGGGGGCTGCCTATAAGCAAGGAGGCATCTGTCTTTTAACACTTGAGAGAGAGAGGGATCATCTTTTAGAATAGGCTGTAGATCCTTAATGATCTGTTGCAGAGGTCTGACTTGGGGGATGTATTTGGTGACTAGTGGTGTTCTGTTGCTTTCTTTCTTGGGTCTCTCCTATAGCAGATGACTTTGGGGAACCCGTCCAGTTCTGTCAATTTGTTTTCTTGCTTCCCCAGGTGTGTACTGTAGTTTCAAGAATGCTTGATAGAGATCCTCAAGATGTCTGTCTCTGTCTGAGGGATCAGAGCAGATGCGGTTATATCTTAGGGCTTGGCTGTAGACAATGGATCGTGTGGTGTGTTTTAGGATGGAAGCTCAAAGGATGTAGGTAACTATACCGATCAGTAGGTTTTTGTTATAGGGTAGTGGTGATGTGTCTATCCCTGATTTGTACTGTAGTGTCAAGAAAGTGGATCTCCTGTGTGGAGTGTTCCAGGCTCAATTTGATGGTGTCATGGAAATTATTGAAATCTCTGTGAAAATCTTCAAGAGCATCCCTGCCATGTGTCCAGATGATAAAGATGTCATCAATGTAGCGCAGGTAAAGAAGAGGTGTTTTTGGATGAGACTTGAGGAAACGTTGTTCTAAGTTGCCCATAAAGATGTTGGCGTATTGTGGGGCCATGCGGGTGCCCATAGCAGTGCCACTGATTTGGAGATATAAATGATCCTCAAATCTGAAGTGGTTGTGGGTGAGTACGAAGTCACAAAGTTCAGCCACAAGGTGTGCTGTGGCATCATCTGGGATGGTTCTTCTAATAGCTTGTAATCCATCCTTGTGTGGGATGTTGGTATAAAGAGCTTCTACATCCATAGTGGCCAGAATGGTGTTTTCTGGAAGTTCTCCAATGGACTGTATTTTCTTCAGGAAGTCTGTGGTGTCTTGAAGATAGCTGGGGATGTTGATAACATAGGGTCTGAGGAGGGAGTCCAGATAGGCCAGCAGTAAGAGTGCCAGTGCCTGAGATTATGGGGCGTCCAGGGTTTCCTTTTTTAGGGATTTTAGGTAGTAGATAGAACATCCCTGGCTGTGGTTCTGGTGGTGTTTCTGTCTCTATATGTTCTTGTGCTGTCTTAGGGAGTTTCTTGAGTAGGCATTGTAATTCTTTTTGGTATTCCTCAGTGCAGGCAGAGGAAAGTGGTCTGTAGAAGGTTGTGTTGGAGAGTTGTTTATAAGCCTCCTGGTCATAATCCAATTTATTCATGATGACAACTGCACCTCCTTTGTCAGCCTCCTTAATGATAATGTCAGAGTTGTTTCTGAGGCTGTGGATGGCATTGCATTCTGCAGGGCTGAGGTTATGATGTAAAGGATGTTGTTTGTCCATGATTTCAGCCTTGGCATGGTGGCGGAAGCAATCAATATAGAAGTCAAGTCTCTCATTTTGGCCTTCCGGAGGAGTCCATGAAGAATATTTCTTCTTGTAGTGTTTGGAGGAAGGCATCTGTGTGTCAGTGCATTGATCTGTGGTGTTATGGAAATATTCTTTGAGTCTTAGACGATGAAAGTAGACCTCTAGGTCACCGCAGAATTTTATCTTATGTGTGGCAGTTGTGCGGCAGAAGGAAAGTCCCTGAGACAAAACAGATTCCTCTGCTGGAGTAAGTGTGTAGCTTGAGAGATTAACAATGTTGCTGGCTGGGTTATAGGTGTCACTCTTGCTTCCTGTAGTGGTGTATAGAAGTTTATATAGTTTGGTATCTTTTTTCTTCTGTAGGAAAGCAAAGTGCGTGTTGTAAATGGATTTTCTCTTCGTTGTGAAGTCCAGCCATGTAGAAGAATGCGTTGTAGGTAGGTTTTCTAAGGAATCTAGTTTTGAGAGTTCACTTTTAATTTTGCTCTGTTTGCTGTACAGGATGCTGATCAGGTGGTTTCTAAGTTTCTGTGAGAGAGTATGGCATAATCTCTCACTGTAGTCTGTGTAATATGTTGATTGTAAAGGATTTTTTACTTTCAGTCCATTAGGTATAATGTCCAGTTGTTTGCATTTAGAAAGGAAGATGATGTCTGTCTGAGTCTGAGCGAGTTGTTTCTGTAAATTGATGGATTTCCACTTCAAACGGCTGTATTCAGTGCCTTGCATCTTGTCAATTTCAAAAGGGATAGCTGTGTTAATCTAGTCCAGTAGAAAAATAACAAGGAGTTGTGTGGCACTTTAAGAATAACAGATTTATTTTTTGCATGATCTTTCGTGGGAGAAGATCCCACTTCCTCAGATGCTTCAAAGATGGGACATCAAGACTTCAAAGAGAAACAGCTGAACTTGAATTAATATGCAAATTAAATTCTGTGAAACAGTGGCGTCACTGGCTGGGGGGTGACCCGGGGCACGGGCACAGGCCCCGTCCCTGGCACGCCAGCCACGCCCCCAGCCCCCAGCCGACGCCCCTGGCAGGGACAAGGCCCGGCGCTGCTGTGCCGCTATGAGTGGCCAGGCCCCGCATCCCTGGCCGGGATCGGGGCTGCTGCCAGCACGCGCGGCTGGGCTGGGACTGCCCGCCGCGGCCATGAGCGGCCGGGCCCCAGATCACCGGCTAGAGATGGGGCTGGAAGAGGCCGCAGGCAGCCGGGTCCCAGATCCCCGGCCAGGGATGGGGCCGCTATGGGCGGCCGAGCGCTGGGCTTCAGGGCACATGCCCCAGGGTGCCCAGCGCCAGTGACACCCCTGCTGTGAAAGCAGGATTAAATCAAGACTATGCTTCTTTTCCCATTACAAATAGTAATTTGACTTCAGGCTTCCCAGGGTTTGAACCTAACAACTGCTCTGATTTACTGTTACTGAATGACCTGGTCCTATGTTTTATACCCCCTTGCATTTGTTTTCATTCCAATCTGTAAGTTACCCATCTTTGAAGCATCTGATGAGGTGGGATTTTCTCCCACAAAAGCTCATGCGAAAAATAAATCTGTTAGTTTTTAAGTGCCACATGACTTCTTGGGTTTTTTTTGTTTTGCTGGACTAGACTAACATGGCTACCCCTTTCGAAATTCCCAATCAGTACCATACCATGCTTCTGATTCCACACACCAGTCATCACAAAGCATAAGAAAATAGAAACAGCCCCCTTTATTGAACATCAGTTCTATGGTCCCTAACTAGACACTGGGTGTCTTAAACTAATAGGTTGTCCTGACCCCTAAGGGCCAGCCACATCACACAGAACATTATAGGTTTGGATCTTCCCAAAATACCATGCTGCCAACCAATCCTTTAGTAACCAGACCTAAAGTTTTAATATTAAAAGAAAAACAAAATATGAGGGATGCTAAAGTGTCAAAGTGAATCACATACATATATAAATGACTTAGAGTCCATATAAAGCAAGTCCTTGAAATAATTTGGAGTTTGATGGCTTGTCCAGTTCCTCTGGTAGACACTGAGTACTGGGTTCAGTTCAGTTCTTTGTCCAGTCACAGAGGAGTAGTTCCAGATATGAGTATTGGTGGCAGACTGCTGACTGAATGCAAAATGGAGCTGTGGCAGCTGCCTTTTATCACCTTTGGCCTTCCTCATGCTGTGCAGAATCTTTGCAACTCAAAATGGTGTTGAATCACAGATTAGTCTGGGTGACTCACTGAGCAGGTTTCTTCCTGGGCCTCCTGTCCCTGTGAGCTATCTCAATGGGTCATTAAGGAGGCAGTGTATGCAGACATGCTATCTGGGTGTTTTCCAAAATCACACAGGTTGAACTACAGATATAATAAACATAGTCAAATATTCTAAAACAGATGCAATTTCTACACTCAAACTACATAATCATTCCTAGCAGGTTACAACCTTTCTATTGATACCAAACATGTCATAGCTCTTATGGCTTATTACAACTATGAAATATTTATATAAAAACAATCATAAATGATCCCCTAAATCCGGACAGTGGCACAGCTTATAAAAAGTCTCTTGAGTTCTTCCAAGTTGGTACCAACTATATGATCTGCACAATCTAAATTTTGCAGCTTATCTCTTGCCCAAACAATACGAGTTTCCTTGGCATCAAACTCTAGTTGTTCTCTTCTGCATTGTCATAGATTTTCGAATGAGAAGTGGAAATAGTAGACAAACTGTCCTGACACCTAACAATCTTAAACCATTCCCTGTTTCTGCTCTCTGTCCTGACATACCACATAGTATATAGATTTGTCATACAAAGCTTTTACTAAATTAATAATCTTTAGTGTCTCAGGATCTTCGAGGTGCCGTCTCTATGGATGCTATCAAGCCCTTCAGTAAAATCAAGATCATTAAGAACATAAGAATGACCATGCTGGGTCAGACGAATGGTCCATCTAGCCCAGTATCCTGTCTTCCAACAGTGGCCAATGACAGGTGTTTCAGAGGGTATGAAAAGAGCAGGAAATCATCAGGTGATCCCCCCCTGTTGTCCATTCCAATTTCTGGTAAACACATTAAAAATAATTTTCTTCTGCATTCCAAGCATTTCTCAATAAGTCTTTTCAAGGGGAAAATCTGATCTGAACACAATCCACCAGAGTGAAATCTAGCCTATTCTTCCCCAAGTACTTTGACAGCAATTTTCATATTCTTAAAAATGGTGATATAAAACACTTTTCCAGGTAAAGATAGGTGCATCTTCCACATTATCACAAATAAGCTGGTTCCCTTTTTCAGGGATTTTTGAAAGTAACCTCTCTTCTCCAAGCTTTAGGACAGATCTAAATATTTCAGCATCCATTTCATCACATTCTGGTACATTATTACTCTTCAGTAGGCTTATAGCCTTAGGATGGAATGCTCAAAGTTAGCCCACTAAATAGAAAGTATAGGGATAATAGGTAAGTCTGCTATTTCTTCAGATTTCTCAGTCTGTGCTAGTGCTTAAGCACATCCTGGAAATGTTTAATACAATGAGCTCTCTGTTCTTCCTCTGTGGTTAAAATTGTACTTTCACATGACCAAACTAGTTTGTGAATTATGATGTCAATTGTTTAAATACTAGAAAATGCATTTTAGAATTCCCCATCTTGTATACTTCTTCATCTTCTTGTGGTTTATTTTCCATCCATTCCCTCCTCTCTTCTGGCTGATCTTTTAACTTCCTTGTCTTTGTCTCCATATTCTTGTGGCATGCCTTAGGCTATGTCCACACTTAGGCAGTTAAATTGATTTAAGTTAAACTGATTCAATAAAATTGCTATAAAATCATTAAACCTATTTAAGTTAAATTGACTTAACATGTTCCCATGAGAAACTCAAATTGAAGCAGTATGTCCATGGATAGGACTTGCTAGTTCAATTTAGGAGAGGAGCACCATGGCTGATGTGGCAAGATGGCTCCCTAGAAGGGCTATACCACCACACAATATATAGAAAAAAGACAATACTCTGGGAAGGAGAATGGCAAAGTGTTAAATCAAAATAACACATCTACACCACGTTATTTTGAAATAAGTTTCGATTTAAATGTTATTTTGATATAATACTATGTTTTATTATATCAAGATGACTTTCCTGATTTCAAAATGAGGGAGCTCCTTATTTTGACATAATAAAACATAGTGTGGACATGCAATCTTTTAAATTGAAATAATCAGCACTATTTCGATGTAAAGACTAAGTGTGGACATACCCTTAGTCTCATTGAAGTCCATCTTTTGTAAAAAATTCTCCAATCAACAAACTTCCATGTGTTTGTTTGAACCCATTCATCTTTCTTAGATCTTCTCACAGTCACTGATTTCTTGGATGCATTCACCTTTGCTTCTTTGAAAAACTGCCATTGGTTGTTATTCTATGTCATTCATCAGTGTCCAACTCTTCAAATCTCTTGCTGAACTGTAGTCTGAAATGCACATTAACAGCTGCCTCTACTGACTTTCTAGTATACATAGCATCACACAAGGTACAGGGTATCTTCTTTAGTTTTATTTTGATTTTCCCAGTAACAAGATGGTGGTCACTTCCAACATTAACACTGCATATACCCTGGAATTAAACAAGGAACTTCTTCTGCTGGTCACTATTGGCAACTTGGTCAAGTTTTTTTCTGGGTGCAGCCACCATTCAATCTCCATGTCAGTTTGTCTCTTCTTCAATGAAAATAGTGTGCCCCCAAGACTGCATAGACTGCAAAGTTTAACATGACATTCCCCATTACAAATCTGTCCTGAGATGCCAAGTCTGCCCATAATATGTTCATTTACAGTATTATGCATTTAGATCTCCCATGAAAACAAATGTCATATATAAAGAAGGAGTCCTGTGGCACTTTTAAAGACTGACAAATTTATTTAATGCTTGAGCTATCATGCGAGAAAATCCCACAGTTTTCTCCCAAGAAAGCTCATGCAGTAAATAAATTTGTTAGTCTTTAAAGATCCCACAGGACTCCTTTATTGTTTTGCTGAACTAGACTAACATGATTATCCCTCTGGAATTGTCATATACATGTACTGAAGTTGCCAAGGATATTCTTCAATCTTTCATAAAAAGAGACTTTGACCCACTTGTTGCTATCATTGGAACATAATGCTGAACTGTGACTTTTGCATAGTTTGCCACAAAGTGAATAGTCACTGTTCCTGAGTCTGGATGTTCCCAAGCCTTCGTGCTTTAGTAGCTTCCTTGCTGAATACTAACCCTATGCCTCCCCCATTTGTCATTCTCTCTTTCTGAATATAAATAATCATGCCTTCTGATGATATTTTTATTTCATTTAGTCCATCTCATCCCAATCAGTTCAAGTATAGTTAGGCCAAAGATTTCTCCTAACATGTATCAACCTACCTATACTCCAAAGTGATTTAACAATCCAACATCTAATTCTTGTGTTACCCTTACCTATGAAGATACTCCACTCAGATGAAGAACTTTCTTGTAGCTTTGATTCTCTATCATCACAGTTTCAGCTAGATTTGCTGGTTTGCCAGTATTATGTTGTTTTACATTTAACAGATCATGCTTCTCTACTATTGATGTTTGTATATTTGTAAATTTGTGACAGACTCATCTTGCCTCTGGACTGTTTCTGTGGCAGAAAGCATTTTTACATGGAGAGGTTGTTAACTTGACTCACAACCTGCTATCAACAGAACTGGTGGACTCCCTTTAGCCTAGCTCCTCCTCTTTGACCTGTCTGGCTTGGGTGGACTTGTCAGCTGGCCTAGTAGCACCAGCATAGTAGTTAAGGTCATTACAGCATGTGGCCCTTCCCATCACATCAAGGCACAGTTGCTGGGGAGGTTCTATACATCAGGTCTACCAGAAAAAACTTGTATTGGAACTTGGATATGGTTGTATGTTTGGTATTTTTTAATACTTCTGGCATTTTCTCAGAATGTTATAGTTGGGGACCAGGTAATGGATTCTACCTGCTGAATCCACAGTTGTGTCAAGATAATCACAGAGCTCTTAACAATAGTTAGAACCGGGAATAGCTAGATGGAAGCCAAGTTCCTCTGCAGAGATGGCTTCCTGAGCTGCTATGTAGTTCCCAGTGGCAGCTTCTGCAAAATCTTTCCTTTGGAAGTGGAGTTTACAGCAGTGCAGGGGTGGCTACTTCTGTCTGGTTCCACCTGCAATAACTCCTTCATGGCTTTCTACTTGAAAACCCAGCCAGCTGTTCCCCCAAAGGAGCAAGCTTTGCATTGTAAATATTCCACAACTATTTCTCTTCTGCACCTTGTCCCAACTCCCCAGAATCTTTCCTCCTTTCAACAGTGACTGTCACTGTGTTCCTCTTGGAGGGTACCTCTAGGGATGAAATGGGGCCTTAGCATGCGCCTCTCCTCTGCTCCACAATAAACAGGCAATCTGCCAGGAAAGTTTGGTTGGAGGAGACAGAATCAACTCCATCCTGCACTATCGATAAAAGGAAAGAAATCAATGTAAATGAACTCTGACATCTCACAGACAATATGGGATGGGATACACTAAGCTTTTTAGAACTGACCTTCCAATTAGGATAAATTTTTAGGCCCAGTTATCACAACAGCTCATAAAGCCCACGTTGACCACTGTGGCATTTGTATACTCTAACATAGAGACCTAAACATATAGAGAGTGTGCTGTGGATTTTGGAGGACAAGGGGAGAATTTCAGTGGAGTTGCTGTCCTTTTGACACTCTTCAGTAGATCTGGAGGCTTTTTAGATGTAGAATGCTTCTTTCTGAAGTGCTGCAGAAAGTAGCATGTAATTCCGAACATAGGACATTCTGCCATTTTCTAGTGGATAGTAAAGATATGACCTAATAGACCTATGCCTTCTCTAACTTCTAAGAAAATGTCTGAGCCTTATGAATTATTTGAAGTAGTTTGATTTCTGTATAACTCTGCAAGTAAACTTCGGTGGGGCTACTGGAAGAGTAAACAGAATGTGAATGGACCAAAGCACATGTGGCTTCTTTTTAAAAGTTAAAATTTCTGCCTTATATCACATACACCAATATTAAAGTACTGAAACTCAGAACTGTTAATCTCCCTGTGAATACTTCAGGAGCACATACAGTATATTTCACAGTTACGAACCTGTGAAATATCATTCTAGATAGTGTGATGGAGTCAAGCCTGAGGGCTAAAGGAGTGTGCTGAAAAGTGGATATATTACCGCCAGGATTCATAAATACGTGTTTCCAGGGTAAGTGGGTGAGGGGTTGCTCTGAGAACAATTAGAGCACCTGAGACCAGGTAGAGTACCTGAAGCCAACCGGAGAACTTGAGACCAATTGGGGTAATTGGCCATATTAAGTAAAAATGCCTTTGTTGCAGGCAGCAGGGGATGAGGGTTGGGCTTGGTGGTTGGAGGACTGGAAGATTGTGTGGAGTGGAGATTTGTTTAGTGGAATAGTAGAGTGAAGAACTGAAGAAAGCTGACTAGTAGCTGTTGCTGTGAACACCTAAAGGTACAGTCAGACAGGGCAAGCTCATCTAGATGGGCTTTAGGGCACCAGGTCCTGCAGCCTGTAGGGTGAGGCCCTATGCAGTACTGGGAAGCTTGGAGGAGGGAGAGCTGTGCTGAAGCTAGCGTCCAAGCTTGAAGTACACAACCCACAGTGCCCAATCAACCCCATTCATTACAATAGCTAATTAAGTTTGAAAAGAACTATGTGCAATATTAGAAGGCAATATTTGTCTGAAGATTCAGCTGCTCAAAACTCTTAATTTCTCTACAGACAAAAAAAATTCTAAATTGGAACAGGCCCCAAGTTCATAGACTGTCTGTTTAAAAACCATCTGCATCCAAAGTCAAAGACTAATGTTATAAGTATATAATATGATGTGAAGGCCTATTATTTCTCTGGCAAAAGGGTGTATGGTACTGACGCTCTGAGCCAATGCATGATTTCTGAAGTCTGAAATGTGGAAGAAAACAAAGAAGAATATGGGAATACAGGATCTGTAGAGAAAAACTGCTCAAATGTAAAGAAGAAGCACACATGATTTAAATACCAAGCAAATTCATCAATACACTTTTTAGAGGTAGGCCATACAAAAAATCCTTAAACTGGGGTTAATTAAAATGACTGAGATTAAAGAAAGCTGAATGACATATTCTGAACACTGAAAATTGCTATCTAAATTTCAGTCTTCCTGGTATTAAAGACCATATTATTATGAACCCCTCTCTCCCACTAATGTACAATGACTGCCTGAGTGCCAAAGGGGCAGCCGTGTTAGTTTAGTACAGTAAAACAAACAAGGAGTCTTGTGGCACTTAGACTAACAAGTATATTTATTGCATGAGCCTTCATGGGAGAAAATCCCACTTCATCAGGTGCTTTGAAGTGGGATTTTTTCCCATGAAAGCTCACGCAATAAATACATTTGTTAGTGTTTAAGTGCCACAGGACTCCTTATCTGTTTTAATGACTCCTTTAGTAGTTCTGTTTACATCAGTGGGCCTGTTTACATGCTCCCTATTGTAAAGTGTTCAAAACATCAGCCACAAAATGAGTGTGCTTGTTTGCATGAATATACACTCAGAGAAAATATACTGTATTGAATAGATATGAGACACACAGACACTTTCCAGTTTTGGGCACTGCTGCACACAAGACAGTTTCTGGATGCAGAACAAGTGATTGCCATTGTTCTGAGCTTGAGTTAATTAAAACTTCCGTTTAACTAAATTTGTGTCTTGCAAAAATCTGTGCTTCCCCTTAGTAACACAAAACCAGGCTCTTTTAATGTCACCTTGCATCCAAGGAACTCACAGCATATTTTATTAATATGAATGGAGTTCTGTTACCTGAAGGTTTTGAATGTTCCTAACAGGTGCTGTTCTGTACCTGTAACTTTATAGGAATTTTCAACAAGGGAGCCTGTGATTAGTCTTTCTGTTATGGAAAGGCATGGCAGATAGTTGGTTCTGATGTAAGAGTTTGAGGAGGAATTTTCTCACAGGTCTAGTAGGGCTTCCTCCACTGGTAGGTTACCAAATTATTGTATGGGAATCAAGCCTCTGGATTCCCAGGTGATTTAAGCCTTAAGTATCTGCCACAGTCTTTGTCCTGAGGCACATACTTGAAGTACAGGCTTTCTAACATGACCTCCTGAGAATTTTGATTACACAGTCTAGCTGCCCAGCTGCGCCTTCAGTCTCTTTCTGCAGCTGAAAAAAACCCTATCCAAAATTCTACCCACAGCATGAACATTCTGAATTATAGCTTAATTTTCCCAGGGCGCACATGGCAATACCATATCACTTAGAGACTTTGAATAGAGTCTAACACATTATTGACCTCTACTTAACCACATGAGAAAGCTCTATATGAAAAATAATAAACTCAATATATTTTCCCTCTCACACTAGTACCCCTTTCCCTGGAGGATCATCTGTGTTCACGTAAGCAAGGTCCCCTACACCTTGCCTCATCTAGCTCCTGCAGCAGCTTCCCTCAACTGAAGCTAGTGAGTAATGGCTGAACCTTCCAGTCTTCTCTGTTAGGTGACTCCTAGATCATGCTCCTTAGGGGTACTCAATCCCTTACCAGGTGACTTCAGTGCTATGGGTGCTCTCCCTTGAGGAACAGTTGTTCTAGTTAGGGACAGTTTTTTGTCTAGAATGGTGGTGCCCAATCTTATTACACAGAAGGGCCACATATACCACAACACAGTCTTGTGGGCCAATGGATTCTATGTGTTTTAATAGGATTTTAGTGTCACCAGTGCTGATTTATATGTCACATTCAGCTTGTTGCATGTGCATTTAGATGGATTGTTTCTATTTACAGTAGTGTCTATTTACACATGGGTATAAACAAAAATGATGTAAACATGATGACAAAACACTAATGAATCAGCCATTAGTATATGGTGTTGAAGCAGGTCGTGGGCCTTATGAAAGGCTGTGGTGGCCACATATAACCCATGCTTCATAGATTGGGTATATCTGGTCTAGATCAACTACATTTCAGTGGTCCAACACATAACTCAGTGACCTTCTTTTGTATCTCTCTGCCATCAGCCTTTGGAAATCTAATCCATCCTGGAGATAATAGCACAACAAAGAACATAAAGAATCCCACATCCAAAAATGGAGTCTTCAGTCTGGTGAAGATGCATACTGAGAGTTCATAATTTCAAACAAAGTTAACAAATTGTACAGAAAAATCCCCCCCCCATCAATGCAGAATGGCATTCATTACTACTATTCATTTTTACAGAGGTTTTGAAGCTCGCAGATGCAGACACTTCGCAGTAATTGAAAAAAATTGCAAAATGGAACTATAAAGAAACAATGTTTTGTATGATATGGAATACTGGAGGATACTTGATACCTTATACCTCTATAAGGAATTTCATAGATCATCAATATAGTATGGATATATGCATATTATATAGCAGACATGGCCAAACTGTGGCTCGTGAGCCGCATGTGGCTCTTTGAAGAAAAACTGCAGCTCCCAGGAGAGCGCAGGAGGGAAGGGCAGCATGGTGGGAGCCAGGGGCGAGAAATTTGCAGTGGTCGGGGCCAGCAGAGAGATGGGACAGGGTGAGACCCGGCAGCAGAGGAGCAGCCTTGGGAGAGCTGCAGGAAAGCAGCCTGGTCAGAGCCGGGGGAGGGGCAGCCCTGGGAAACAGCAGCCTGGTCAGAGCGGGGAAGGGAGGGGAGGGGAGGGGAGAGGAGGAGCCGCACTGAGAGACCCCGCAGGGGAGGGGTGGCATGTGAGAGCCTCACCAGCTGGAAAAAGCAGCGTGGTAAGAGCCAGGAGGGGAGAGTCAGCAAGGAAAGAGAAGCCCTCAGAGCAAGTAACTGCCAGATTGTACAGTTTACCCCCACAATATTAATTCTACCCTCCTTGTCTGTATACATTATGATACAGTCTTTAATTACATCAGCACATGATTTTTTAAATACTTTTCTTTTTTGATATTGTTTTCTGGGTAAATATTTTTAAAACTGGTAACATAAATTGATCAGGAACAAGTCTACAATGAACTACAGATAAGGGATGATAATTAGCAACTGAAACCTGAAAAGCAATTGCAAATTAATTTTCCTTTTTAAAAAATCACCTGGCAATTCCAGATATTGTAATATAATTCAAAATTATTTCTCTTGTGTTTCTATTTTGAGAATTAAATAAGAATAATCAGAAGTGACTGAAAATTGACACACGTGTTACATCCAAAACCATTGACTACTCTCAAAAGGTTATTAAAAAAAACCCTCTATTTAAAGAATGTTACAAGTGCGTATTATGGATCATGGTTCATTTTCAGCATGCAAAATGATTTAGACTTAGGATAGACCACCACTACAGAAAACTGGCTTTAGGGAAAAAAAATTCCTTAAGTCCATTGAACAAGTGTGCCTGAGATATCAGTATGTCATCTGTTTGCAGAAGGAACTGCTAGCACATTTATTTTATAAGAAAATTTTAATTAATATAACTAAGTCAATTACCAAGATAATTTACATTCACTGCAAAATTCAATAGCAGCACTATACTTCTACTGATTAAATAGCATTCAATATGTATTAATTCTTTTTTTTGTTGTATAGTCAAAATCTATTTATATTTCAGTGCAGTCTTCATGAATGACTCTATGGGTATCTGAGCCCATTAGACGAGAGTGATTGTTGTGAAGGGCTGAGGACAGAAAATTGTGTTGTAAACTTTCTGGAGAAAAAAAATCTCTCACCAATAAAGATTTTACTTTGTATTATAAAAGCCAAATATTGATATTTAGAATTTATACAGGGCCTGACCCCAAACTGAATAAACTCAATGGGCTTTTTTCCATAGTATCTTCTGTGCATGGACTCCAAAGCACTTACTGAAACAGGCTCTGATCTTGCATTTTATGCCCCCTAAATTCTCATTGATCTGTTGTGATTCTGAACAGTTGAAAAGGTGTCCCTGCGTGCATCTCTTCACAGGATTAAGATGAAAGCAGTATTTTCCCTCACTATTACTCTCATTTTAAAATTAATTGTGTCTGAGTCCTCAGACCTTTTGTCTTCACTGTCCATGAGTATTTTAATGAACAAGCTTACTGGCAGAAATATTGGCAGGAAAGCAGGGGCATGGTAGGTGCTGGGATGGGGTGGGAGGCAGAAGTCTGGCACGGTTGGAGAGAGCAGAGAACCACCAGTGTGGTAAGAGATACCAGGGAAGCGGCAGTGGGGGCTGGGGGAGAGAAGCGTGACATGGTCAGAGAAGCCATAGCATGTTTAGATTTTCTCATAGGCCCTAATGCAGCTTACTCGTTGTTAAGATAAAATCATGTTTTACAAGTCCTAAACATCATGTGGAATACTAAGAAATGAAAATACAAAGGAGAAAAGTTTAAAACTGAAGGTAGATTACTTGCAATTTTTGGCACAACTCACTGCTGTGAAGCATCATATTCCACAATGAAATTCAAAACATTGTGCAATACTTAGAGATCAGCATCTCAGAGAGCTTTTACCTGCTGCATTGACAAGTTACTGCCCAGATTTAAAAAAAAACTTGCCACAAGCCTGTAGTGTTCTACATCTAGCAACAGCAAAATTTTTACTGTATAGGCCTAGTTTTCATGGTAATCTTAAATAATTATTAGAATCTGACATTAGTGGATGAACATTTTCCCTATTTTTATGATAAAATTAAAGTGTGCAATGAATTTTAAGCTTAGTAATTTTGGAGTAGGTAAAATTATGTGGTTATATGTCTCAGTGTGTCTCTCGAAGGTTTAATAATTGACTTGTGCAGCTCTTGAGTTCTGTAAATTTGGCCAACCCTGTTATATAGTCACCCAAATACTCACAAAACAATGGGCCAAATGGCCTGATCCAACAACTACTGAAGTCAGTGGGTGTACTTCTATGTACTTCAGCCAATCCTGAGTTGGGCCTAATATGTAGCGAGGCCTCAGCTTAGTGCTTAAGTCTCCCTTGCTCATGTTGGGTTGCTTAATAAGAGTGGACATAAGCACATGATTAAAGTTTAGTCCCCACTTCAGCATTGTAGTTAAGCACATGCTTAAAACTAAGCATATACTTAACTACTGTCCTGAACAGGGAATTAACTTTTTAAAGCTTTCCAGCAGAAATCCAAGCACAGTAAAGACCTATGTAACGATTAATTTTATTTGAGATATTTTTCCTTGTAAGAAGTTGTCTCTGTAGAATAACTTTTCAGGGTAAAAAGAGCTACAATATTTCACCCTTTAAAAGGTATTTGTTGACACTAGAAGTCATGGGTTTATTGTGATAGATAGAGAGTAGTCCTTTATAAAAAATTAAAAGGTAGCAAAAGAATCAAACTGCCAAGCCTTTCACTCCTCTGATACATGGAGATGTCAGGTAAGAGATGAAAACAGCTCATGGAAGCTTGATGTGAATGTCTTAAGAAATCTTTATTTTCCATTGGTAAAATAAAATCTGACCCAATATCATAAAAATTAAAGAAACATGATAAGAACTTCAGTGACCTTTGCAAATTTACCCTTAGAAAGACAGATACATGATACTTAAAACCCAATGCACTTAAAAATAGAACTTGGAATTTCAAGAGCACATTTCTGAGGTGTTCAGAAACAAGTTGTTCAGGTGATGCTATAGATTGAACAAGATCGACAAAACTATCTGCTGAAATGAAAGTGAGTGTATGATCAAAAGGACTGAAACCACTTTAAATGAGATAGTCTGGTATGTTTTTAAAATAGACATTTGTAGAAGGCACACACCATATTCATTGGCGGGTTCACACATCTAAATAAGGTGTGTAAATGACAAATGCTGTCCTATAAATAAGTGTTCATAATGGAAGTTGACTGATCAAAAATAAGGAAGGGCATATTCATTAACATAAAATAAACTGAAGGGTGACTGCTGACTAGATGTGTGTACTTGAAATTTTTTTTTTTTTTTTACTGTTCTTCAGTTGGCTTTAAACCACACCCCCAGTTATTTAAATAGTGCTTGTCATGGATCACCATGACATTTAAATACTATCTCGTTTACATGATAGGCTATATAAGGGGGACATTGAAGTATTTAAAAAATAACCCATGATGCTGAATCCATGATCTAGTAGCTTATATCTACCTGTATTACTGTATTTCACCATTCTTACCAATTCATGCATCTGATGAAGTATGATTATACCCATGAAAGCTCATGCAATAAATTAATTTGTTAGTCTTCAAAAGTGCCACAAGACTCCTTGTTTGTTTTGCTGAAATAGACTAGCATGGTTACCCCTCTGGAATCTGTCACAATTCTTACTCTATCAAAGGAGTCTTTTAACACTTTTGATCTAGCAGAATTCTCCTTGTTGATTTTGCTAAGAAGCTTTCAGTTGCATTCAGCATGTGGAAGTTAGGCCATACTGGACTTGAAGAGTTCATATTAGGGAAGGCAGATGCTCAGTTCTGCTACATTAACCACCTGCAGCAAGGAAGAGTGATAACTTCACTTCTAGTCTTATACCTCAAATCAGTGTTGCACTGAGGCTATCTGGCTCCAGGGGCCAAGTCATGTATGCCTCCCCTGCCATCCTGTGCAGCCCCTCCCAGCACAGGGCAAAAAGGGTTCCAGTGGCTGGGACCCCTCCTGCTCTGTGCAGAGGGGGGATGCAGAGAGCAGTGGGTGTGACCCGGGCCTCTTGGGATAACCTTCTGAATGTGCCAAAATCAAGGCAAGCTGCAAAACCTGGGGCCAAACTCCCTACCCATTGACAGGTGGTACTTAAACCAGTCTCCCAGTCAGTAAAAAAATATTCTTCCGATTCCCCATTCTGGTCATCACCAAGGATAATAAAATAGAAACAGCCCCCTTTATTGCACATCTGCACCCCTAGTTCCCACCTAGCCACTGGGTCTCTTAAGGAAATAGGTTCTCCTGACCCCAAAGGGCCAGCCACATCACCTAGAACAATATAGGCTTGGAACTTAGCCAAAATACCACTCTGCCAGCCAATCTATTAGTAACTATAACTAAAGGTTTAATATAAAAAGAAAACAAACAAAATATGAGAGATGCTAAAGGGTCAAAGTGTATCACATGCATACAAATGATTTAGAATCCATAGAAAGCAAATTCTTGAAGAATCTGCAGTTTGCATGTTAGTCCAACTCCTCTAGTATGCACCCAGCACCTGGGTGGGTCTCAGTCCTTTGTTCAGCCCCAGAAGAATAGTTCCAGAGGAGGATGTTGGTTGCAGTCAGACTGAGGACAAAATGGAGGTGGGCCCACTGCCTTTTTTTACCTTTTGCTTTCCCAGGCTCTCAGAGTCCTTACCAAATCAAAATGGAGTTGTGTCACATGGTCAGTCTGGATGACTAGCTAAACAGGTATCTTCCTAGTCCCCCTGTACATGGGAGTTCCTTTGATGGGCCATCAAGAGGACAGTGGTTTTGCAGACACCCAGTCTGGGATTGCCTGAGAATCAAATGACTTGGAACATACATAAAACAAATAGATTCCTAATTTCTAATACAGATTTGATACCTACATATAAACCATATAATCATTCCTAGCAGATTATAGCCTTTCTATTGATATCAAATGTGGCATATCACATATGGATTATTTCAAATGTGAAAGATAATCATAAACAGTCCCCCAGACCCAAACAGTGTCACAGCTGGGGCATGAGGCAAGGTGGGGGAGGCAAATGTGACAGCCCCCAGGACAGCAAATAGCTTCTGCCAGGCTGCAGAGGGGCATCCAGCTGGCCCTACACCAGGGCCGAATTAGGGAGGTCACAGCCTAGGCTGCCCAGTTGGGGGTGCCACCCCAGCTCTCCCACCATATGGGCTGGACGTGGCCTGGCAGCTGGGACCAGAGGGGCACCAGAGACTGAATGGGTGATCTCCAGGGCCTGGAGGAAAGGTGGCCATGGTTCAGTGCTTGAGGGGCTAGGGCTGAAGTGGCCCAAACTCCGCAGAACAGGCCTACAGGGCCCTGCCCCTGAAAACAGCAGCTGTCTGCCACCTGGGGCAGGGTGGATGGCCAGGGGTAGGTCATTCAGAAATGTTGCTCTGCATCCACAGAAGGGGGTTGGCAGCACAGCCTCTGATCCCCACCCACTGCCTCTGGCACATATGGGGGAGGTCAGGGGGTGGCACCCTGAAATTGGGCAGCCTGGGCTGGCCCAGGACCCCTCTAATCTGACCCTGATGCAGGACTGGCCAGGCACCCCCTTGCATCCCAGCACTTGGGTGCTGGCCCTCCACCACCCCCTGGGTCTGTACACTAGTGCCTCAAATACTATAACTCTAACCTCAATAGATTTCCCCTTTAATTAGTGATGTGATGTCTTGTCCCTTCAAATCTTTGAGCGCTCCTCCATTTGCAGTGTAAAGCCTCATTTCTGTATTAGTTTCACTGTTGCTGCCTGAACAATAAAGTCTGAACAGCAGGCAGAAGTGTTTCTATCAGCTCCTTCTAGGCCTGTGCCTAACTGACTCTCTGTCGGCTCCAGATACAAATTCCTTATCACCGATATGTTATATGCCACAAATGTCCAGTGTTCCATCTTCCTGAAGAAGAAAACGTAAGCAGATAATATTATAAAAAACGGGTAATATTCATATAGGGGCACAAGGTGACAGACTGCTGCTTTTTTGGTATGTGGATGCTGTCAACTGGCAGGGTTGATATAGGCCAGAGGAAAGTGCTTAAGTGTTAGCAACCTATCAACTACTCAGCTAGCACAGGTAAGACTCCCTCAGGTTACAGCAGGGATCTCAAACTCAAATCACCATGAGGGCCACATGAGACCTAGTACAGGGCCACATGAGTACTAGTACTTTAGCCCAAGGGCCACACCACTGAAAACTTTTCATGCAATGATATTGTGAATAGTAGTAGGCATAGTGTCGCTGCAGGCTGCAGGAAATAGCTTTAGGGGCCACATGAGGCCTGTGGGCCATGTGTTTGAGACCCCCTGGGTTAGAGGCAGGTGGCAACAAGATGAATTAAACTGCGGGTGCCCTGAGAAGCACCACTGTATCAGCCGTGTCCACCTTACTCCCCCCTTAATTAGACTGGAAAAAATTTGCATGCTTTTATAGCTAGGACCAAACCATTTTAAACACCCTTTACAATAAGTACAGTTAGGTCATGTCTACAGTAGCAGCCAAGCAGTTTTAAATTAGTCAGAGTCAGTGGACATCCCCCCAAATGTTTGAGTAGTTCATTTGTCTTGTATGGGCATGGAGTAAGTACAGATGAAAGCTAGGCCATACCATCCAGTCTCTGCAAGGTCATGCAAGCTCAGTTACACAATCAGTTACAAGCACATTTGGCAACCTCATGCAGGCACGCATCTAACTTGTTTCTGTGAATGAATGGTTTCAGATCCTACACTGTAACCCTAGGACAGGATTGGTGCCTTTGGTCTAAATTCAGTTAGAAAAATGTCCTTTAAAGAAACTGGATTTGAAAATAATGAGACACATTTTGCTTTTGATTTCATGAGTTAGTGAAAATTTGACTTTCTTAACATGTAATATTTCTCATGATGGCATCAAAATAATATTAATAATGGGTTTTTTTGTAATGACTTATTCTAGGCAGGCAAATATTATTTTATATTGGAATGTAGATCTAATTTCAAGATTTACATTATATGTTGTCCTCCATCACAATAAAAATATGGATACAAACAAAATAATTAAAGCTGGAAAATCTCACACATTCTTTTTACTTGACCATTGAAATTAGTGAAGAATATTTTTGTTGACAAGCTGAAGAATTTGATCAAACTCTATCTTTGTTTATGCGGGGAGATAAGAGACTAGAATAAGAATAACGAGCTTGGAGGATGAATGACCATCTACTGTAGATTTCATCCATTTGCTAATAGTGCACTATCTTGAAGTCCTTATTTATTCTTTACTCAGACAAAATTCTCTCTGAAGTCAAAAGGAATTTTCTCTGAGTAAGAATTGATTAAAGATGTCAGGATTTGGCCCTTTATTTAAGTGCTTTTGCTTAATGTTAACAAGAATGTAATTGTATCTTCCATATTTGTTAGTCTTTAAGTGACACAGGACTCCTTGTTTGTATCTATGACAGACATTTAAAATATATCACTCATTAATGTGATAATTCAGGTATTTATGATGAAGAAGATTTTTAGGTTTTCCTCTACTCTAGCCTGTTATGTGGGCTGTGACACTGTCTGACCAGATGCCAGCTCTTGCTGACATTGCAGGCATTAGCTAAGAACTGACAAACTCATAGCTGGAGACCACCTGTCTGTTAGTTTTGCTCGATATAGCTATTATCTTATAAGAATATATTTAGCATTTAGACTCTAATGCTTGTAAATTGCTGCATGCATTAATCCCACTTGTAATGTCTGTGTTCCATGCTATAAAACACATGTAAGTTTTACTTCATAAATCTGAAAATGTTTGCTCTGAACTTGTGAACTCAAGCACAGAAATCATTCCTGTCTTCTTAAATGCCCCCACCCCCATCAGTAGAGCTCTCAAACTGTGATGGGCCATCAAGGAATATTACAGTACTTTGAATGCTAGCTAGATGATGGAAATAAAAACAGTTGATATGAAGATTTTTCATCTTTGTTGTTTGAACTCTCACAGGCCTGGAGTAACAAAACTGAAGCCAGAGTTCTTCTTCGAGTGCTGCTCACATCATTCAGTTACAGGTGTCTATGTGCCGCACTGCACAGTAGCTCAGAAAGTCTTGACCCTTAGCCTGTCAGGTCAGGGCACATGGCCAATGCCCCCTCTACACTGCAACCGCAGCTATATAGGTGACCATGACCCTGACCCTTCCAGTTCTTTTTTCCGCCCTCAGTGACGGTTTCAAATCAGCCAAGAAACTTGCGGAAGCAAGTGCCTGTCTTCTACTGCATGAAATTCAAGATGTCTGGTTATAAACTGTGCTTGGGATGCTGCAAAGCTTTCCCACTCAACAATCCTCATGATAAATGTCTTGCATGCCTAGGTGAGTCACCGCCATGTTGAGGCTGGAGCATCTTTCAATGACAGGTTACATGACTGGCTGGACATGATGGCCGATGATACCTCAGCTTCTTGGGACTGTTCTGTCCAGTCTCCCTTACAGACCCTAGATTCTTTGGATTTCTCAGACGACGAGCCCGATCCAGACTACACTTTTAGTAGATCACAGGCTCACTCTTCCTGTTCACCAGATGAGCACACTTTCGAGAGACTGATTGACTGCAACGAGGGCTCTCGTGCCCAGCAGGATCTGCTTTGCCGTATGGCAGCAAACCTGAAGCTGGAGCTAGGGGTTGTCCAAGAGGAAACAACCCCCTCTTTGATGTCAGACTTAGGGCCCCCCCGCCTTGGTGTCTGTCCCTTTCCATGAAGGGGTGTACAGCATTGTTAAGGCCCGTTGGCAAACCCCATCCTCGATTCCACCTGTGGCAAGGGTGGCGGACCAGAAGTACCACATCCCTCAGGACAAATTCTCCTTCCTCTTCTAGCACCCCACCCACAGTTCACTAGTTTTTGATGCCGTAAACCAGAAAGAAAGACAGGGCCAACCGGGTTCTACCCATAAAAATAAGGAGGCAAGGAAGCTTGACCTGTTGGGCAGGAAGGTCTATTTTACAGCAGCCCTATAGCTGCACATATCTAACCACGCGGCCCTCATGACAAGATATATCTTTAACCTCTGGAGTGCCATGCAAGGCTTCCGCGACATCATCCCCAAGGATCGCCTTAGGGACTTTGACACGATACTCGAGGAAGGGGAAATGGCATCCAGGGATGCTCTGATGGCTATCTGGGATGCTGTAGACATGGCCACTCGCACTATGGCATCAGCTGTGGTAGTGCACTTCTTGGCCTGGCTCTAAGGCTCGGGGCTGCCACCGTAGCTGCAACTTACCATTCAGAACCTGCCGTTTGAAGGCCCTGACCTCTTTGCTGGGTCCACGGATGCGAAACTCCATGAAATGAAGGATTTAAGATCCACACTCCAGTCGCTGGGGATGTACACCCCGCAATCTAGCAGACACTCTCTGAAACTCCATCAACTTCTACAACAACTCCAGCAGCTGAAACAACATATACAACTGCAGAGTCCATTCCCAAGGTCCCTCCAATTTCCCCAGTGCCATCTTGGGGATTTGGACAAGGACCAAGTCCATTCGAGCAAGAGTGAGAAGTAAAATGCCCCACAATCTGGCAGGTGTGGACAGGCCTCCAAACACTCATCGGGAAGGAAACAGTACTTTGGACAGTTACCGCAAGGGCAGCGAACCCACAACCTGACCGGTCTCCAACTGCTCACACCGCTCATGCACCCCTGGGCCAACATCACATCTGACCAATGAGTTCTTGAGACGGTCGCAGAGGGGTATCGTATTCAGTTCCTTTCGATTCCTCAGGAAGGAAAACTGTCCCCTCATCCAAACCTTGAAAACGAGGAACTGCTCCACCTGCTTGAGATTGAGTGTCAAAAACTCCTCTCCCTCAGAGCCATAGAAAGGGTTCCCAAGAGGGAGTAGGGAAAAGGGTTTTGCTCCCGATACTTCCTGGTTCTGAAACCAAACAGGGCCCTTCAACCCATTTTAGATCTCAGAGCCTTAAACAAACACATAAAGAGAATAAAGTTCCACAAGGTTTCCCTATCATAGATCCTCTCATGTCTGTCTCCTGGGATTGGTTTGCAGCCCTTGATCTAAAAGATGCCTACTTCCACATAGCCATACAACCCCGCCACAGGCAATTCCTAAGATTTATGGTGGCAAAAGACAACTTCCAGTTCACCTCTCTCCCCTTCGGGCTCTCCCTGGCCCCCAGGGTGTTCACAAAGTGCACGGCGCCAGTCGTTGCATATCTGCGTAAATGAGCATAAGAATCTACCCCTATATAGATGATTGGTTAATAGTTGGGAGATCGAGATCTCAGGTAGAGCTCCACGTCAGAGCAGTAGTGAGGCTCTGCAGATATCTGGGCCTCTGCATAAACTGAGAAAAGTCAAAACTCCGCCCATCCCAGAACATAGAGTTCATAGGAGCGCATCTAGACACTTGCAAAGGGTCAGTATTCCTGCCCCTCTCGAGATTTTGGTCCATTTGCACCATCATTACAGAACTACAGACATCCTGCTTGACCACAGCCCACCGATGCTGGCAGCTCCCCGGCCACATGGTAGCCTCCACCTCCGTGATCCGGACGGCACGCCTGAGAATGAGGCCTTTCCAGGTCTGGCTCTCCACGGTGTTCAACATATGGAGGGATTCCCTAAACCAGATACTGTCAATTCCTCAGGACACGCTGGGGACACTTCAGGTTTGGAGGGATCCCCATTTTGCCATGCGGGGCATCCCCTTCAAAGAGCTCAGGCCCTCAGTGACCTTAATAACTGATGCCTCGGATTCAGGATGGGGGACCCATATCTCTGGGGGACTCTCCACTCAGGGGCTCTGCTCCCACATGGACAGCCCTCTTCACATAAATGTGAAGGAACTACGGGCCATCAGACTAGCTTGCATGACCTTCCTGGATGGGATACAGGGGAGGTCAGTCTAAATCCTCACGGACAATACCACAGCCATGATCTATATGAACCGGCGAGGGGCAGGGGGGGAGTCTGCTCCCCACCACTTTGTGAGGAGGCATGCAGACTGTGGGAGCTGGCCATAGAATACAACTTTACCCCTGTGGCCGCCCACCTACCGGGGGTGGACAATGGACTAGTGGACTAGCTCAGCAGAAAGCCTTTAGCGAACCATGAATGGTCCCTTCACTAGAGGGTGTTCTCCCTCCTGATAGACAAATGGGGGCCACCCCAGATAGACTTGTTTGCTACATGACAGAATTGCAAGTGTCCCCAGTTCTACTCCCTCAGGGGCCGGGAGGAGGGGGTCTCTCAGTGACATCTTCCTCATGAGCTGGTCAGGACCCCTGATGTATGCCTTCCCGCCGGTTCCTTTGATACAGAGGGTTCTCTTGAAAATCGACATGGATGGAGCGAACATGATATTGATAGCTCCGGATTGGCCCAGACAGCATTGGTTCCCACTCCTGCAGGACATGTCCATAGAGACGCCATTCCACCTCCCACAGTGGGTGGACCTCCTGACGCAGGACTCAGGGTGCCTTCAGCACCCAGACCCAGGCCACCTAAATCTGATGGCCTGGATGCTCTCTGGCTCAGTGAGCAGGAGAGGCTCTGCTCAGACAGGGTTAAGAAGGTCCTGGTTGGTAGCACAAGACCGTTTACCAGACCCACGTAGACAGCCAAATGGAAACGATTCTCCATTTGAGCATGGGAAAAAGGTGTAGGCCCTATATCAGTTCTGATACTCCAAATCCTTGACTATCTGTTAGATCTCAGAGAAAAAGGCCTCTCTTCTTCCTTGCTGAGAGTCCATTTAGCGGCAATCTCGGCTCTTCATGAGAGAGTAGATGGGTGCTCAGTTTTTTCCAGTCCTACTTCTGTCAGATTCCTGAAGGGGATGGAGAGACTTTTTTCCCAGCCCTGTAAGCCCACCCATCCTTGGGACCTAAACGTGGTGCTCCAGGTGATGACACAGCCACCCTATGTACCCTTGGACTCAGCCACCCTGCTGGTCCTGTCTTGGAAGGTGGCCTTCCTAGTAGCAATCGCCTCTGTTAGAAGGGCTTCAAAGTTGAAAGCCCTCTCCTCGGAACCCCCACATACGATGTTCTAGCTGGATAAAGTGGTTTTGCATCACCACCCATCTTTCCTCCCTAAGGTGGCCACCCCCTTCCACCTTAGCCAGGAAATTTGCCTGCCAGTCTTTTATCCAGACCCCCAGGTTACACAGAACCAGAGAAGGTGGCATACCTTGGACGTGAGGTGAGCACTCCTGACCTACACTGAGCACACTCAGCCATTCTGCAAGACCCCCCAACTGTTTGTGGCAGTCGCCGAACATAAGAGAGGTTTACCAGTATCCTCACAGTGTATTTCAAATTGGATTGTGAACTGCGTTAAAGACTGCTATGGAAGGTCAAGCACACCCCTTCCTGGGACTGTTAGAGCCTACTCTACCAGGGCCCAAGCGTCCCTAACAGCCTTCCTTGCTAAGGTCCTGAACCAAGAGATCTGCCGGGCTGCTACGTGGTTGTCGATACATACCTTCACGATGTACTATGCTATTGCCCAACAGGTTAGAGATGATGCCTTTGGGCAGAGCTGTACTCAATGTGGGTAGACTGTAACTCCTTCTGCCGTCCATGGGTATGGCTAGCAGTCACCTGTAACTGAATGATGTGAGCAGCACTTGAAGGAGAACAATGGGTTACTTACCAGCAACTGTCCTTCTTCAAGATGGGCTGCTCATATACATTCAGGCCCCTCCCACCATCCCGCTAATGGAGTTGGCGAGGGCATATGGGACTGGGAGGGTCAGGGTCACTGTCACCTATATAGCTGTGGTCACGGCACAGAGGGTGCGTTGGCCGCATGCCCTGACCTGACAGGCTAAGGCTGAAGACATTCTGAGCTACTGTGTGCTGCGGCACGTAGTCACCTGTAACTGAATGTATGTGAGCAGCCCGTCTCGAAGAAGGACAGTCACTGGTAAGTAACCTACCGATCCTCGAGGGCTGCATCTTGAGTTTGTCCAGAAACACACTTTGAATGGGCAGATCAACACGCTCTGTCACTCTTAGGATTTAGATTGCAACTCATTTGTGCATGTTTGCTTGCTTCAATCTGTAAATAAATATTATTTCTCTTTCCTAGTGAGTAACAGAGTTTGTTAGAGGATTCAATACAGATGTTATCTTTGTAAGATCTATGGTACCAGTTCATCTCTTGGGAGTGCAGCATCATGAGTATTGTGTGGTTTTTGGCATAAGTGACCATGTACATTTATTACTAATTACAGTTTGTTTGGATGGTAAGATAAATTGGAGAATCTAAGGGGACTGTTGGTGACTCTGATCCAGGAGTTCACATTTGTTACTGGCTTGATTAAAATCTGGTTATAAAGCATATCACCAATTTCAGGTTTCTGCCCTCTTTTCGACAGTCCATCCTCTGGTAGGCAATCACACTTGTGAGCCATTCCACATAGTGTTACATGGGTAAGGGAAAAATTTAAGGTGAAATTCTGGATTCATTGACATCACTCAGTCATATTTCCCATTGACATAGGGCCAAAATTTTACAGACTTGTAATTCTGTTCTGCTCCCTTGGAATATTATTGGCGTGGCTTTTGTTTTTTTAAAGGATTTAAATAAGGGGCATATACTAAGAACTTCTGAGATGTATTTTCTAATGGTCCAAGTTGATCTCTGTGCATAAAAGGCTGTAAGGGACTCATTACTGCTTTCTGATTTTCTGTGCCATATGCCAAAACCCTAGCCTTAGCCCTAATGTCTATGTTAGAGGAGTTCCTAGGCTCTGCCACGTGACTGTGGTCCCTAAGAAACTATACAAAAGCCAGTAGCTGATAGAAAGCATCCTACCAGTCACTTCCCTTCTTCATCCATCCCTTGCCACTTCTATTCTGGGTGCTGCATGCAAACTGATAGAGAATTTAGCTACACCAGCTCTGTGCCTAGTAAGGACTTCCCACTCAATCTATGTCACTCTCAAGGCACAAAGCAGACAAAGGATTTTTAGCATTTTACCCCTTAGCAAACACTTTGAAATTGGGAGCAGTGCTTTGAATTCTGGTTTTCTATAGTCTGTTGTGAGATTATGGGAATAAATCCAGAGAAATATTATGTAGACCCATGAGTGGAATGTGTAAATGGACAGCTACTCATGGAACTTGTATATGTTTACCTCTTTGTTGATGATCCAGGCCATAGTGAGAACAAGGCGTTCTGACAAGATGTTTTGTCTATGAGAGGGTGAAGGAGCACTTACTGGATATGATTCATTTTCTTACCAATGTATGAAAGGAAGACACTTCTCATTTTGCTGTCTCCAGCAACTACCTATAATCATCGGAGGTTCACAGCATCCTAGAGAAGCTGAAAAAGCACAGCACTTTACTACAACAGCCCATCAAACCACAGTTAATGGCAAATATTTCTCTATGTCTTATCTGAGTGAAATTTCGTACTCTTTACCATGCTCCACTCCCAGTTTCAGGCATTTGAGTCAGAGTAATCTCTTTTGCTATGCTTGTTCCTGAGCCAAAGACCAGGACAAGATAAGTCCAGAAATAATCCCTTCTGAATAATTTTAGATCCATTGTTTCTTTTTGATCCATTATCTGAACCCCCTTGACATAATATTTGTATCAATTAGATGCAACTGCTAAATGCATTACTCCTGCTAAGTCTGACATTAATTCTATTTTATACTCAGTCAGCAGAAGTGAGGAGAGGAACTATCATTACTGCATTGAAGCTGTCCAATACATATGGTAACAAGCACACGATAAGAAATTGGGTAAGTGTTCAGTTCTCCTTGGTCTCTATAGGCTAAATTGTAATATCCTTAGTCACAATGAGTCATACTGTACTTGGCAAGTATTCCCATTTCTATGGTATAAAACACTATTAAACATGAACAAGAGTATCATTCTGACCTTGTAATATTAAATCCTTCAGTATTTAAAGGTGAAGGGCCTGAGACAAGGTCTACTTTACTATCACAAGGTCCATCTTATAATGTAGCACAAAAATAAACATTGCCTGTTTTTAACAAAAGAATGCAGAAGAGTAGATTGTTGAATTTGTTGTATACTTTGGTTTTTTAGGCAGCTCTACATTATATTAGAAACTTTTAGAGCTTTCTGGGGTATTTTGCAAGAATAGAAAACAGTCACAGGCAACCATTTCTTTTACTTGCTGGAAATTAATATCAAGTACTTTTACAATATAGAACCTAGACAGGAAATTGTTATGCACTTATGTAGAAAAATTGATTGTGTAACTCATTACATTCCCTTTGAAAATTTGTTTCTATGACTCTGATAAAGGTAATATCTACAGTCCTTTTTTGTAACCTGGTGAGTCATCTTGGTATGGATGTTTCCCCACACATTTTCTCTGGACAAAGATTCTTTTATATGGCCAAGCAGGTGAAAACACATTAAACCTATCTGCAGTGTGTCTGTAGGGTATTCAAGATAAGCATCATATTAAGATCTTTACCCATATCTTCTTCTGCGACTCTCGGTCCATGACTTTTATCCATTTGCTTGAAATGTTTGTTCTGCTCCTCTATCAGAATGCTATACATAGCATCTGAAGCTCCTCAAGGGATTTTCTTTCCATTAACTTTCTATTGATTTTCATTTATGTGTATAGATTGCAGCATATACATTAACTGTAGCTGAGAAAAGTTCTGACTTACAAGAGTTTTGTCTTACTGACAGTGCCTTTGTATTTGAATATTAATCACAACAATCTGACTCCTTAACATTTTGTGCCAGACAGTGATATATAGGTGGATCCAAGTACCAGTTACATGGATTTAATCTACAGAAAGTAAATAAATCAGAGTAAGGAATGTAGCATTTTGTAGCAAAGTATAGACAGAAAGAATTCAGGGTTAAGAAGGCATGAGCAGAATCTGAGTAACATGATGAAAAAGTAAATTATGACTAAATTAGTCTAAAAATGGTGAGGAGAAGGGGGAGAAGAAACAAAGATATAAAAGTAAATGAGATAGGAAAAAGGACATAGTCAGGTGGGGATTTTTTGTTCAAATTCATTTTTTTAAACAATGCTGCTTTATAAAACCTAATTGTAGTACAAAGCTGTATTTCAAACCAGTGAATAAAGACTTTAAATAGTGAATACATGAAGACCTCTCTCTAACTTTGTAATCCCAAACAAAAGCATTGAACTAGTCTAGCCATTTGGAACCAGAACATGAAATTGACTAGAAACGTGGCATGAAATGAACCAGTAGTGCTTCATTGCCCAAGCTAAGTGAAGTGTGAAAAGCAAACATATAGTATAAATGATGGAAAGGAATTTATATTTTGCAGTGACTCAGAGAAGGAAAAATGCATCTTGACTGCATACTAATAACACCCCCCCACCCTATAAAGTTGTACCCTGGTATTTATGGCCAATTACTTAGGATTTGCCTTGTCATAGTCACTCACTTAATGGGTGCACACTTATAAAATGAAGTTAGTATCCAAGTTTGGCCATCTAAAAATACTTTAAAGTCTGGTAAACTTAAAACAGTTACTGAATAATGGGATGATTGTTGGTTACTTAAAAGACATATAGGAGTCATAATTCCATATAGGTATTTACTCATTAATCAAGCCTAGATTGTTCAACCCTTACTTACACCAGTGACCATTTATCTCATACTAATATTTCCATTATACTTATAACCTTTTTACCAATAAGTGTTCATACAGGTAGGTGTTCCTCTTAAAATTGGCAAACACCACTGGCTCAAGCTGAGATCACTAAATATCTTCCCTGAGTTCCTTTAATAGGCAGTTCCTCTCCACTTGCAGTTACCCAGTCTGTATATGAAAGAAAGGACAAACAACACAACATCAGCTTGGTGGGGGACACAGTTACAATATATCTATATGAATGTTTCAGTGAGATACTCTGCCATGGTAACTTTGGCAATGGTCTATTAGGTCCACCAGTGTGAATGTTCTCCACATCCCTTCTCCATTTGCAAAACCTCACTCATAGTTAGCATAATCCTATATTCCAGAGGTGCTCTCAGGAGAGCCTTTCTACCATCCCTTGGGAGGTGCTGTCTGGTACTGTCTTGAGGCTCCAGCATGTAACTCAGCTACAGGGATTCCAGTTTTATTCAGCAGCTGAGTAGGAAGGAGCTCAACAGAGCTCACTCAACTCTGGTGCTGTCCTGTTCCACCTTAGAACAGAAACTTCTCTGTGTTGCATCAGTTCTTGCCATCTTGGTCAAAGAGCTGTCTGAGGATTTCATGATAAGAGAGGAGGGAGAGATTGTCTGTATCAGCTCTCAGGATAAAGTCCTTTTAATGGTGCATGATTTTCAATGGAAGGGAATAGCATCTAGGGCTATGTCCACATGTACATCATTATTTCGAAATAACCCATTTCAAAATGAGTTATTTCGAAATAAAGTCCTTATTTCAAAATAAGTTAATTCGAATTAAGGGAAAGCCTGCTTTCAAAATAGCCCTTGTTTCGAAATGGTTATTTCAAAACAAGGCCATTTGGATATGTTGTTTCGAAACAGTTGTTTCAAAACAATGGTGTTGTTTTGAAACAACGTGTCTGAATGCCGTTGTTTCAAAACAACCATTTTGAAACAATGGCTATTTTGAGGTTTAGATGCGAGGTTTAACGGTTTCAAAATAACAGCCGTTATTTTGAAACAACAGGTCCCGTTGTTTTGAAATAATGGTGCGTCGTGTGGACATGCCACTTCTTATTTCGAAACAACCTCTGTTGTTTCAAAATAAGAAGCCTGTGTGGACATACCCTAGGACATTTAAGCAGACTCTTTGCCACAAAGTAGGAATTATTTTTTCCTTTTGCCATTGAGCAGTCCTGAATTTGTGTTTTTATAGTGGCTCCCAAAGTATCACTAGAAGCAACCTGTGCATAAAGTTTGTGCAAATGAAGCTCTCTCTGTAACCACACTTCACCCTATTCATCACTTGATATGGACAGATAGCACGTTCCTCTCTGGAGTTTATGTCCATCTGGAATTCTAGATAAATAGTTAATACAAAGGAAGCAGCTCTGCGACCCTTCTGATCCCTGTTCACAAATCATAGAGAGCAGAAAGCTAGTTACCTCTAGAACTTCAGACCACAGGATTTACATATTCAGTAGGATAACTCAACTGTGTATTGCTTACCAACATGTGTGAGGCTGCACAAGCTAGCCCCTACTTAGCAGGAAAAGCTTTAGGAAGGAAAATAGTAATATGTTCACTATCAATGAGTTCCTCCTAACTTTAGGACAGGAAGAAGAATCAGATTTTATTGGGCTACAGAGCCATAATGTGGCGTTTTGCCGCCAGGGGCACATTTCAACTGGAACACTCCCCTTCCCATTAGTGGCGCTCAGAGCCGGCACCGCAAAGCCACCCCTTTAACAGCACAGCTTTATTGAACCGCTTTGGGCTGCCAGGGGCTGTGCTCCATTGGCCCCACCAAAGTTATGGCCCTGTTGGGCTAAACTGCCTTTAGGTGATTTGGAAGCTGCAATAGGTCGAGTAGCCCTGGGAGGCACAGAGCCAGACTAAGGCAGGAGCTATAGCAGTGGTTTCAAACTCAAATGACCATGAGGGCCGCATAAGGACTAGTAGAGGGCCACATGAAGATTAGTATGGTAGCCCGAGGGCTGCAGCACTGAAACCTTTCCATACAATGATATTGCAAATATTGGTAACAATCGTGTCATTGTGGGCCACAGGAAATAGTTTTAGGGGCTGCATGTGGCCTGCGGGCCGCGTGTTTGAGACCCCTGAGCTATAGGATCTGCAACGTTAGGCCACACCGCCCTGCCAAAATGCAGCCCTTGCTGGCTGGCCTGAGCAGTGTGCTGCCCCACCCCCAGCCTGGCTGGTCTGCTATAGCAGGTCTGGACCAGCAAAAAAAACAAGGAGTCGTGTGGCACTTTAAGACTAACAGATTTTTTTTTCGCATGAGCTTTCGTGGGAGAAAAATCCCACTTCGTCAGATGCTTTGAAGATGGGTGAACTTACAGAATGCAGCCTCTGTCCCAAAAGCCCTGCCCCCCTGCGACTGGCCAGGTTGTAGGCATTGCATCCCTGCAACCCCAGAACTCACCCCCTCCAGTGCAGGTTGGGCCATTGGCCCCAGATCGCACCACTGCACTGGCCAGGCTGTGGACCCCGGACCTCTTCCCCACCACTGGCCTTGCCAGGCCACCCTGCCCCCATGCTGGGCACAATTACAGTGTATGCGGGGGGGGGGGGAGGCACTACAAGAGTAGGCAGCCCCGAGCCCTCTGGGACTTAATTCAGCCCTGGGGTGGCACAGTGCTTAAAGACACGCCTCTCAGTCACAGTTCTGTCTACACAAAAAATTATGACACCAACCCATCCTCACCCCCTGATGCTCAATGCCAGCTCAAATGTGAAAGGAGGGAACTTACTGACTTCTGTTGGCCAGTATGTATGAGTATTCTACAAGCAAATAAAAGGGGTGGAGGATTTTTACTGGTTCACATTTCTTTGCATACTAGTAGCTGCAAAGTTCAGGTCACAATCTACCGCTCAGTTACTATTATATGTAAAGATGGCCAGATGCACGGACAGGCGGAAGAGGAACTTATGCACGTTCTGAATACTGGACTTCCAGGATCAATGCTATTTCATTGAACCTTGGTTAATTCTACATCAGTCTGAACAAGTGTTTTCTTGCAGTAGTAATATATTACAGTTTTTGTCACAACAAATATCACAAGATGTATATTAATAAAATCAGAGTTAAATCCAAATGCAGACAATTCTTCAAGCAACTAACACCTGAAGATGAGAAAATCCAAGATCATTCTTGGGATTGGATGTAAATGTGTTTCAACATGTACCAAACTACAGATAAATCATCCATCTTCCCTAAGGTCTAACATCTATTTTTCCTGTGATATTACAGGGCTTTGAATTCTATCAGGAAAGAAATATGACAATAGAGTGCTGTCACCAAGTGGAAGCTGAAATGTTGATTTAAAAAGAGGCCTTCATGTGCCATGTGTTTGGATGTTTTCTACAGATGGATTCCTGTATAAGTAAGGAAAAGTGAAAAGCTCTCTGTTGGTTGTTCATATTTCAACATCTCATGAGTATTTGACTCTCATGATAACCATTGCTTTCAAAGTAAAAAAATCTATGTAAGACATTACCATCTGGTGGCTTTTGGGGAACATGCATGAAATGAGTTAGTTGACTTCTTTTAGTTCCTACTGGGCAATCCACATTCAAACAAAGTAACCCAGTTAGCATTAATTGGCATCTTTGTTTGGAATGTCAATGAACGAATGGCCCCTTCAAGAATGGTCTAAAGCACTTGGATTGATTAAGTATTGCCCAGTTATGCCTAAGGGAAGGTGTCTGGATTTTATAATCTACAGACAATGCAGGGAATAAGAGGCTTGGGAGGGGCTATGAGTCAACAGGGAAAGTCACCAACTGGGAAAGACTGTGTTACTATCTAGTGACACTCCAGGCATGATGTGTTGGGAGACTAGAAAGATAGGCCATTGGGAAAGAAGGTCTATGACTGGGAAGAAGACATTTGAAGACTTTGTGCAGGACATAATAAAATAGATCTCAGAAGAGGGAATGTTCTGAATGTCTGCCTTTTTAATGGGGCCATGTATTAAGGAAAAGCTGAGGCAGGCCACAGTATGCTATTCATGGTCAGAAGGGGGTGCTACATGTCAGATGTGACCTTTGATAGGCAATGCAAATATTATGGATTGAAAGGGTTAGTGTCTAAGCTCTCCCCTTCTCCCCAGAGATAGTCATTCTGGAAAAGGTTAAGTCTAGATTTTGGAGACTGTGTTCTGATGCATGGATGCTTATAGTTGTATTTTAGAAATGTGTACAATTAAAGTGGTGCACTGCACTGGGAGTCAGCAGACCAGAGGTCTATTTCAGGCTCTTCAACTTAGTTACACTAAGACCATGGTAGGTCACTTTATCTCTCTGTGCCTCCTTCCTCTCTGATGTTTTGTCTATCTTGTCTATTTAGACTGTCAGCTACCTCAGGCAAGAAGTGTCCAATACTGTCTGATGGTACAGAGTTTGTACAGCACAACTGGTTGCTGATATTAGCTGATTCCTATAGGCACTACAATAAGACAAATAAAGAAAGGGGGTCCACAGTGTTCAAAGATATTCAGATTTGGGCACTGATTTCCATTGTTAGTGAGAAACTAGCTAGCTACAAAGTTTGGAACTGGATACAGATCCAGAGTTTGAGAGTGTTAGAATCTTGGATTTAGACTTAAATTCATCTCTTAACAAGCTGCAAAGATGAGGTAGCCTGGAAAAAAATGCATCATCATTGACTCTCCTGTACTTCTTCTGAGCCTTATCTTGCTATCTCCAAAGGCATATTCCTTTCATTGTAGTCAGTGGGCAGCATTCACTCCTCAGTCAGTGTTTGCTTATATCAGGTGTGGCAGGGAAGAGTGGTTACCCACTGGCTGGGAGGTGCCTGGTCGCCAGCACTTCCCCTGCTGGCCTGAAGAGACCCTGCACAAGAGCCCGATCTGGAACCAAAGGGACGGCCAGAGGGAGAGGGAGGACTATATAAGGGGACGGACCAGCTAGCCTAGGGGGAGAAAGAGAGGGAGATGCCTCCTGGGTAGGGCCAGCTCTACTATGAGGCAAAAGACAGACATGGCTTCAGGTGACAGTTCTTAGGGCTGCCTAGCTCCTCTGAAGATCAGACTGGCTCCTGCCTCTTCAACTCTTTCCTAGCAGCTCAGGCAGTGTTAGTCAACCTGCAGCTTAAGTCATGTAGGCAAAGTGCACTTTAAATCCCTCTGCAGGCAGATGGTGGAGATTTATGGACTTTGGAAAACTGTTTTCAACCACCATGAATGAGATGGGGGGTGCCAAATCAAAATTTGGCTTGGGGTGCCACAACCCCTTGAGCTGGTAGCCCTCCTGCTGGGGTTAGCAGACCTCCCTCCCCAGGAACAGCAAGGGGGTGATCAAAGGTGAGATCTCCTTCCCTGGGAGAACCAAGGGGATGACTGCTGGTGTGACTCTCCCCTGGATTCACCTCCCCCAGGCGAGCATCAGGATGAGCTTCCCCTGGTGGAAAGCCTGGATGAAGGGAACCAACCTGACGCTCATGAAGACGTAAAGGAGCTTCCCTCAGCAGAGGACGCCAAAAGGCCGGCTGCCCAGAGCCCCTGAGACCTAGAGGAGCTCCCACTGGCTGATGGACCAAAGGAATTACCCTCATTGCTTCCAGTAGATGGCGAGGGTCTGACCGGGATGCCCTGGGGCACATATCCTGAGGACCTGGCGTGCAGTGAGGTGAAGGTAACTAAGCAGGAAAGTGGGAGCAAGTAGGTCAGGGACAGCTGGGGAGTGCCCAGCTGCTTTGTGGGGTCAGTATTTTGGCTGGAGCCCACTGACCCAGTGGCATTGCACTGCCACTGATAGGGCCCTGGGCTGGAATGTGGTGGAGTGGGTGGGCCTGTGTTCCCTTCTCTAGAAGGCCGTGGACATAGGGGGAGTTTGGGTGGACCCCACTGCAAATCCTGTCCTGCTCACCAGGAGGCAGCGCAACTGAGGGCCGCACCCATTTACACAGGACAGACTCTGGCAGAGGCTCCAGCAGTAGAAGATCCATGAGGAAAGCTATGAAGGATCCATGAAGCCCAAATATTGGAACATGTTGGCTGCATAGCTGGAGATGAATATTTTAGTTGTGGTTAAGCTTTAACAGGCACTTTCATCACTAGGGGTTGTATTGAATGAGTCAAACTAAATCAAAGGATTACCCATGCCCAACCTATACACAAAAGCGAGAGCAAAAGGGGCAATATCCTCCTTCCTTTCTTGAAAGTGATGTCCCCCCCCCTTTTTTTTTTAATGCAGAGGAATAAACTGGTGAAGGCAGGTACAATTTTTTAACTCTTTCTGCCAGCTAGTGTCTGTGTGATAGGAACAGTAGATCTGGGCCCTAACCCATTTTGCAATGACAGTGTTAGCCTGACACATTTCATAACCATGGATTTTTAAAATTAATTTTGAAATAAGAAGCAAAAGTCTCTGCCAGATACACAGTTCTAGCAATAAGCTAACAGGGAACAGCCCTTTACAACCTAAAGTGGATGAGCCCTCATTTGCCAATCTCACACTCATTCCCCTGTTGGCATGATTGGATTATTTCCCAGATGGGCATTAATGTGTTCATAGAGCACATTCAGTTAAAGGGTCAATGTTTATTAAAGCTGCAGATATTGTATTTGCTCCGAGCATATAATTAGAACAGCAGATTGCTTCTGTGTTTTGCCTTTCATATAGTAGGTTTTTATTATAAAACAGCTCTGGATAATTTCCCCACATGCTTTTGTCAAGAGCTTTAAACTAGCGTATAAAAAAGATTCCTTATTTGAAATGAAATTGTATTTTTATGTAAAATTAGCTTCTGAAGATTAAGATTTATATGGTAGACTGTGAGATGAAATACCACAGTCCCTCAGACCCCAATTACATGGCTTATGAGTTGTTGGACCCTCTTCTCTTCAGAGCTCACTGTTTAGTGATTTCATTTGGTGAGATCTTCAGCGTAGAGATGTGAGATCTTCAATTTCTGAGACATGATTTTATATCACAGATCTCACCCTGTGATCATGGCAAATCTATGTTTTCCAGCCAGGTGACGTTGGACATATACTTTCACATAAAAGCAAGGTCTTAAGTGTTTGTGAATAGTCAAGATCTTATCACATTTTTATAAGAACAGGGTTGGTAACTGTTGCATCCTGGCTAAATTCAAATTTGGGCACATCAATGCTACATTCCTAAATTATTCTTTCAGTATAAACTGGATACAATATTCTGTGCTAGTTACTACCCTGCACTGTTTTCTTGTGTGGCAGCATGCTCTGTAATCACTATTATGTTCTATTCCAAAGGGGCTACAATTCAGTGGTGAATGAAGTGATTAGAAATTCACTAGTGAGATGCACCCATCTTTTTAATAATAACTGTTGAAGACCAAAGGCCCTGCACAGAAAAAATATTGTATCCAGTAGTTCAACTCACCCTTCCTACTCATCCATGCAAAATCAACATATTGGCATCTCCAAAGGTGCTCTTAGAGCTAGATCCTCAGCTTCAGCCAGTGAGCCTACAGCTAGAATTGTGCAAATAACTGATTTTTTTCTTTTCTTCTCTCTCTCTCTCTCTCTCTTTATCAATGACAGAATAATCCTACCTTCTCCAATTTTTTTTGCATTTATTTTGTATCCCCACAAAAGTAAACTGTTTCAGGTTGAACAAAATATTTCATTTGAGTCAAAACAAAATAGTTTATTTTATATCAGAGTTTTCCTAATAGTTATTTTAAAAATGCTATGTAAAATATAAAATAAAAAGGCATTTCAACTTAAAAAAAGAAACATTTTTGTTGTCAAAATAAGCATTTCAGCTTCTTCCAGTCCCCACCCCCCTTTTCTTTCCCAGCTGAAAGAATTCTGCAAAACTAATACAAATATTCAAAATATATGCTAATCCAGATCTGGATTTCTGAGGGGAAGAGTTTCATTTGTAAAATGTCACTTAGCTCTACACTCTGCACAGATGTGGAGGCATGTGTAAACACCAATTTTGTGGCCTCTTGATGCTGGTGCTGTTGGGCTGCCAACTTGTTGAAAAATGCTCTGAAGTCACCTTTATTTTGTGCTGGATGGCAGTAGCTCAAAGCAGGCATTCCAGCAACAGAGGATTTCCAGAGGTGTAAGAGTCCTAGTTGTGCTCCATTCCCCCAGGCAAACCTCCCTCTAGTAGTTAAAGAGCTGGAATGGGGGCTATTGAAGAGCCCCTGTGGCACTTGTGTGCTATGCAAGGCGCCCCCATAAAAGGGCTGAGAGCTCCCCTGAGCACTTAATTTGTCAGCTTTAGTGCTGCTTTTTGTTGCCAGAAGGGCACAAAGCAGCTGAAATGCATCAGAGGATCGATGTCATAAGCTATTCAACCTAACTACCTGGATGGGCAAAAATGCTTGGCATGCATGCAGTTACACTGACATGGCGTGTGAAGATTTCTGAAGGGCCATAACTAGGGCAGGGCGAATGAGGCAAAGTCCTGGGCATTGAATTTTTGAGGGCTCCAGACTCTACCTGGCCCCAAAGAGGAATGTGCCTTTGCTGAAAGCACATTCCTCTGCATGCCAGGTTGGGGCTAGGGAAGTTCAAAATCTCCAGCTTTGCCCTTGAGCATGCTCAGGCGCATGCTGGGGCGGCGGGGAAGCCTCTGGCCATGCCATGCAGCCAGGTAGAACAGCTCCAGCCTCCTGGGACCCGCAGCCAGGTGAGGAAAGGGGAAAGTTGCGGCCACTCTGTGGAGGACCAGATCAGAATGGGACAGCCGGTGGGCAGGCGAGCTGGTGGGGGCTTGGCTTGGCTAGTGGTGAAGATGGCTTGGCAGCTGGGAAGGCATCCATCCAGCCGGGGGACTTGGATTGGCTGGCAGGGAGAGCACCCACCTGGCCCTGGGGACTTGGAGGATTGACGGGCAGGGAAACTGGCTTGGCCAGTGGGGAAGGCAGCTGCCCAGCCAGAGGACTGGGGCCACGTCCAGCTTCCCACTGCTGGGATGGATCAGGCCCTGGGTCCAGGTGGTTGCCTTGGGCACCAGAAGGCCTAGTTATGGCCCTCAGTTCCTGGTATACAGGCTAAAGGCTGAATGGGGATATATGAGCAGACTTTTGAGATGTGCAATGTGACATTCTACTTTTGTGAATTTATTTCAGACATTCTTATGAACAGCTCACACGAGATTGTTAGTATTCTGCAAGATCTATGCAGCGTAGGAGTGTAGTAAATTCATCATCATGAGGTTAATTGGGTGACCCAGAGCATTAGGGAATGGAGCAGGGGGGGGCCCAGCCCTCACCAGTCGCCAGGACCCCGATCTGTTCCCTTCCTGCTCCCCTGCTTGTTCCCCGAGCCCTTCCCTAACCCTGTGGTCTGGCCGCTGGCCCCCGCTGCCTGGGCCCAACCCCCTCTCCTGTGCCCTTTCCCCACTGGGCCTGCGTGCCTGCCCCCTGCACCCCCCCCCCACTCCCTTACCTGGCCACTGGAGGAGAGCGGGGCCATGGCACAGGCTGAGGCCCCCGCCATGGTGCTCAGAGCAGGATCAGGGCAGGGCAGGAGTTTGAAAAACTCCCAGGCCCAGCCTGGGGCAGCTCCCTACTGGCTGGAAGACTCTGTTTTCTGGCCGGGTAGAGGCTGTGGCTGCCCGCAATGTTCCCTGTGTGGGAGTGTGACAGTGCAGCCCCACACAGTTTTGGAGCATGCTGCTCGGGGGCTGGCCCTGAATTTTAGGGGGGCTGAGGCCCCCTGAACTCCCCCCAGCGACACCACTGGAATGGAGCCATGCTTTTTATTTGTCTTACTTCCTGTTTCATAAGGAGAAATTTTTGCCCCTACACTCATCTTGTTCTGATACAGATGAATCAAGCAGCAAGCGTTCCTGGCCTCCAGTCCTGCAACTTGTGTCATTTGTATTCCATTGAACAGATCTCTTACAAAGCAGCACCACACTTTGCTTGGTTATTCCTCTGGCTCCCTCCTGGAACAACCATAAGCACCTCATCAAAGTTTCAAATTTAGGTGGGATTATGTTGACTAGTGAAAGTGACTATGGCTTTTTCCATTTGGGTCAAATAAGTAAGTTCAGGAGAGCATAAAAAATGACATTTCTAGGGTTCCAATTTATACTAACAGGGTATGATTTTTTCATCTCCTTCATGGTGCACAGCAGTGGGAAAATATGTCAACTGAGCAGCATCAAATCAATAGGCTGGTAAGATTCACACAGCACAGGCTATCAGGAGTGTAGTCAGCACTGCTGCAATACACAGAGTTGCCGTACAGAGAACTTGCATGAATACAGATGAGGGTCATGCCTCCCTGTGAAGTGGACGTCGGCAGGATACCAGCCTTTGCGGTACATAACTCTGAACAAAGCATGCACAAAGGAAAGCCCCATTCTGCTTCAAAGAGCATGTTAAAGTAGCAGTGGACAAGGGAACGTGCCAGTGTGAAAAAGGCTTGTTCTGTCTTACATGGTTTCATGCACTTGTTTACAATGTAGGACTGGACTCAGAGATCTATTGATTGCTGTGAAGCTATGCTGCAATTAATTCATTTCCTGTGACATGATTGTTGTTACCTTGATGCCATAGGTTGGGCATATAGGCCCCATTGCCCAGTGAAAGGAGTGGTTACTCTGTATGATAGGAAATGAGGTGAGGATGCAGCTATTTGTTTATTGAAATGGCTGTTCTTAACAAAAACCCCTTCCACATTGCAGTTGACGTGTGCAGAGGTGGGTTTAATGTTCATAAACAACTGATGACTTGATGCATGCTCCATGCTCCCATCTGATTTCCTAATGGGCCACATATTCCTATCTGTGGCTATGTGCAACCTGCTGTGACTAGTTACCAGCAAGTATACCAGCAACAGCTTAAGGGCGCTCATGCTGACATGTGGGTCTCCAGATCTGTTTGGCTAGGTGGGTAACTGTACTATCCCACTGATAGGGGCTGCGGTAGGCATTTTCTGCTTATGGAAGTGATGTCTCCTTATTGCATCTGTATAGCTCACTCTGAGGGTTACAAAGATTCCAGTCACAGATGGTAACAGGGATGTAGCTGTCCAAATGGGGCTTAGTATCTCTGAGGCATCTGTGTTGGGAATTTAGTGCTTGTAGTGCGGCCTGTAGTGTGTTAAGAGATAAGATGAGGATTAGAGGAGCACACTTATCACATTAGCATTATTTATTATTCAAAATGATTATTATTTGCTAAGTACTGACAATGTGTGGCAACCTGCTGACATGGACATTGCCCCATATGTTTGGTGTGTTCCTGGCCCACTGAAGCCTTTTGTTCTGTGTTCATTCCTAGTTAATAACACTTCTCTCTGTGTTACTTCATTCAGGAGTGGAAAACTAAGTTATGACTAGAGCAGAGAGGTGTCAAGCTCATTCTAAGGAGAGAGCAAATTCCATTTTTAATGCTGGTGCTTGGAACAGGACATAAATTTGCATCGAAGTACTTTTCTCAGTCCACAGTGGATCTCCCTTTGAAATCAATGAGAGTTTTAAGCAAAGACCAAGGATAAGATATTGCCTTTATATAATATTAAATTCCTCTTATTATTAAGTAAATCACATTGACTACCAGCCCTTCTTCTTTTGTTTCATCTAACTTCCTTATTTTCTTTTCTCCCTCCTCTCCCTTTCTTTTCTTTCTCTCTCCTATTTTCTTCCACCTGCATTTCCTTTCCGAGAGCAATTTCCTGTTTCTCCACTGTAGAATTCACTTCCACCTTGTTTCTCTTTCCATTTGATTACATCACCATAAACCATTAATCTCTGATCATTTGAGTTGTCATCATTATGCTGCAGAATCAATTTGTCAGTGTGACTATAGGAATGAGGAAATTCACACCTCCTGGAGTCATCATTTCAGACTGCTGATTTGGGACAGCAATATTGTATTGAGCTATGCTCACTTTACATCTGGAAGGATAACTTTGCAACCACAAGAACTAGAAATTGCTTTTAAAAATAATATTTTGCAGCATTTGAACACGTTGTATGGGGCATATATATCAACCAGTCTTCATTCAGCCTTGGAGCTCTGTGTTTGGCACCTTTGACCTAGACTCCCTAATTTAACTTATAGGAGGGCTTTGTGCAGTAAAATCCACTTCATTTTTGAAGCTTAAGCCTGCTTCTGAGGAACAAGGGCAGATTAACCAGCCAAGGGCCATGGGCTGCTCCCACTGCAGGGCTCCCCTGCCTTCACCCCCCCAGCCACAGGAGACCTAGCTGCCCCTGGCTGCAGTTCCTTCCTGCACGTGGGCTGCACAGGCTGTCCCCTGCCCCCCCGTCACTAAGGTGGAAGGCTGAGCTCAGAGTGCTCCTGCCCTGGCTCTGCTCTGGCCACTTTGCCTGTGGGATGAGGGGGCTGGCTGGCACACGGCAGGCCTTCGTAGGCTGAGGCGGGAGTGGCAGAGGCCTTGCCAGCTGCTAGCCAGCCAGCTTCAGCCCTCCTCCCCAACCATGGAGGAAGCTCTTAGCACTCCTGCCCTGGCAATGCTGAGCATTGGGCAGGGGGCTGGATTACTACATGAGTTTTAGGGGCTGGAGCCCAGGACCCCATTTTTGCCTGGGACCTGGGACTTAAGCCCCAAAAGCCCCTTTGATAATCTGGTTCTCCTGGGGAAAATTCTAAAGTGACCTATGTGTCCATTTGGATTAATGCACCACTTTATATAAAGGGACATCTGGACTCCTGTTTGTAGACTGGTCTATGAAGGGATTGATGCCCTGCCTGCCCAGTCTTTGTGCAGCCTTCATTCTGGGGCTCCTAGGGACTAGTTCAGGCCTTAGTATCTGTTAGGGCAATGCTAGGGGCTACTTTAATTTACTCCCCAGTTTTCATGACCTTTACTAGATGTTGTGGCACCTGAGTAATATATCTACCACACTCACACCTACCATGCATATGGCCTGGTCAGAAAATTCTTTGAGTGAGGGATGTTTGCAGGGGGTGGTAGGGGCAAAGTTGGCTCTGCACCCAGCAAAAGACACTCCATGCACCAGTAGTCTCACTACAAGGAGCTTTATTCTTGCTTTATGGGCTTTTGTGCTGGCTATGGTCCTTCAGGACAACAATGAATTCGGTCCACTGGGTATTTGTGAACTTATACTGGTGAGAGGAAAGGAGAGCACTAGCAGGCGAAAGATAGATAATAGACTGAAGAGAAATGTGAATTATTTTAGGACCTTATTTATTTAGCAGTTTGTCAAAAGCACTAAACATAGAGATAAGGAACTAACATGGATTTTATTTTGAAAGTCCTAAGCTGATGAGTTCTTTGGGGGACTGAACAAAACGAGAACTCATCACATACAGGAAATAGTTTGCACCAGGCAGCAAAGCATGAATTACTGCTAGTAGGAATCTCTGACAAATTCTTTAGCATGATGGGATTCTAACACTGAAGGCAGCTCCCCTTCCTCCTCCTATCTTCCTCCTCTCTCTGCCGTCTTAACATTCTCATATCACTTTTATCTTCTCCTCCTTTCCTCTTTTTGCCCCTTCACTGTGTTCCCCCTTCCCATGATCTATCTCCCCTTCCTTTCACGTCTTGCTTCCTTTTCTTCCCGTTCTTCATCTTTACTTCCACCCTTCCCCTTGCTCTGTGTTCTTATCCATCTTTTTTCCTTTATTTCTTCTAGCTTCTATTTTCTCTCCATCTTTCCTTCTTCTTCTCCTTTCCTCTTCCCTTCTCTTCCCTATTTCCCTTTAAATTACCTTTTCTCTCCCCTCCTCCTCTATTAAGTTCTTCACAAAAAGAAAAAAACAAGGAGGAAGGACCACATTAATATTGATTCTGTATAGCCCACCATATTATATTATATACTACACTCAAGAGGACATAATTTGGCAGAGAGGAGAGGAAAGACGGCAGGAGAGCTGCTTGTGATGTTAGCACCCCCACTATTAGCAAGAGGATAGTCTAGTGGTTAGTGCATTAGAAACCCATGGAACCTGAGAACTTGAATTTCTTGCTCCACTACAGACTACTGTGAGACCTTTGGCAAGTCATATGATCTTCCTGTGTTTTGCACCCTCAGCTATAAAATGGGGATAATAACCCTTATCTTACAGAGGTGTTGTGAGAATAAATACATTATTTCTGTGATTCTCTTAAAAGACCATGAGATGTTCAGGTACTACCATAATGGGTACTATACACATACCATAGCTAGATAATTCACAAGCAGTTACAAGCTGACAAATATCTGAGCAGAGGATAACAATACTAAAAAGTTTTCAAACAGTGTATTTTCAAATACATGGCAAACTACCCCAGACCATAATACATTTCCTTACTTTTTATTTCCCAAGTGAGCTCCTAGGATTGTAAATCGTGAAATATCACCAGAATATTTTTTGAGCTTCATTTCTTTTTCAACTGAAATTTAGAAGATTAAACATTTTCCAATGGTGGTAGATCATCCAGTTATTAATAATAATGCAGAAGAACTGGGTAAATGATTTTCAGCAGTCAGGCACCAGTTTTTAAAGTTTTATAGATCATGAATGGGAATACTGAATATTGAAATTTGATTTAGTAGCAGACTAGTCTTTTAAAGTACAGACAATATACCTTATAATCTCATACCCCACACACTTTTCCCCCCACTTTTTCAGTGTAAATGATTAGTGTAGAATGAATTTTGCATGTGTGAATCAGAGTTCACTTCAGAGAATGAAAAGCGAAATGCATTATAATCAGGGGTGAACAGACAATAAAGTGGGTTTGGCCTCAGCAACTGCCTTTCAATATCCTTTCCAGATCTATCTATCGTTCTGTTATCACTAACACTGGTAAAGAACATATATCTCATTGCTGAAAGAGGAGAAAGAAATATAGTGGTGGGGAGAAGAATTCCCAGTTAGGAAGTAAAGTACTTTAAAATGGACTGCAAAGTTTTTATTACAAAAGCAATTGAACATCGTTAATAATTTGTAGCAATGAAATCTTGGCTCCACTGAAGTCAATGATAAATCCCTCATTGACTTCAGTTGAACCTGGATTTCACCCTATGTGTAAATTTAAACATTTAAAATATATATTTACATAGTCAAAGAAAGTGTTTGGAAGCTGTTCCTGTTTATAACTCCAGTTATGGGACGTACTTAAAATGTGCTTAACTTTAAGCATGGGAGTAATCCCATTGCCTTGAGTGTTCTCAAGTTCCTTCCTCAATGGAATATACATGTGCCAAAGCCTGAGGTCAGGGCTCAGTGTTTCCCTTAAACCCACTGAGAATACCACAACCACCTGCAAATTAATGGAGACTGTTCTAGGTGGCAATTTACGATATCATCACTAATGGAGGAACTTGGAATCCCACTACTAGTCAGATCCTTGATGGGTGCAGTAAGCAAAGGAGGAAAATGGTTGGAAGATATTTTCTTTCAAGACTGTTTTTATTTTCAGTTTGTTTCCTTTCATTTACTCTGATGGTTGGTTGTTGGCTTTTAAAAGAGGTTTTATAAGAGTTTTTTAGCAGTGCATTAGCCAATGGCATAAGAAGCAATACAACACCAGGCAGCATAATGGATTGAAACACCTTGTAGGTTTGTTTAATTATTTATTTATATTCTCTTGCTTCTGTGATTTTAATTATTAGTATTATTTATTGAGTGCCCAAGGGTGTGCTGGTCATTTCACAGACCTACTCAGTGCATCCAGACCTCTCAAATAGCCCTCATCTAGAGGGATGTCACTCCTGACAATTCCAAAGTTGTGAGTTTTTCATATCTGCAAGTTTCCTGTATTTTGTGTCCCTCACTATGTATCTCTGTCACACATGGGGTCCCATACTTGGGCCTTGGCAGGTTGAATGATAAATCAGAGGGTTTCTGAGACTGAAGACTTACTTACCATTGCAGACAGCAGGGGTGTTGCCAGCACCTGGCACACAGGGCATATGCCCCGAGTCCCAGTGCCAGTGCCCAAATGTCCATGCCTCTCTTGTCCCTATCCCTGGCCGGAGATCCAGGGCCTGGCCACTGGTGGCAGCGCCTACCTCTCCCAGCCCCATCTCAGGCCGGGGATCCGGGACCAGGCTGGCAGTGGCAGGAGCCCGAGGCCGCATTGGGTCTGGGTGGAGAATCGGGGCCACAGGGGTGGGGCCTGTGCCTGTGTCCCAGGTCTTTCCCTGGGGCAGCGACGCTCCTGGCACACAGTCTCTCACTTAAAGGTGTCTGGACCTGGCCCCAAGAGGAGATGTTTGGCCTCTTATCCCACTTGAGTGATCTGCCTAAAAGCTGCTGAGTCCTGGAATCTCAGAGGGGAGGTCTGGGAACCACATATTCACACTTGGTCTTTCTCTGCAGGGCCCTAACTAGGGTGGGGCAAGCGGGACTTTGCCCTGGGCACTGTATCGAGCAGCTCCGTTTGACAGCTCAACTGAGGGGCACGCATTCCATGCTGCTTGCTGCAGGACACCCTGGGCACCAAAATGCCTAGTTCTGGTGCTGCTTCTCTGGCAGCATCTGCCGAGTATTTTCTTCCCAGGAATCTGTGCTTACCCTCAAAAGGAGGTGCTGGTGCTTTTGTGGGCCTGCATTTTGTATTTAGGGTGTGTTTTCACAAGGCATTTATATGGGGAAGTCATGTCTGGATCTATAATGCAACAGCTTGCCATGCAATAATGTCCTGTGTGTATGCTGCTATGGTTCAGTAAAAACTGTGTGGTTTGCCTTGACATTCTCCAGTTTCAAACAGAGCTGAACTGTTGTGTCTGCATTGGACATTACTGAATGGCAAGCTAGTGTGCTGAAGATTCACACCCAAGTTTGCTGTTTAGTAATATCCCTTCTAGACAAGCCTTCACATTCTCTTCTGTACCTCAGTGTATGAGAACAATCCTATGTAATTTATTACATGATGATGATGATATGGGGGCTTTATGCAGCATATAGTATCTATGGTCTTTTGAGCTTATTTAGGGAAGAACCCAGAAAAAATGACCAACTTTAACATCCTTGATTTTGAAGTAGCTGATGTTGTTTTCTAAGGAAGGCCATGAAGGATCAGTTTGCAGCAGAAGTCAAACTAAAAAACTTTGTGTGCTGTGGAATTGCTATGGGTGATAAGGGCTCCTACAACATGCTGCTTGTCTCCTGGAGACCCTTACTCTTCAGATTCTATGCTCCAGTTTGTTTCCCACTGAGGGGGCCCCAAAATTCATAAAAGCTACTTATGAAAGAGTCTTAAAAAAAAAAAAACAACTTTCAGACAGCTGGTAGGTCTATAACATTGATCTCTGGCAGCTGGTCTGAAGCACACAAGAGCCAATAATTAATAGGACATGCAGGGATGTATCCAGTGAGGATCAAGAAATTCACCTACTGTTTTTCCTATCTCTGTGAGCTCATGAGTTCCTCTACCAACAAGGACTACATGACTTATAAAGTTGTCCTGCTATCTACTAAATGACTCCCAGGTAACTTCCTATTCCCTAACACACACTATTCTTTGGTTGCCCATGTCTCTCATTCCTAGATGACCACTTTTGTCTATAATATATTGAAGGCTCCTATATTTGTGGGGCACTATAAGTACCAAATAGATATATGGCAGGGTGACCAGATAGCAAGTGTGAAAAATCAGGACAGGGATGGGGGGGGGGGGGCGCAATAGGCACCCATAGAAGAAAAAGCTCCAAATATCAGAACTGTGCTTATAAGATTGGGACATCTGGTTACCCTAATATATGATGGATGGACCCTCTATGTACCAAGACAGATTTTTGTTTTTTGAAACTTAGAAGTATTTGTGTATTGTTTTTTCAGGATATTCTTTTTTCTCTTTTCCATATATTTTCAAGGGAAACAGAGGAGTGAGGGAGGGAGCAAAAGCAGCAACTGGAAAAAACCAAAACCTAAAAACCATAATATTTTCATTTTCAGTTTAGAAAAGAACAAAATCAAAATTTAGTTTTGGGGGGCATGTTGTCCAAAAACTAAAAAAAAAAAAAAAAAAAAAAAAGTTTTTGCAAAACCTTTTGAGAAACACGGAGGGTTTTGTTGTTTGCGGGTTTTTTTTAAAGGAATCTTACCGTTTTCCAACCAGTTCTAGCTGAAATATTCAAATTCATTTGAAGGCTTCCCTCAGTGGCACGTTCACTGAGGCAATTCTAAGAAATCTCTGAAGAATACAAGACAGAAAGCAATAAAGAAAAATGGGATAGAAAAAAGTCTGTGCAATTTGGTTTGGAGATTTGATGAATAAACTAAGCTCAAGAATTCCTAAGCAACACTTCAAACTGCCTTCTTATGTCCTCAGACACATAAAGGATAAAATATAACAAATACTGTTCTTGCATGTTTACTTATGAGAATATTCTCCACATAAAAAAGTAATGATACCCTTTCATTGACATCATCCGAGTGATAATATCCTTTTGTCTATGTCATTGGGGGTAATAATAACCTTTCAACTACTTCAGTGTGCAGCACTTTTTTTGTCACTCTACATAAAAATAAAAGACTGCACTTTTTAAAGTACATAGAGACAAATACGCTCCTATTTTATACATGCATCAATATAGAATAATTTAACTGAAGTTGATGGAATTAAATTGGTGTAAATGTGGAGCAAATGAGAGCAGAAATTGGGTCCATAGTAGTTAAAAGAGTACACAAATGCTAAAAGACTCTAGTTATTTGCTCATTTGTTTTGAGAGTCTTGTAACAATACAGCTGTCTTGCTTTCATAATTCACTAATATTCTATATTTAATCCCCTAAATTTGACCTGTGTTTATCATTCATTAATTATCAGCAAGAATACAAAAGAACTGACTGATATACTTGGTATGATCAGTAGTGTTGATCACTTAAGTTTAATTGTGCACAGTTTATTATTGACCAGGTTGGCCTTGAGAGGTCACTGTTGCTCATGCTGGCCAGTAGCATTACTGCAAAGATATTAAAAAGAAAAATATTGCAGTTAAACAGTTATTCTGAGCTCTCCACTTTGTTAAAGTCTGTATTTAGTTGGATCAGATTCTCCTGCATGTGACTCAGTAAAGGGTTGCATGAAATTATTCATGATGAAAATTTAAATGTTCTTCTTTCAAATAATTACTTCAGTTCCTAACTTAACATAATTTTAGTGTAAGGCAGGTATTAATTTAAGTACCCTTACTTACTAGATTACTTCCTATCATAATGACTTATCACTAAAGTGAAGTACACTGTGGTGCTGCTCTCTTTATTAAACTAATAGCTTTTAGAACTAAGGAGGATGGCACGTTATATAGGATGTTAACTGTGTGTCTGTTTATTGAACTTGATTTTCTTGATTTCAGGTTTTAATTTAGCCAGATTAAGTACAAAGATGAAGGAAACATTCTGTGAAAGTGAACTGCATGTTAATGTTTTCATCCTACCATTAAGACTTTTTGTAAGGAGACCAATAGGATAATTATGTTGCAGGAGAATGAATCTTAGAAGCTAACTTCCAGAAAAACTGCATTTATTAATTATAGTTCCTTTAGGAACATAAGTACTCACTCATAACTTTGAGTTAAAAGAGGGACTAGGTCTGTTACAAGTGTCTTAGGTTTACTATTATTACTTCTTGTTACAGCACTGTTAATGCTGAACATGAGAGCAAGTGAAAGTCCCATTTCAATTCAATGACAAAAATACTTTAGCTGTAAACCAGGTTGTCTATTTTTCTTTCTCTACTCATTTTAAAAACAAGTAATAGTCCTTATACTAAAGCAAATTTGAAAGTCTCTGCTGTATCATATATAAATTTTGGCATCACATTCATTCTGGTAACATTCAAGAGTGTATCTTCAAATTGTCAAGGCAGCCTTTTTACCTCCCTCCAAATGCTTTAATCAGCCCTTTTATTGAGCAGACTATACCTGCTAGGCTGCAAAGGAAACCCATAATAAAAACAAAAATGGCTGCACATTTCTCCAAGAACACTAACTTTCCCCATTTAAGTTTTAAGTGGAAAAGAGAAGGAAGAAGAAAAGTCATGGCAGCACCTGTTACACTGCCTGTTAAACCCATCAGCAAAGCAAAATGTGGTATGAACATGGCCATCACCAAAGTAACCAGGAGGACCAAGCCTCTTAAAACTACAGCAAACAGAGGGTTTCTGTAATGAGAATGATTGCCTCTAGATAGACAATTATGCAGTATTTCTGTGGCTGCAAAGAAGGGTAATGGATAAGAAAGAAGAGCTTTGGTAAAGAGGCACAAATTCACCAGGCTTTGGAGAGATGATGGCAGGTTGTCAGTAACAACTTCCTTTGTCTCTTCTCCCCAGGTTAGGAATGCAGTCAGTGCAAAAGCTGTCTTGAAAAGACAAGCAAAAAAGTGAGTAGAGTTCAACATATAGCTAAATTCCTCTGGGTTTTGCATGTTCCCTTCAAGAGTAGGAAGAAATATTTGTGAAGTGTAACTGAAAATGATCACCCCCACTGAGACCAGGAAATCCTCAAACTCAATGGAGAGTCTAAATCTTGTCCAAGACCACTGATGAATTTGTGTCAGACAGTAAGTCATCACTGTGAAGATGATAATGAAGTGAACTAAGGAGCAAAGCAGGCTAAGTTTGGAAACAATGTCGAGGGTTTTGATGAATACACAAGGCAGCAATGTTACAAATGGAATTATAGACCAAGTTTTCTCACTCACAGGTATATATGGAAAACTATGTGACAGCAAATTACCACTAACAACCAGATACAAAACGCATGTCATGATCAGTTCCATCACCTGGGTTGCATTGACAACTATGCCACCTAGTTTGGGAAATAGCTTTTTACAGCAAGCATTAGCAATGTCTTCATATGTGTCTCTCACTCTTATGAGCTGCCCATCTTCATTTTCTTCATACAAGCAAGCGATTAGAATTTTGCCAGTATAGCAGCAGAACATTGCAGCCAGGACAATAAGAAACAGCCCACTGTATCCACTGTGGAGAAGAGCATATGGCAATCCTAGAACAAAAATTCCCTAGAGAGAGAAAGAGAGAAAAGATAGGACAAAAACCCTGAGGCAAAATGTTTACTACAAGCAACACTTTCAAACCTGCATCTGTTGAGTATTACCTTTTCCTGATTGCATGGTGGGAGAATTGTTATAGTATTCTAAGTAAATAACAATTGTAACAATAAGTGTTTATTTATGATAAATGAAATTATCAGCAAAAGTAACTACTCACCCAGACACATATGTATGGATAAGCTGAGAGAATGTAACCAAATGGTAGAGACAAGTTCTTTCAATATTTAATGCTGATGTGATTAGAAGAGTATTTTAAAATGCTTATAGGCAGTTATTCAGTCAATATGAATATTAATAGAGCAGGTTCAATAATAAAATCAAACAGCTGTAGCATCTACTGTATGAGTTTCATCCAAATATTAAAATAGTATCTTAGCCAAATCCAATAATGCCACACTGCTTCGGTTTAAAGACTGCACAGGATCAGTTAACAGTCATCTGGGGAAAAAATGCCATTAGTGTTTGTATGGGTTACTTCTGCATCAGTCTAAAGCCTTATGGATTCTTTGCTATTGTATTCATTCCTGAAGTGATCACTCTTATAATTGAGAGGCTAGATGGGTTGGCCTTAGTTAAATGTCTAAAAATGTATGGTGGGCATACACATACTCTTCTCTGAATATTTTCTCAGAGGGATTGGATTATATTTGTTTTTTTCCAGTGCAGAATGCCACACTCCAGTTTCATGAAATGTCATAAGATATTGTCCTTTGCAAAAGTGTTTTTATTGCTTTTTAATTCAGATCGATACAAGAACTGTCATATAGCTGAACAATAGACACATAAAAATATTCAGTTTAAGATAAACAGCATTCCCTTTTTTTCCATGTGACAAATCTGAACATATACAATATACATTTGTCATATACTCATCGCTATCTTGTGTTCTTGGTGATAATCAAAATAAAATAGAAAGGAAGCAAAATAAAGGTAGACTCATAACATTATGCTTTGTCTTAAAACCTTATAAGATGAGAGTAAAATGTAATTATGAATACATTTCATTGCATATGGTGACCCAAATCATGAGATCCTTGCGGAGAGTCATATGCCATCAATGAAGCTACATGCAAAGTAATCAGATTGTCACATGTCTTGCAAATGCTTAAACATGTGCTTTACTTTATTCACATGTAAGGTCTCATTGTTTACAGTTAATCATATATGTAAGTGTGTTATATGACCAGAGCCTTGATTTGTGCTCAGGATGAGAAAAAATGTCAGAATATGTCCCTCATTATTTTCATAGGGCCTAATTCTGTCACTCTTACTCAGATTATGTAGTAGTTTACACAGTGATTACATTCAGAGGGAGCAAGGTATTACTCAAAATAAGTAAGGGCAGTGTAATTGGACCTTTCCGTCCAGTTTCTTAAAGGTGTTCAGGTGCCAACTGCCACTGGAATCAATGGGTATGTCCACACATCTCTCTTATTTCAAAATAACACTGATTATTTCGAAATAAAAGAGAGTAAGTCCACACGATGTATTCTTATTTTGAAATGACAGGTTCTGTCATTTCGAAATAAGAGCCATCGTTTTGAAACAACTTAAACTCAGTTTATTTCAAAACGGCTATTATTTCAAAATGGTCGTTTCGAAATAATGCTGTTGGAACCTGTTATTTTGAATTAACTCTATTTGCCCTTCCTCCCAGGGTGCCATTTCACTGAGGTGAAATTCACTGCAGGCTACAGAGCCTGCAAGGGACTAGGGAAACCAGCAGTCCGCATGGGCTCCCTAGCTCTTTCCACTGCCATGTTCAGAGCATCATGGGCTCTCCTTTCCCCTCCAAAACCCTGCAGGCTCTCTGACACTTTCCTTTTGCCCCTGCCCTGTGGGTTTCCCTTGGCCATGCTGACTCCTAGACCCCCTTCTCCTGCTGTGTGGCTCCTAGACCCCTTTTCTTTCTACTTCCCTTACTGCTTGGTGGCAGGCAATCAATCTGTCTCAGTCACAGGCAGGCTGGGCTCCTGCTACCTCCTCTCCCCACTCGCTCACTGTCAGTCATTCATCAGGCTGGCCTTTGTTTGAGCTCAGTCATGGCTGGCCTTTGATTGGCTCAGTCCCCCGTGGGCCGTGTCTACTTTTTCCTTTTCTTATTTTTGATGCTTGAACTGTCAATCAGATTAGCATGCTATCTGACTGACAGTGAACAGGTGGGGTGGGGGCAGTGTAGTGGCTCTCTGGGAGCCAGACCCAGTTTGCTGTGACTGAGACTCTGATTGGTTGGCAGACCACAGCAGAGCTGAGCTGGGATTGGCTGGAGCAGTTCCTTTGTTCCCCTGTGCTGTGACTCACAGCTTGTGAGTGAGTCAGAATGTGTGTGCATGCCTGCCTGGTCCCTGCTCTTCTCTGCCAATAGCCTGCATTCGCTGTTCACTGCTGCAGATAGCTCCCAGGAAGCAGCTTCACAGGCTGTAAGTCTGAAACTCCTTTTATAGGTAGACTGAGCAAAACTTAAATATTATTTATGAAAAGAAAAGAAAAAAGAAAATACTTAGGGAAGGGGATCAGGGAGAAGAAAAACTAATGGGAAATTACTGAAAGTAATATAGAGTGATCTCCTTTCTTGTCTCCCAGCCATGTATCAACATAAGTTATAAGTCAATGACTGTAAAAAAAACAAACAAAAAAAACAAACAAACAATAAAAGAGAGATTGGCAGCCAACAAATTACAACACTATCTTTACAGTATATTACTGAGCAAGTTAGATCACTTATCATGTGCACTTGTGGTACCATTTGTCTTACTTGACTTTATTATAGATACACAGCTGGGTTAAGACTGCAGGCTTATGCTCAAATACATCCTTAACCATGCCCCTCTTTTAGTATGTGTTTGTTTTGCATCTTTTATTATTGCTCATACTGTTGATTACAGTTCTTTACTGGTGTGGGTTTTTCCTATTAAGCTTATTCACAGGATTGTTTTGGTTTAAGTCTTCGGGTGAGCCATCTTACTGAGGAATTGTACTGTTTGATCATCTGTTCGTCCCACCCTGCACAGTCACCAGGACTTTACCAAGCCAGATAGTAGCTGCAGTGCCATAATTCCGTTCTGTTCCGATTCTTACACAGTCTTCATTCTCATAGTATTTGAACAATTTCTAGAAGCATATTAAGTAACAGGATTAGCATCCCTCATGTGTATTTAACATACATTCTGTGGAAGTGTCCAAAGCTTCTCTCATTTCAGGCCCTAGTCATCTCTATTGCAAAGACTGCAAATCTGGCTTTACACAGAATGCAAAGGGTACATGTGTAGCAGTAGTTTTTTGTGTGTGTATCTTTCTGGTCCGTGCTTTTTACTTAGTGTTGCAGATCAGGCACTTTGCCAGAACAGTGTTCCTAATCTATGAAAACAATCCACAGTGATTGCCCCCAAACCAGAAAATCTATAGAAAAATCTAGACATAAAGGCATTTTTTGTACCAGCATGTGGACAATGATTCAGCTCATCACAGCTTGTAGGAAGCTTATCTCTTTTCTTCTCAACTTCTTGGTACTTTTTTGATTTATAGAATCCTAAACTGCATTTGGGAGTTCCAACAGTATCTGCTGGCCCAGAAAGGTGGTAATATAATCAAGCTACAGGTAGGTGTCAGTGCAGGCCTTCCCCATGCAGCACCTTTTCCTCTGCTGAATATAGTTCAGTAGCAGTTATGTAAGTATCCTCATCCTAGACTAAAGCATAAGTCTTTCAGATAAAATTATCTCCCCCCAGAGCCACGGACAAACCTCCCTATAGGTATCCATTTTCTTTCACTTAATTGTTAGTTTAATCAGAGCATGACATAACTAACTCCCAACATCCCATTGCTATTTACATATATCAGATGATTTGTCTTTGGTTGTTAACTGAGGACACAATTGTGAGCAAGATCATACTTTTCTGTCTTCTAAACTCAGGCCTAATTATTCTGTGAAAAACTGGCAGAACAGTTACACAGAAGTAATCTCTGGTTTTCAGTAAACTACTCTTTCTTAAAATAATCCATGAATGGTTGCCAATTTCAGTGTACATGGAAGCTAGGTTAGAGATGACAAATGAAAGTATAGAATGTACACTTCTGCTGTAAGGCAAGTTTTTTTCCTCTGTTAACTGTGTCTGAAGTCCCTCTTGCTTTACATGCACGTGCACATGCACACGCAGACAGAGTGGAGAAAGCTAAGGCTATGTCTACACTGGCCTTAGTTTGGACCATGTCTGCATTAGCCTTTGGCTAGTTTGAACTAAAAGATGTTTTAGTTCGAACTAGGCAAAGCTTAGTTCAAACTAATTAGTTCAAACAGTAAGTCTGAACTAGACACTTAGTTCGAATTTTAGTTTGAACTAGCGTAATGTAGTTGTGCTAGTTCGAACTAGCCACTTTTCTTAGTTTGAACTAACTTTTTAGTTCAAACAAGACTCAGACTTATTTCATTCGGACTTGCAAGTCTGAACTAAATAAGTAGATGTAGATGTAGCGTAAGACTCTCAGGGCTTTATCCATTCTGCTTCCTTCAGCATTTTCTTGAACTGAGAACAGCAAGCCTCTTACCTTCTAGCCATAGCCAGGTGTGTAATTCTTTTCAGTATATATAACTATTAGTAACCAGAAACAGGAGTTTGGGACATTTCAATGTCTGTAAAGTGTGTGTTGAGGAACAAAGTGTCACTGCCTTCACTGTCTCTCCAGAATTTGTTCTTATTGTCATTCCTTTTTAAAAATATCATCACCACTGACCTTTGGCAGCAAGTTGTCAGTTTTTATCCAAAAAAGTTAGTGATGAAAAGTGAAAACTCAAATAAAGTGGAGTCTCTCACCAGACTATGGCACTTCTAAAGGCTAAGAAATTTTATTTATTACATGTGCTTTCTTGGGCAGAATCCCACTTAATCAGACATCATGTGGTAAATTTCTTAGCCTTTAAAAATGCTGCAGACTCCTTTTTTGTTTAGGCTGTAACCAGTGATTTTAACATTCTGATCATCTTAATCATCCTTTAGTAATGCCAGTTATATCAAATTTCTTCTCATCAATACAATTTTCCAGTTGGCTCTTGCTTATTACCAAACTCCTAGCACTGGTATTTAAACAGTTGAAAAAATGTCTTTACATTCCTTGCTGCTCAGTTTAATTTATTCATGACACACTGAGTTTGAAAAAATGAAGGAGCATTTTTCCACAACATCCGACTTTTCTGGCTAGCAGAATTTTATGGATGCGTCCAGCTCCTTTTAATATCAGTTGAAAGACTTCAGTGTGAGTTTAATTAGGTTCCTTAATCCCCAGCAATCTCCTTTTTCTGGTATTTGTGCTCTCAACCAGTGCAAGCCTGCTTCCAGTTTCAGGAGGGAAAGAGGCTCAGGTATGTACTGTGTGATTAATGCCTGCAATCACTTCATATACTGAGAGAAATTCATTTAGAGGTGTTAGTCTGTCAATCCCTCAGATACTGTAAATAGATTGTGTTGAGGCAGATAGACTGCTCAGGATGGTATTGTAGGGTATTGAGAGAAAAAGTTGCTTGGTCTGCATTCATTGTAAAATGTGGATGTCTATTTGGTTGACACAATAATCACTGAGCTTGCTCTTACTTCTGTGAATAGCCAAAATTATTTGTGACAGTTTCCACTAAGATAAAAAGGGGTAAAAAGGGAAAGGAAATATTTCAACAAGAGATGATTGCTGCTGTTGAACATGAGAGCTTTCTCCAACCCAAAAATATATCAGTTTTAAATATTTGTTCTAAAATTGAAATAATATGCTTATGGCTTTATATGGCATGATTGCATGGAAAATGCGAGTATTGCAAAAGTTCCCAGTTTTCGGTCAGAGTCCACTAAATCCCACCAAATATAACCTGTAAGCAAATTACTTGTCAAGGAAAAGACATTGTTTTCCCTTAGTCCCATTGGAGAAGGCGGGCACAGCAGATACTGTAGCTAAAGGAATGTGAAATTGCATTATGCATTGCCTATGGAAACAGGGAAAAGAGATTAAAGAGGAAATCCCGTTACACCCATAACTGCCATCACCTTTGAAAGTGAATTGCAGCTACCAAGGCGGAATCACTATTTGTTCATTTGATTCTAATTCATTACTTCACAGAATACTTCTATGATAATTAATAGGAACAATATAATGTTGCTGTTATATGCCTGTCATCCAAAAGGTTTCCAAAGTGCCCTATAGACTGAACCAAATTCTCTCTAGCTGTGATGAAGAAGATGGCTATTGCCAGGTTATAGCCTCCACTCTAAGGCCTATGCTGGCCAGGGCAGTGTTCAGCAGGGACTATCAAGGGCAGCATAAAGGTTTGCTGGACACATGTCATAGCTACAGCCCATACTGCTCTATTTCCCAGCTGAGGCACCCTACTGCTACATTCCTTCCTCAGCAAAAACCAGTCTTGGCCAGCAAAATCCCTTAACTAGAGGATATACTGGCAGTCCCAGAGAGAGAGAATTTGATCCGGTCTGTAAAGTACTTTCTAAATTGCCTGTATGAAAAGCCTATAGCTACAAAGATAAAGTCTTTCTATTAATTATCATAAAAGCATTTTGAAAATTAAACCAATATACACTATACAGCCATGGTTGCTACATCTCTTCTTGAATATTAGGGAGAGATCCTACTATGCAATTTGGGTAGGGAAGGTCATAAGCTTTCTACACCCTCTTTTTTTCTTCTCCACACACACACCGCAAATCCTGGGAGCTCAGCCAGCACGAAATATAGCCACATCTGGAATAAAACACAGCATCTACATAGTTTTAGGATAAGAGATTATGGAATGACAGCAGTTGTTATAAACTGAGTTTGTAAATTAGTTATAGGTCCAACATTGAGCATCTTTCAACAAGCAACAAAAATGTCATATTGGCCTCAAAATTAGTAGCTTAGATCTGGCTCCAACATTGAATATTATAGCAAAATCTGAAGTGGATTTGACCCTAAAATAAGGAGGAGGGGGAATCAGAAAATGGGAAAGAAATACAACTTTATTTAATGGACTTCCTATCTGAGATCTAAGCGCCAAAGTAGAGCACTGCCAACTCTGGCATATGGTAATACTGCTGAAGACTTAATTTTGCTTCCAAAAAAGAAATCTTGAGTAGAAAGTAAGATCCTGCAGGCAAGAACTGTCATTTCATCCTTTGTAGAGTGCCAGGGACAATGTGGTCCTGATCCCTAGTGGGGACCTATAGGTAATACTGTAATACTGATCTTGCTACTTCTGAAGCAATCACTGTCTGTGAAGAAAGAGAATTAAGAGCATAAGAATGGGCATACTTAGAGCAATGGTTCCTCTAGCCCAGTATCCTGTCTTCTGACTGTGGCTGGTGCTAGTTGTTTCAAAGGAAATGAACAGAACATGACAGTTTCTTGAGTGGATGAATGCATGCATCTTATCTTCAAGTCCCATCTAGGATTAGGGACACCCAGGGCATGGGGTTGAATCCCTAACTGTCTTGGTTAATAAGCATTGATGAACCTTTCAGCCAAGAATTAATCTAATTCTTTTTTTTTTAACTCAGTTATAAGTTTGGCCTTCACAACTATCGCCTGGTAATGAGGTCCACAGGTTGACTATGCATGGTGTGAAGTAGTACTTACTTTTTAAAAAACAAAACTTTCTTACTGTTAATTTAATTGGGTGACTTTTGGTTTGTGTGTTACATTAAGAGGTAAATAATGCTTCCTTATTCATTTTTTCTCTGCATCATGAATGATTTTATAGATATCCATCTTGTCCCTTTTAGTTCATTCCTTTTTTAAGCTGAACAGTCCCAGCCTTTTAAAGCCTTCTTCACAGGGATGGCCTTCCAAACTCCTAATAATTTTTGTTGTTCTTCTTTAAACATTTTCCAGTTCCAATATGTATTTTTGAGATGGGGGGGGGGAGGGACAAGAAAAATATGTGAGGTTCAAGGTGCAGAAGTACCATGAATTTATGTAATCACATATTATTTATCATATTATTTACCCCTAAATTTTTCCTAATTTTCTGTTAGATATTTTGATTGCCACTGCACATTGAACTGATGTTTGCAGAGAACTATCCATGATAACTCCAAGATCTTTCTTGAGTGATAACAGCTAATTTAGACCTCATCATTTTATGTGTTGAGTTGGGATCATTTTCCAATGTGTAATGATCTGCATTTATTGACATTGAATTTCATCTGCCACTTTGTTGTCCAGTCACCCAACTTTGTGAGATCCTTTAGTGACCCTTCAGAGTCAGCTTTGGACTTAACTATCTTGAGTGACTGGGCTGCTTCACTGTTTACTCCTTTATCTTGATCATTTATGAATATGTTGAACAGGTACGGTCCCAGTAAAGATTCCTGGGTGACCCTGCTGTTCACCTCTTTCTACTGTGCAAACGGACCATTTATTCCTGCTTCTTTTTTAACTATCTTTTAACCAGTTATTGGTGCACTAGAGGACCTGCTTCTGATGAGATGACTACTTTACGTGGTTTAGGAGCCTTTGGTGAGAGACTTTGCCAAAGGCTTTCTGAAAGTCAAAGTGCACTGGATAAACCTTGTCCCCATGTTGTTGACCTCCTCAAACAATTGTAGTATATTGGTGAGGTATAATTTCCCTGTACAAAAAACCATGTTGATCCTTCCTGAACAAATCATGGTCATCTATGTCTCTGATAATTCTGCCTTTTACTGTAGTTTCAATTTAGTTTCTAATTTGTCTGGCACTGAAGTTAGGCTTACTGGTCCATAATAGCCAGGATCACCTCTGGAACCCTTTTTTTTTAAAAAAAGCTGGCATTTAATTAGCTATCCTTCAGTTATCTGGTGCAGAGTTTGATATAAGTGATCAGTTACATACTGTAGTTAGTAGTTTGGCAATTTCATGTTTGAGTTCCTTCAGATCTCTTGGGTGAACACCATCCAGTACCAGTGAATTATTACTGTTTAATTAATCAATTTGTTCCAAAAACTCTTCTACTGACACCGCATTCTGGGACAGTTCCTAAGATTTTTTCACTTAAAAAAATGGTTTGGGTATGGGAATCTCTCTCCCATCTCCTTCAGAGAAGGCTGATGCAAAGAATTCATATAGCTTCACTGCAATGGCCTTGTGTTGCTTGAGTGCTTCTCTAGCATCTCAGTTGTCCAGTGCCCAATGACTGACAGGTTTTCTACTTCTGATAGTATTTGTACGCTTTTTTTAGTTGCTGTTCAAATTCTTTTTGACCAGCCTAATTATACTTTTACACTTCACCTGCAAGAGTTTATTCTTTTTACTCTCGTCAATAGGATTTGACCTTCAATTTTTAAAATATGCTTTTGTTCTTCTAGTCATTTTTTTGGTCTTTACTCCATTTTGTCATGATGGTTTTCTGTTTTGTTTTGTGTTTTTGATCCTCTCGTTGTTTTTGTTTTGTTTTGTTCTTTCTTTTTAAATTTGCGGTCTTCATAATATAGTTTGAGCCTCTATTATGGTGTTTTAAAATTTTTTCATGTAGCTTGCAGGCATTTCACTCTTGTTACCATTCCTCTTTGTAGGAGAAGGCAAAAGGCTAAAATAGAAAAGACAAGTAGAAACAGTGAGACTGAGGCCTAAGGTGAACCAACCCAAAATAGTAGGTCTGAATTGGATAACTAGCTAAATTGACAAGAGTCAGGCTAAGGCAGTTTGAGATCACAGCAACTGGAAGGAAGCAAGCTGCAGCCGCAGAGAGAGTAGGAAAGGACCTTGAAGGTATGAGGTGTCCACTCGGCCTAGCACTAAGGAGATAAGAAGAAATGTTGTGAACTACCTTTGAGCTCTCCAGTGCAAGGGTATACATAATTGCAGAATGACACTTTGATGGATGGAGATGTTCAGGGATGCATGGACCTATCAAATTGATGGGTGGCATCAAAAAAGAGGTACGAATCAAGGTCATGTATCAGTCAAGGTCAATTCAGACCCCAAAGAGGACTGAACCAATAGGTCTGAGCGAAGTGTAAAAGTAGGAGCCCAGAGTCTAGATTTTATGCAGCTGAGGGGGGTGATGGAGAGTTCTGCCACCAGTTGAGCTGTTCCATTGCATTGAGAGCATGACTGTTGCCAGCAGATGCATTGATATAGGTCATTGCCATTGTGCTACACTGCAATAAAGCCTAGCCTGGCACCTTTGTTTCTACAAAAATCCATGCTCATGTTGGGTTTTTTTGATCATGAGTGTTGTCTAGTTTACCTCTTGCACACAGAGTGTGCTTAGGCTCCAGATCACTGGGCTAACTAAGTTCTCACTAAAGACCTAGGCAAAGGTAATCCAAAGCGTTAACCAAAGGAAAACCTTGGCTTAGGATCAGTTCCTACTAAAGGAACTAACTCATTTTCTGCTAAAGATCCAAGTCACGCTCTAGATCATTGGGCTAATTGAGTTCCCAGTGGAAATCTGAGCTGGGGTAATGCTGGGGGAATATCCACAGAGAGACTCATGCACAAAGCCAAATGGGCACCTGTGCTATATGCAGAACTACACAGAGATAAGAACGCATCTTACCCTGGCATACCACACTTCTAATTTCCATTTAACTAACCTCCTAATTTTTTTGGAGCTCCAGGTTGTTTTTTTTTTTTTTTAAAGTTAAATACTGGTGCAATGACTTTTGTTGGTATTTTCCTCTGTGATAGGGTGTCCATTCAACAAACAGCCTGAAAGACTTAAGGTGAGCAGAGGAGCCAATTAATTGCCTATGCTGTTCCTAGAGGAGGAGCCAGGGAGTAATGAGGGGTAATTCAAGAGGAAGCTCACTTGGATAGGAGTAGGTGGGAGCTATAAAAAGCCTAGTAACTGAGATGGAAGGGGGCTTGAGAGAGGGATGAGGAAGGCTACAACTGTCAGGGAAAGAAGGCAAGGTAAGAAAAAGTCCAGGGTTACAGCAGATCTTTACTGCTACTTATAGGGTCTCTGGGCTGGAACCTAGTGTAAGGGTCAGGCTTGGGTTCTGCTACCAGCCACTGCACAAGTGGCACTGTTAAGGAGGCAATGAAAGAGATCACTGCCTGGGACAGAGGGTCTGGAGAGATTTAGATTGCAGGTGACTTCCCTGGAGGGCCAAGCTACAAAATGGGAGAAATTAAGTTCCAAGACTGTAAGACTGAGAGAGTGATGGAGTGTAACATCAGGAAAAGGCATTGACCTAGTAGAGCTAATCCCCAGTGGCAATCAGAAGGAGGTGCTCCAGTAGTGTGTGAAGTGCATTGTGATATTTAAGGATATTTAATTTAATTGCATTATGGCTGCTATTCTTGTAAGTTCAGCTATGTTCACCTCCTGGATTAGATTCTGGATGCCTGTGATGGGATGTGCCAATCCCAGACTGGTTAGATAGTGGTCAATCAATTACTTTGGGCCCAAGAGGCCAGCCCCCCCTGCCCTTGCTGGGTACACTCTGCTGAAGGGAATGTATACAAGAAAATAGCTCAGTCTGAGCTGTTTCAGAAGGAAAGCAAACATCTGCTACAAACTCCTGTTGAAAAGCCAGAAAAGCTAAGGACCCTGACTATATTGCTTTGCTGACCACAGGGACAGACAGAGAAACTGGGCCACTAACGGGTAAGGAGATGCCCAAGGTGGGTCAAATGTTAGGAAGCAACCCAGGGATGTCTTGGGAGTCATGGTAATTTGAACCCTCCTTTGGGGTAATTGGTATCATAGACTCTGTGTGCAACACAATGGGAGGTTGGTAAGCCTGAGTTCCACAGCACTCTGCACATTTGCCACTGGGCGCTGTTCCCTTGCACTATTGGTACTAGGCCCTATTGCCTGGAACTATGCATGCTAAGTACTGACATGAGAGAAGGGGCAACCTTGAAGACAACAGCAGCTAGGCATAGCTCTCAGAGGATATGTCTACACTACACATTTAAGTCAACTTAAAGCCCCTTAGGTTGACTTAAATAAAGCCCTGGCCACACTGGGAAGGTATTAAGTTGACTTAAGCATTTGCTTAAGTCGACTTAATAACTCTGACTTGAAAAGTCGTCTCAGCAGTTAAGTTGACTTTATTAAATTAACTTAAACCAGCATGGCCCAGGAGTTGGCTTAAATCAACTTAATTGGCCTTCTAGCTATTAGAAACATCCGGGGGGGGGGGGGGGGGGGAGAAGGCACAAACACAATTTGGGCGCATTCCCAGCTGTGTGCAACACATCAACCCCCCCCATGTCTTTGCCCCAACCCCAGAGCCCTGCCTCCTAGGACTACAGCCCAGGTCGCCTTCCCTGATTCAGAGCCTTTCCTCTTCTCAGCCTGACCCCGCATCTCCCCCACTTCTCAGTCTGACCCTGCATCTCCCCGCCTTCTCCAGCCCAACCCTGCATCCCCTCCTTCCCCTGACCTGATCCTGCTTCTCTCCCCCTTCTCCAGCCTGACCCCACATGTCTCCCCCTTCTCCAGCCCAACCCTGCATCTCTCATCTTCTTAGCCCGACTCTGCATCTTCCACCCTCTCAGCCTGAAGCTGCATGTCTCTCTCCTTTTCTCCAGCCCAACCTCCTCCGTGTCTCTCCTCTTCTCTAGCCTGACCCCCTGTGTCTCTTCCCTTGCCTTCTTCAGCCTGACCCTGCCTTTCTCTCCCCTTGCCCTTCTCAGCCTGACCCTGCCTGTCTCTCCCCTTGCCCTTCTCAGCCTGACCCGGTTTGTCTCCCCTTCTCAGCCTGACCCTCCTGATATTGTTGTAAAATAAACAAGGACTCTGGAGGCACTGTTTAACAAATTTAATTATTGCATGAGCTTTCATGGGAGAAAATCCCACTTTGTCAGATGGTTTGAAGATGGGGGAGCTTATAGAATGGCAGGAAATAAATGCAGGGGAATGTAAGACATAGGATCAGGTCACACTGTAACAGCAAATCAAAGCAGTTGTTAAGATTCAAACACTGGGCAACAGCAGATAGAAAGTTGCTATTTCTTTTAGATTAGATTGTGTGAAAGCAAGATTAAATTGTGACTGTAGATTTTTTTCCCATTACAACAGATGATTTGACTTCACCTTCCTCTATGTGTTGTTTCCTGGTGTGAGTCTTATCAACTGCTGTACTGTGCCTCTGCAATGGCAGTTGTGCTGTGGCACCAGGTCCACAGCCGGACGAATCTGGGCTATGCAGGGAGGGTGTGGGGTTCTGTGCTGGCACATCACTGGGCTACATCAGGCTCTCTGACCTCCCTGGGCTCCCTGTTGCCACATACAGTATGGAAGGTGGTGTGGTTACTCATTTCCTGTAGTACAGGAGTGGCTGGGAGAGAGGAGCACTTCTGCTGTCGTGCACTGTGGGACAACTACCCACAATGCACCACTCCCTAGGGTGACCTAGCAGCTGCCAGTATGGATGTGGGAAGTCTCCTGGCATTTTGAGTATAGACGCTCTAAGTTGACTTAATAAGGTCTACTTTAAACCAGCTTAAAGTAGACCTTATTAAGCCAGTTTAACAAAAACCCTGTTGTGTAGACATAGCCAGAGATAGCAGGACCTCGCCTCTACAGGTCACAAGTCGAACAGAGTGGCATACCGCTGCAGAGCCCCATAGCACTCCCTTGACAGTGCTACTTAAGATTAAATCAAGAATTGTCTCTCCCCTTCTGGATGCCAGGACTAGCTGCTTCAAGAAGCAGTCATTAATGGTGTCCAGAAATTTTATCTCTGCATCCCATTCTGAGGTAGTTGAAATCCACTATTATTATTGGGTTTTCTGTTTTTGTGGACTTTCTAATCTCCCTCAGCACTTCACAATTACCTTCAGCATTCTAGTTGGATGGTCAGTAGTAGATTCCTGCTGCAATATTTTTATTATACAAGCATGGAATTTCTATCCATAGAGTTTCTAGGGTATTGCTTGATTCATTAAATATTTTTAACTATATTTGACTCTATGCTTTCTTTCACATTTAGTGCCTCTTCCTCACCAGTGCAACTTACTCAGGCACTCCTCTATATTTTGTACCCTGGTATTACTATGTCCTATTGATTATCATCATTCCACCAATTTCTGTGATGCCTGTTATATCCTATAATAGTAGGTATTCAGATTCACACATCTTAGTACACAAATACTTATAAAATTTGTCAGTATTTAGTTGTCTGCCTTCATGTGATGTAATTGACTCTTTTTTGTTTGAATCCTTCTCTTTTGTTCCTTCTAGTTTATCAATTTCTATCCTCTTTATTGGAATATAGATTATCCTCTTTAACAGATCCTACTCAAGGGTTGTGTCTTGTACTACTCCACACTTGTCCTCACAGTTTAAAATCTCCTCTAAAACCTTTTTAATTTTATGGGCCACCGGTTTGGTTCTATTTTGGGTTAGGTAATGCCCATCCTTCTTCTATAGGTTCCTCCTTTGCCACAAGGTTCCCCAGTTCCTAATAAACATAAATCCCTCCTCTGAACACTATCGTCTCGGTCAAGCTCTCAGCCCTTGCAATTCTGCCTGTGTTACTGGCCTTGTACATGGAGCTGGAAGCATTTCATACAATACTACCATGGAGGTCCTGAACTTTAATCCTTTACCTATCCATTTAAATTTGGACTCCTGGACTTCTCTCCTACCTTTCCCCATGTCACTGGTACCTATGTGTGCCATGTCTACCAGCTCCTCTAACAAATCAGAAGGTGAGCAAAAACAAGAGCAAGGCTGGAGAATCCTAATATGACTGAGACATCCTGTGAATAGTACTTTTTCAGGTTTTTAGACTCAGGATCCCAGTTAGACTCTTAAATCTCATAAGAAGAGCACCAATCTGTTGAAGGCCATGAACATATATTAGGGAGATGTGACATGTACATGAGGATATCATGCAGCGATCAGGGATGATTTAAAACAAATTGAGAGGGAGTATCTGCTCAATGCTAGAGCCCAAATGTGAGGTAAAGACTGAAAACAAGAGATACGGTAACAATTAGCAAAGAAAAGTTGAAATGATATTGGAGTAATTTTTTGCTCATACATACACATTTTTTCTAACTTCATTTTAATTATTCATGCTTTCAGAGATACATATATGTAGACTATGGTAATCAAAGAGGGAAAACAGATGGTCTGTCTAGAAACCAGGAACAGTTGGGTGTAGAAACAGGATGTTCTTCACATGAGGAATTATTGAGTGGTATGAGATGGTGGACCCATCTTGAACAAAACATGTTTCTGGAGGTGAAAACAGAATAATTAAAATTTTCCAGAGTAGTAGCTGTTTTAGTCTGTGTACAGCAAAACCAGTGAGCATCTTGTGGCACCTTATAAACTAATAAATTTCTTTGGCATAAGCTTTCATGGGCTTCAACCCACTGATGCATCAAATGAAGTGGGTTGGAGCCCACAAAAGTTTATGCCTGAAGAAATCTGTTAGAATAATTTTAAAAAACCCTGTTTGTTTTGAAGCTTAGCTAAATTATAAAAGAACGGGCTGTAGTTGTTGTGGCAGTTGGCACTATACAGAAACCAAATGGTTGCTGAGGGGACCCTCAAAAATAGCTATTTGTACTATCATTTGTCTCAACAGAGGAAATGGACAGAAAGAAAATGAATGTACAGATAATGGATTATGTGGATCTGAACTAATATGTGTCATTTCAGCTTCTTTGATTCATACATTCGTATTTTGTGAAGTACAGATTAAATTCTGGGATGCTTTTTAGTTGTTCTTTGGTAAAAACTGCTTTCCAATGGCAAAACTGGTGCTGCTGACAGGGTACAGGTGAGGCAGACAGGGTTTTCTTCCAAGTAAAGAACATGGTTTAAAAAAGGTTTGACTTCTTTGATTTAGGTTTAGATGCATATCATACAGCTTTCTACTGCTGAGGCTAGGGTACAATTTGTCATCCTCAATAAAGTACGTAATCAGTGTTTAGGGCCTTTTATTTTCTTGAATAGCTCTTTTGCTCATTGAGGCAGAGCTTGTGCCTTTTCCAGTGAATCTACTGCTTCTACAGTTTATATACCCAGTGGTGACTTGTAGATTAATGATGTATACATGGTAGGGAAGAAGCTTTGCTATTTGGAAATTCTTACAATAACAGTCCTAATGGTACTACTTCTAATAACGCATAATATATTAATTTAGGTGATCTTCATTTACAGCATTGAATTCTCCGACTTCTGTAGCTGGGGACACTGTTTCACTCAGTCTTTATTTCTAGACAAACACTAGGGGTCACCCTTCTTTATTTTAAGACTTTGAGCACTGCCAGTTTTCACTGACAATTTGTTAATTATAAAGGAGAGTGTTTCTATAGAGCAGGAAAAAGTTCTTGGCTATAAAAGCATTAGCCTTTCTGCTGTCTATCGCTATGTTCTGGCATCTACATTCTTCAGCTTTACTCTCTTAAGAGGAATGAACTGTCTCTCTAAACATTCATTTAAACAGACTAGTTCTCTGAGATTTCACATAGGATAAAATTCAGAGTAAGAAATTTATGGCTTTGATCAACAGCAGCTGTGTACCAATGTGTTTATCCTGCAGAGGAATGTATATGCACATGTACAAATTTAGATAGTTTTAATAGTGTAGCTGGAGGACCACATATGAGGTATAAGAAATTGTAATTTTGGCTTCAATGTGAAAAAGAAAACTGGATGTGCAGCAACACTTTTAATAAGAAAGAAATCTCCCAATTCACTACTGCAAAAAAAAAAAGCAGGTAAAATAAATATCAAATACAGAAATCCAAATTTGCCTGTTACCATACTTAAAGAGTATGGATCCAGTTCTGAATGTGAGTGAAACAAAGTACCAATTCATTTTTATGTGGCTTCCTCTAAAGGTTACGAGGGACTGATGAGCCACATATGTAGGGCATTAAAGTGACTTTTGTTCTTCTGCAGAGGAAATGTGGATCAATTCTTTCCTTGGGTTGAAGGAGTGAATGCTCTTATGCACCAAGACCTTGCACTTCTAGTGTTATGGAAATCCTTTGGAATGAAGTGAGGGTCCCTTTAAAGTTTGGGGACTGGATTAACAATCTATTCAATCCAGTTTCATATTGTCCATAGGTCATGACTTTCATCTGGATGTTCATCTATCATCTGTGCACAATCCTGGTCATAGTACTTGAGTGCTACTTTGTCCTGTTTATGATCTTTTCAATTTTAAATGGTGTCATGGTTATGGAATAAAATGTCTATACTGCAGTATTTTGCATCTCATTTGGTGAAATTCTATTTTAGAAACTACCTCCCTTAACTGTTTTGAGCTAAATTTTGTTGTCCTGTACTCATGTTGACTATTTGGTCATATAAGAAGGGAATCCCCATCCTGGCAGCAATATAATCTAAAGACTGTTCTATCATTAGCATGTTTTTTATGTAAGTTCCTTTCATTGCCTCTCATAATCAGCCTTGAGGGTGCAATGTGTCACAGTAGAAATGAGGCTTGCACAGCAAAAAGGGAGAGAAACAACTGAGGATCAAATGTCAAGACTGATTTGTCCCTGCGGTACCATTTAAACAATCTCCTTAACTCTGCAAAGAACCTCTAGAAAAATAAACAGGAAAGGTCCTGGGACTGAGATAATTTTTTATTTTTCATATCATGGTAGAGCCTAAAAACCCAATCATGGACCAAGGTTCCACTATGAAGTACAAGCACAGAACATAAAAACAGTCACTGCTGCAAAGAGCTTACAAGTAAAGTGTAAAACAAGAGATAGATGGATATAGACAGGTCAATGGGGAAGTATAAGAAAGCAGTGAGACAATATTAGTTGCCATGATAGGTCTCAGCACAGCAGCAGCCACCCTGTTCTCAAGTTTTTTGTAGACATCACAGTAAAGAGTTTTGAGGAAGGATTTGAATGAGGATAGTGAAGTAGCATTATGGATGTATGTGGAGAGTGCCTCTCATTTATGAGTGGCAGCACTAGAAGAAGTATGAAGGTGCTGTATTACAAATGGTCAATGAAGGCTGGCATTTTTGGCAGTGTGGAGATGGGAGTCAACCTATGTTCCCTCTAAGGTGCGTGGCTGCACGGCCGCGCACCCTAAAAAAAACCTCCCTGCGCAAGGCTGTCCCATTCCCATGCACGGGGAGGGCCAAACCAGCAGCACAGCCCAGGATTGGCTGGGCAGGCCAGCAGAGCATCAGCTGGGGGAAGGCAGTGGGGCCAGGGCAAGGCAGACAAAGCGGCAGACGATTGGCAGGGGTGGGGGGGAGCAGGGCTGGGATGGGCTGGGCCAGCTGAGTAGCAGGGGGTAGGTGGAGCCAAGCAGGGCAAGGCTGGCAAAGTGGCCAAGGATTGGCTGGGCAGTGGGGGGCAGTGGGGCTGGGGCCAGGGAGGGTCAGGCCGGAACACCGGCCAAGGATCTGCCGGGGTGGGGGATGGAGCAGGGCTGGGGCCAGGCCAGCTGCGCAGTGGGGAGGGGTGCCAGGGACGGGCAGAATGAGGCCAGCAAAGCAGCCGAGGATCGGCCAGGTGGGGGAGGAAAAGCGGCCAAGGATCGGCTGGGGCAGGAGTGCTGGGGCTGGGGCTGGGCAGGGCAAGGCCAGCAAAAGCAGCTAAGGATCAGTGGGGTCTGGGGCCAGTCCAGGCCAGCAGAGCAGCTGGGAGGGACCGGGGCTGGGCACGGCCAGGCCGGGAAAGCAGCCGAGGATTAGCGGGGGGGGAGTGGGGCAGGAGCCTGGCAGGGCCATGCCAGCAGAGCAGCTGAGGTTTGGCCTACGGCTGGGAGTTCAGGCTGGCAAAGTTACTGAGGATTGGAAGAGGGGGCAGCCTGAACCATGGCCAAGGATCAGCTGGGGAAAGGGGCAGCCTGGGAGAGCAGCTGAAGATGGGCAAGGGGGCCAGGCCTTAAGCGCAGCTGAGGATCAGCTTTTCATTTCTGATAAGTAGAATGTTTAAAAAACAAACTAACAAAGAGCAGTTTATAGGGAGGGGAAAAAATATCAAGCGGCAGTGGAGTACATAATTATCATTTATTCCTAGAAGCTTGCCTTTTTGTTTTGTTTTGTTTTGTTTTGTTACTAGTATCTTCATAGCTCAGTTGGTAGACTAGCATCCTTATAATGCCAGACTCATGGGTTCCAGGCCTCTATTGGATTTTTTTAACTTTTGGCCTGTTGCTTCTTAGGGAAGGGCTAAACTAGGGGAAAAATATATAGCAACCACTAATAAAATGAAGGAAAATAAAGTGTATCATGATTAAAATTACTAACAGTGACCAATTAAGTAAAACAAACAAAGGGACATATTTGAACTGGCTAGAAACAATTTCGGACAATTTTTTTTAAATTGTAAAAATGGGCTGCTGTGCAAAATGAAAAACAAGAGGCAAATTAGCTGTTTTCCCTTTAACTTTTTTTATGTCCTTATTCATTTTGGAAAACTGACAAAGGCAGACAAACAACACTGAAGAATTGACACAATGTCACATACGCATAGAATACATTCAAATTATTAATAAAAACATTTTTAAATAACTTAATTTTTCATTGTTCTATACTTTTCAATAATTTCCATCACATGAATTTGCACAAAGATTTTATTCAGAAAAAGTTCTGCACATGGGTTGAAAATTTTGCACACAAGCCGCCAAACCTTAGAGGGAACATTGGAGTCAACATATTGATAGTGTTTGCAAGATGATAGGTAACATGGGCATAGGCTATGAAAGGTCTTGAAAGCAAAGACAAGTAGCTTATGCTTGATGCAATGAAGAAAGGAGAGCCCATGGAGGGATGGAAAGAGTGTCATGTTATGGAGTGCAATTCAGACCAGTGAGAATTTGTCATTTCTTACCTGTAACTCTGTGTGCCTTAAATGCTCTGCTGCAGTGACTCACAACCCTGACACCAACAACCAGCAGGCAAGTATACACCAAGTTTCTGTGTGGTAAGCAGCTATGGCTCAGCATTTGGATACCAGCAGCCTGCCTGTTGTACCCCAGCCAGACTCTGGTATATACATGACAAAAGGCCTCAATAACGCTCAGTCCCAAATCTGTGCATTCCACGATGTCCAATTCTCTTCTTGATCATTCAGGGGAATAATATAATTCATTTGCCCCTCTAAAGAGACAAATGGCACTGCTTATCACCTTAACTAGAGTTAATAATCACTTCAGGTCAAACACAGCATTGGGTTAGTTTTGATCAAAACAAGGTTATTAATAAAAGGAGATAAGATTTTAAGTGAGTTCAATATAAGGAGGTAGAGCTGGAAATAGTTTTAAGCAAAGAAAAGTAAAAAATGTTTTTTAGAGGCCAATAATTAACAAAACTACATTCTTATTCAAGGTAATGTTCTTACCATACCACCTTCTAGGAACGTATCTGACCACACCTGAAAATGTGAAGTGTTTTGGTTTCTTTGTCTGCTGAGGTGAATGATAACTTGGCATTCTTTGTCCCACTTTTTTATAGTCCAGTGCCCTTTTGAAATGGATCCTTGTGAAAGGTTCCTCTGAAAATAAAGTTTATTCAAACTGTGAGGAAGGAGACAGGTGGTGAAGGAAGGTCCATGCTAGTCTCTTCCTCAAATGGGATTGACATGGGATTGTCAAAAATTTCTGACACCTGCTTGGAGTCATCTGCTTGTCCTCTGTCTGGCAGGCACTTGTTTACCTGCTCACCAAACTTGGCTGAACACCTTTTAATTTCATATTTCCTTCAAATTTGTATGGTCCTCTGGCCATTTATTATACACATGTGAAGCAAGAATATTAATGATCAGTGTGGCATTAGCTTTTTTAATGATAGCTTACATGACACATATCAGATATCATTTATGACATTAGTGAATTGGGGTACACTGAACTGGTCGGTCCAGCTGAAACTCAGTACCAGATAACAATGAACCTCTTGCTTTGGGATGCTGTTAGGGTCACACATAGGCAAATGAGACTGGAAAATGATCTTTAATGTGGTATTTTGAATGATCATAAGCAGAGCAAGTTTTCATTGTCAAAGCCAGAGAGAAGATTGTTGCAGTAGTGGAGATGAGAGATGATGAAAGTCAGGAAGACAATTTTAGATGTATGGATGGTTAGGAAAGGCCATACCTTAGAGATGCTGTGCAGAAAGAATCAGCAAGATTTAGACACAGTCTGGGTATGAGGGCCTAGCAAGAGGGCTGAGTCAAAGACAATGATCAGAATATGGGCCTAAATGCCGGGGAAGATAGTGATGTTGTCCACTCTGATCACAAAAGGGTATGAGCTAAGAAACTTTGTCTACCTATGTTGAGCTTAAACTGGTGGATGGACATTCATGAAAAGACATCAGTGAGATTGGACAGAAGGAGACACCTCTGAATCAGGAAATTAATTCAAGCTCTTCTGTACTGAGAAAAGACAACGTTGCCAACACATGCAATACTTTTATGAATGTCATAATTTAAGTTTCAGTTTTGCGAATGCTCATGATCTCATGAAACCACCATGGGCAGCTCAAGAATGTTGACTGAGCTGCTTGCAGTTCTTCTCAGTTGATAGCATCTGCTTGTCCTGCAGGTGGTTGCTATAGGGAGGGAGTCAGGGAACTGGGGCCCACATTTTGCATGCACATTTATGTACAGATGTGTATCACAGAGGAGCTGGTCATGACCCCTATATTTAGGTTGCCTAACACTTTCACTTATAGATGATTCTTGTGACCATTCTTTTAGAGAAGTTTTAACACCTCCATTGTTTCCAGTGGGCCATTGAAATATGGTACATTTTGAAGCCCTGAGGGTGGAGATGTGTCTTTCACTTGTCCCATGAATTGCAATCAAATTTGACGGAGACATAAACTGTTATCAAGTTCCAAAGGGGTAACTTCCCTGGTCTGTGTGCTCTCCAGTGTCAGAATAATTTTGGCATCATGCAAAAATAAACAAAGTCTCTATTTAAAGGTCAGGCTCATGCAGCAGGAGATGTTGCACTTGGAGCAGCTCAAGTAGGATGAGGAGCTAGGCTCCCCATAATTACCCCTGTACCAAGCATGTGGCTCCCAGTCTAGGACACCTCATGGAGAAGGAGCTTCCACTACTTTCTGAGCAACAGGAGAAGGTCTTGATAAAGCCAGGCTGGTTTTCCATTAAAATCTTCCCTCCCCAACAGCACAACATGCCCCAACAGCCCACCTCCTCGCCTTCTTTGCCCCCAAAATAACATCCTTCGTCTGTGTAAGGCAGGTCTAGAAGCTCTGCCTAACAGCTTCTGGGGGGGAGGTGCAACTAATCTGCATGGGTTTTGTATTTGCATGAGCACAAAGAGCATATTAGCATAGTCTCACTATGGGTGCAGGGCATAATGGGTAATGGTATTTGGGTTTATTTGATCACAAATCTGTCAATATCTGTAATTCTACTGAAGAGAAACATGAAATACTGTCTTTTGTAATGTGCTACTCTCTTGCTTGTCCAAATTCTATTTAGTTAGTTAAAGAGTAAAAGCTATCCTTAGCAAAAAAGAAACTTGTAAGAGGGGCCACCCACCTGTTTCGGCCTGGTGAAATTAACCTAGGGGTGGGTGTTAGCATTAGCTCAGTTTAGAGCTATGCTGGAGGGACTGCTTCAACCCTTTGTCCCACTATCAAAGGATAGAGCTGGCAAGGCTTCTTGTGAGGCCTTTCTTTATTTTAATGGAAGAAGCTGTTTGCAGCTATTTGAGGTTTAAGACCTGAAGTCACTGAGAGAAGAGACACTCTCAGAGCTGAAATCACTGAGAGAGGAAAACCTTCTCTCTGAGCTGAACTCACTGAAGAGGCACAGTGATGGAGTAAGTGACCAGCGGTGGGCTGGACGGTGTAAGTGACCAATGGGTGGAGCTGGCGGACAGTGGGCAGAGCCAGCAGACGGTGAGGGCAGTCAGTGTGAGTGACTGGGGGTGGTGCCAGCAGACAGCAGGCATAGCCAACACATGGGACAAGTGGCCAGCGGAGGGTTGGAGAGCACGAGCGGCCAGCGGGTGGCACCAGTGGACAGCTGTTGTGAAAGACATTTCCTACATACCCTGGGTTTGTTGGGCATCTGTTTTGCACTGATTCTCCAGATCAGTACTGGTTTTGCTATTGAGTTCACATGATCTGTTAAGCTGCGTGGGATCATGTTGGAAACCTGCTCTGCACTGATTTTCCAGATCGGTGCTGATTTTTGTTATTGGGCCTTTTACATTCTGTTTTTATTACTATTAAAAGTTCTGTATACTACACTCAGACTGATGCTTGCGAGTGGGGAAACATTACCTCTTTGGGGTGCCCAGGAAATAGTGCATGATTTCCTAGAAGACTGCGGCTTGAGCCATTTGGTGCTGTAACATTATTTGGAAACCCCTAGATATAGAACCTGGCCCTTGTTCTGCCATCTCACCCTGGCAGGAGGGTTACATTTGCTATGAACTACTCCTGTAATCAGTAGCATAACTGAAGTGGTAACAGCTTATGCTGCAGTGTTGAAAGTTTAAACATTCAAATCCTGCTTACAATGCTGAAATTGCATCTAATATGATTTATTTTTACCCTTCTCCTTTGAAAAAAACAAGGAAATGTAATTTAAAAATGCTACTTTAAAAGAACATTTAGTACTGTGGCAAGCACTTGAAGTTGAAAACTGGCATTTTTTTTTTTTTTGCCTGTGAAACCTTGATTAAACCTGCTTATATGTAAATGACTTCACCAAATACAAGGCAGTTGGAATTAGGCAAATTGTCTTCCAGAACTCCTTATGGGATGGTGAACATCACCTCCTTCTATCCTCAAATGTAAGTCTTGTCTACATGGAAGGTACAAGTGTACACCAAGCACCTTTTGCCTCGTCCGCTACTGCAGCAGGAGAAGGCATCAGCAGCAGAGAGGGAGTAGGGACACTAGGCTGCTGAAATTAGCTGAGTAGATGGGTGGAGAGGCACCACAATGGGGTGGGGAGGGGAAATCAGGGTTGGTCACAGAACACCTCCACTACGTTCATGGAGCACCGATGTTCCATGGAGCACCAGTTGGGAACCACGGGCATAGGGTACATATCTTAAGGTGTGTCTTTACACTCCCAAGCAGCATTTTGCTGTCTACACTGCTATTTAGACCTCTACTGATGGGTCATGTGGTACATGTACTTTACATGCCACTTACATATGTATAGAGTGAGCTATAGCAGAAAAGCTGCAGTTCAATGCTGAGTTGTAGCAGTTAATAGAAGAAGTCTCCAAGATAGCCTTAAGATTTCATATGGTGTGCTTATTTACAGATTCTGTGATACACTCTCTTTCCAAAACACACACACAACTCTTGTTAGCACAAGTTATTTATGGATAATGAGAAGAGACTTCACATTAGAAAGAAATCTTTTAAAAAAATCACTGCCAGGTTTTGTGCATGGTAGTAGATTTTCAAAGTTAAATTATTCAGTGTTTAAATAAAAAGTAAACAAACAACAAAAGGTCTGTGCTTACAGGGAACACAAGGCACTTCCAAAATGCCTATTTAAAATCAAGCTGTTTTTTTAGCCATGGCATGTCAAAAAGAAAATTAAAAGTAAAAGTAAAAAGAAATAGATTTTTGATGCCACGGACCTATATACTGCAATGTTAGCTACTGATATTAAGAATAATGACATGAAAGTTAGTAACTAGAATGCCAGGTCTTAGCCCAATGCACACCATAGGGCTTACTTTTCAGAAGTAATAAGTAGCAGAAGCTTCAAGTGAAGTTTATGGGAAATATGGATATTCACCAATAAAAACTCAGGTCTTCAGTTTTAAAAATGTTATGGAGATAGCATTGCTACCGGAAAAAACAAAAGGCTTTTCATCATAGTAGAGCTTCCAGCCACTGCTATCAAAAGGATGTAAAATCAGTTTTACTTACATGAAAAATAAAAGGGCTGTCTTAAATCAACAATAATTAAGAAATTGAAATTTAAAATTGAGCCTGCATTTTCAATTCAATGCATGTGTTCAGCACTGCATTCATTGTCCTCCATTCTTCTTAGCCCTATGATCAGTAAAATACATCATCAAAACAATTTGAGTTACAAATGGAAGAGTTAGGTTTAAGCCAAAGCCTTGACATAATTGGAGTTTGTGTGTGAAAAGGGATTATTTAATTTTCCTATCTGCATATTAGAATATAGTGTAGTTAGCCTATGGCACAAGGTAGTATAATCCTAAGGATGGCATAGGGGTTTTTATGGGTGATTTCAGCAGCTGGAAATAGATGGAGCATTGGGATACACTGTGAAATTCCCTCACCTAAAAATATCCAGGCCCCTGGAGCTAGAGGCATTTGTGGTGGTGGCGTAAAGCTTTCTAAACCCACTACATCTACCGGTGACCATCTGTAAGTTGGGGGACTCATTTGTGGAATACTTAACTACTTTATAATGCCTTCGTGTTAGCAAACCTGACAGAGAGGAGCTGTGGAGTTTGGTGTGTCACGTTCTAAATCTTCTGGACTTGTAATAAGTACACCAACAGTTACTGATACAGTTCTTTCTTGCTTTCTTTCTCGGCCTCCATCATACATATTCTGGATGTGACAGAGAACAGAAAAACAGTCACAAAATCTGTATTGTTATACAGGAATTTAGTTTGGTCTCAAGCGAAACCCCACTTGTGACATGTCCACAGTGCAAATGTGCTAATCTAGGGCTCACATGCAGGGTCCCAGTAGGATCTTGCAAAGCTGCAGGGTATGAGCGCATGTTAAGTTGGGACCTACAGTCTGAGCACTGTTGGTTTTTTGTTCTATGTAGCCCTCACTTGACTCTGGTCCCAGCAATCCTCTGGATGTATCCCTGAGTTTCTGGTGGAAGAGAAGCAATGCTGGAGGCAGTTAGCACAGTGGCCAGAAGTGCCATGACTATCTGGCTGACTGTCCTCCCCCTTCTGCTCTTTCTCTGGTGGTGGCTCAGGCTTTTCATTGCTGTTGCACAGAGCTTGTCCAGAGCATAGAGGAAGTTGCCAGGTGGGAGGCCAAGTGCATTTGCTGCCTTTGCAAGCGGGCTGCCAGCTTTCTAATTTCTGTAAACCAGACACTGTAGCAGGAGCACAAGAACCTACTCTGCACCTCTTGCCCTGCCTCTTCTCTCAAGGCTCCACTCCTTGCCCCCCTTTTCGCCTCCCTTGTGCCACGCCACCCTGATGGGCTCCCTCTGCTCTGGTACTGGAGCGGAAGCTGTAGCCCCTAACATGGAGCCTGCCTGCCCATGAGATGCAGGTAGGAAGCAGTTGTGACTAAGCGGGGGCTGGCCCAGGTTGATAACCTGATGCCTTCTCCCTCTGACCTCCACCCACAGTAACCTGACTTTAGGTGGCCAGTCAGTACATCTCACCTGACACTGTACAGGTCCTCTGTTGGCTAGGTTTTCTGGTCAAAAACCAGACACCTGACAACCCTGAATCACAATGCAGTGGTGCAGCTCCTGGTTCAGCACAGCCAGTGGAGGGGACTTCCATCATCCCAGCCACTCCCTCTCCTTCAGGTCAATCACTTAGTCCTGCTCTGCTCTCTGTTCTTTGCTCCCCAGCTTCCCTTACCCTCCCTGGAGCTGTGTGTGCAAGAGCACCTGGACTGCATGCACTGTGAAAGTGGCCACTGGGAACCAGTCCCCAAATTTCCCTGCAGCCTCCAGCCATGGCACTCCTGGCTCCAGTTCCTCCTTGCTGCTGATCAGAGCTTGCCTGGGCCAGGGAGCAAAGTTGCAAGCTGGGAGGCAGTTTCTGGCTGCTGGGATGTTGGAGGTCATCCCTCCATTGGCCATGATCAGCTGGGAGCCCTGCCACTCCTCCTCCCTGCAGGGCAGCTGCTTGGTCCCACTCCGTTCTCTAGCCCTGTGGTTCTCAATCACTGTGCCAGGACACATTATTGTGTCATCACACAGCAGTAAGTGTGTCACAGAGATCCATGGAGATGGCTAGATTTGGCCTAGAGTGCATGGGCTGGTGTGTTCTGTAGAATTGCAATATGCTGCCAGGTGTATCACAACTTACTACAGGTTGAAAACCACTGCTCTAGTCCTCAGACTCCCACACCCTTCTCACCCTTGCTGGGGTTGTGTGTTCAAGGGCACCCAGGCAGTGTGCACTGTGATTGAGGGCCAACCCTGGAATTTCCCCATTGCTTCCCTGTGAGCCCTTATTCCTGCCTACCAGGGTGCAGCAGAGGCAGAGACAAGAGATCCCTCAGCATTGTTGGAGCACACTGAACCCAAAGCCTGGGGAGACACTTCACTGCTACACATTCAGCAGCAGCCTGGTTAGGGTGGGGGTTTTCTTTTTTAAACCTGCATTCTATGTCAAACTTCAAAACAAACAGAGAAAAATAAACAAACCAACTAACCCAACTTCTCTGAACCCCCCATTCTAAAAATTAAGATTTGCAAAGTTTCATTGTAATTGTAGGACAGCCCTGGAGAGTGACGTACCACTTCTCCTCAGAACAGATACCCACAGGCATCTTACAGTCAGCGTGACAGCCTACAGCTGGTGAGTGCCGTTCTCCGATTAGACGGTAAGTAAGCACAGAGCCTTCTCAAACTGTGGTCGTTCTACAAGGAGCTAATTATGCAGAGTAAGTACTCACATACTCCTTATGAGCACATGAGTCCCATCACTAGTTCTGTTGCAGTTCGGAAACAGGGTAGGCAGCAGAATTTTCTCATGGTGCAGTACATTCCTAGTGCTAGAGTTTCCACAGGGGGTGGTGGTGGGATCAGGCACTTTTAGATCTGTTTACTTTGACTCAGATCTGTGCACTGCAGCATGCTTGCCAACTAAAGTTTGAGCATGGGTCAGAACATTCTTAATTGAGGATTAAACCTCAATGTAGACACTCAAGCCCAGAGTTCCCTGACACAGATAAGCCGACTTGGATATCATTTGATTCTATGTTTACATTGCTATGTAGATGTAGCCATAGAAACTATATTCACTAGAAACTGGGGTTGGCAACCTTTAGTAAGGTGTATTCCCTATGCTTTCCTCCCAAGTGCTGGAGACTTGTTGTCTGTGGCAGGGGTGGGAAGAATCTGCAGGACCCGGTGGCAACATGGGGTGTGGAGTTTGTGGGACCCTGTAGCAACAATTTTCCCGCTGCCCTGGCCATTTCCTGCAGGTTGGGTCTACATGGGAGAGGGTATAAGTAGGGCTGTGCTGACAGGTGGGGGATGCTGGAGTGGTCTGGCTCCAGCCAGGATTCCCGTCAAACTAGGCACATGTGGCACTGGTTACCAAACCCTGCATTAGAACAATCCAATCTAGTCATCCTCCAGGAGTGATCAGCAACCTTAAATGAATCATCTGTCAGTGTTTAGTAGCCCTAACTTCATAATGTTGGCAATGTCTGTAGCTGACAAAATATAAAGTTAAAATAGGATCAGGCCCTTGCTGTCCAGATTTATAGGAATGGCTATTAGACAGTCTCCAAAATAGGGATGCTGCACATAAATCCCTTGTCAAACAAACACATTTCCAAACAATTCCGCAGATCTCCAGATCCAGGAGCAAACTGCTCTTGACTGTGCTAGAAAAAAGGCACTGGGTAGAGAGAATATATATCCTGGCTCAGTTCTTTTGTGCTGCATTCGCTGGCAGGTGTTGTGCTCAAGGATAACCTGAAATAAAATGCTCTGTAAAGCAACAGGTCATATCTCAAATCGTGGTCCTAACAGAAAGTATGTAATGGGGTGATCTGCTGCTTTAAGGGTTGGTGACCTGGAATTGGCTATCCCTGTACAATTAACCCTGCCTGTCGCTCCTAATGGTACGTGGCTGTTATTTAGTAGTGTGAGCTGAGTGTGGAGGAGTAGATTCTCCTGTAAAAAGTTTCAGGAAGCTTCAGAGAGGACTGCTGGGTCAGGAATGTGGGCTGAGAGCAAGTAGACTCCAGCAGGAGATGCTTGGTTTTCAAGGGAAAGGCTGCAGGCAGGGAAAGCCAGCCCCTACTTCTCCCTGCCCCTCCCTCAGCAAGAAGATGGAAGACTGGATAGGGATTTGATAACTATTATTTTAAATATTTTGTTCCATTAATAAAGCAAGCCTGAGGAAGGATGTTGTTAAACGTAAGTCTGTTTTGATAATTTGACTGAACGCTCTGAAAAGTGGGGAAATGGAGGCAGGACTGCTGCAATTGGAGCTCATGCCATAAGGAGACACTTCGGATTTGGCTGGGAAGGGAGAAACAGATACACTCAGCCATCAGTCACACATCAGCCACACAGACAACAGCTTTTCTGGCTGCAACTATCTTTGGGAACTTGAACCTTCGTTGATTTGCTGCTTCTGGACTAGACGCTCGGAAACCTGGTTGTTTCTAAGTTCCAAAGGGGTAGTTGGGTTAGTCTAGTTCAACAAAACAAACAAGGAGTCTCGTGACACTTTTAGGCTATGCCTACACTGGCAAGTTAGTTCGAATAACTTAGTCTTAGTCTACATCAGGCTTTCATTAGTTTGAATTAAGGGCATCCTTAGTTTGAACTAATAACTGCTGCCAGTTAGTTTGAACTAGCTCAAACTTATTAGTTCAAGCTAAACCCGGTGTGAGCAAGTTAGTTTGAACTAATTGGCTAGTTCAAACTAAATGGCATCCTGACCTAGTTCCCAGGGTGCTTGGACAACACCTCTTCTACCTTACTGCACAGAGCTGAGCAGGACAGCCTGTTGTGCAGACATGGCTGAGGGCAGCACCAGCAGCCAGCACCGACGGAGAGCTCCAGCCTAGACCCATGAAGAGGTCCTCACTCTGTTGGTAATGTGGGAGGATGAGGCAGTGCTCTCCCGGTTGTGGAGTACCCACTGCAACTGGGAGATATGTGCCTCTCTATCTCCCAGGCCCTGGTGGAGAGGGGGCAAAACCAGGACACGGAGCAGGTCTGCATCAAAATCAAGGGGCTCTGCCAGCAATATCACAGGGCCCGGGAGCACAGGCAGTGCTCAGGGGCAGCTCCCACTACCAGGTGCCCTTACTACCAGAAGCTCAACGCTTTCCTGGGGGATGAGAGTACTGGCCTCCCAGCCCACACCGTTGACACGGCTGAGCCCCTCTCCGTGGGTGACGACAAGGAGGAAGCATTGGTGGAGAAAGATGTGGTGCTTAAGCTGACTGACACCAGCTGGCAGGGGGCATCCCACCAGCCCCAGACTCTGGAGCCAGCCCAGAGTTTATCCTTGCCCCTGCAGTGGGCCCACCCTCATCGGAGGAGCAGGAGGAGGAGCCCCCCCACAAGGAGGACATAGGACAGAGGACATTGTTCCAGACACCTGCAGTGCCTGCTGGTGAGAAATCCCTCCCTCCCTCCCTCCTTGTGGTCAGGGCTGGCCATGCCTGTGGGACACGCACTGTGAGGGGGCACGGCCCGGGGACAGGCAGGGTCCCAGGGATTGTGGGGGGGGAGGTGGGAGGCCACCCCATGGTGCAGAGAAGCCAGGGACCATGTGGTGGAGGGGGCCAGACCTGAGCAGTGCAGGTGCCTGTCAGTAGAGGGGTGGCAGGACCATAGGTGGGAGTCTCAAGGGCAGATGGCATGTGGCCGACACTGCTGGCATGTGGCCTCAGGAGACACCCCAGGGGAAGAGCTGTGTGCAGGTCACCACTGTGGCATGGCACCCGACCTGGGCAGCACTGCACAGTGGCATCTACCTTGGGGGCCCTGTCCCAAAGGAAAGGAATTGTGAAGCAGGGAGACGGTCAGGGCGCAGCAGCTGCTGTCAGGCTGCACATAGCACTTGTGAGCTAGGTAATGGAACCCTGTTCTTTGCTTCCCTCCAGCAGCTCCAGCACCCATGCCACACGCCACTCCCAGGACACTGCTAGCCCCAACCAGGTGGAGGAAGAGGATGCCACTTGCTGGATGAGCATCTGGGGGACCTGGTCTGCCTCACTGAGGTTCCAGAGCCATGCCTGGAAGCCTGGCAGCAGATGGTGGGTGCCCACCAGAGGGCCAGCCGGGGGATGCTCCAGCTCCTCCTGGAGCTCAAGGAGCAGCAGACTGTCACCCTTCAGCACCACAGGCTTGTCCTCCAGCACCAGGCAGACAGACGAGAGGCCAGAGGGGTGCCTCTTCCCACAGTGGGCTGAGGGTGCTGCTGTCCTGGACCCTGGTGTCCCTCACCGCTGGTGCCCCAGGACACAGGGTGGCTGCATGCAGGCCCAGGGCCTGCCTCCCCCAGGGCACTAGCACTGGCCCGCCACCCTGATCCTCCTGATCCCCAAACCTCTTTCTTCCACCCCAAGCCCCCAACTCATGCAGCTCCTACTGCCAACCCTCCTCACTCCCCCCAAATCCCCTTGGTCCCCCTGAATCCCCTGTCAATAAAACCTCTGGCACTGCTTTAGAATAATAGAATCATTGGGTTGGAAGGGACCCCACGAGGTCATCTAGTCCAAAAACCTCTGCCAAAAAAGCAGGCCCACTCCCACTAGATTATCCCAGCCAGGGTTTTGTCCAGATAGGCCTTGAACACCTCCAAAGACAGAGATTCCATCACCTCCCTAGGTAGCTTATTCCAATGCTTCACCACTCACCTAGTAAGAAAGTTTTTCCTAATATCCAGCCTAGATCTCCCCAGCTGTAACTTGAAACCATTGCTCCTCGTTCTGTCCTCTGTTAGGACTGAGAACAGTCAAGCTCCATCCTCCTTGGAGCAGCCCTTCAAGTAGCTGAAGGTTGCTATCAAATCCCCCCCTCAGTCTTCTCTTCTGCAGACTAAATAAGTCTAGTTCCTTCAGTCTTTCTTCATAGGGCTTGTGCTCCAGCCCTTTGATCATTTTGGTTGCCCTCCTCTGGACTCTCTCTAATTTGTCCATGTCCTTTTTGTAGTGGGGAGCCCAAAACTGGACACAGTATTCCAGATGTGGCCTCACCAGTGCAGAATAGAGGGGAATGATCACATCCCTCGATCTGCTGGCAACAATTCTTCTATTGCAGCCCAGTATGCCATTGGCCTTTTTGGCAGCAAGCGCACACTGCTGACTCATATCCAGCTTTCCATCCACCATGACTCCCAGGTCCTTTTCTATAGTGCTGCTATTTAGTTGATCACTCCCCAGCTGTAGCAGTACATGGGATTTTTTTCTTCCCAAGTGCAGGATTTTGCACTTGTCCTTGTTGAACCTCATGAGATTTCTATTGGCCCACTGCTCCAATTTGTCTAGGTCTCCCTGAATCCTATCCCTTCCCTCCAGGGTGTCTACTGTTCCCCCCTAGTTTGGTATCATGAGCAAACTTACTAAGTGTGCAATGTATCCCATCATCCAGATCATTAATGAAGATGTTGAACAGAACTGGCCCCAGGACCAAGCCCTGGGGCACACCACTCGTTACTGGTTGCCAACTTGACATGGAGCCATTGATTCGTACACACTGAAACCGTTGTTTTAGCCAGTTCTCTATCCACCTTACAGTCCATGCATCCAACCCATACGTCCTTGATTTACCAATGAGAATGCTGTGGGAAACTGTATCAAAAGCCTTGCTAAAGTCGAGGTAAATCACATCAACAGCTCTTCCCGCATCCACAAATCCAGTAATTGCATCATAGAAGGTGATGAGGTTGGTCAGGCATGATTTACCCTTGGTGAATCCATGCTGACTGTTCCTGATCACTCTATTTTCCTCCAAGTGTTTCAGGATGGATTCTTTGAGAAGCTGCTCCATGATTTTTCCAGGGATTGAGGTGAGGCTGACAGGTCTGTAATTCCCTGGATCCTCCTTTTTCCCTTTCTTGAAGATCGGCGCTATATTTGCTTTTTTCCAGTCCTCTGGCACCTCCCCCATTTCCCATGAGTTTTCAAAGATAATTGCCAACGGTACTGCTATCTCTTCAGCCAGCTCCCTCAGCACCCTTGGATGCAGTTCATTCAGCCCCATGGACTTGTGCATGTCTAGCTTCTTTATGTAGTCCCTAACCTGACCTTCTGTCACCAAGGGCCTCTCTTCTTCTCTCCAATCTACTGTACCTAGTGTAGTGGGCTGGGAGCTGATCCTGCCTGTGAAAACTGAAGTAAAAAAAGCATTGAGCACTTCAGCTTTTTCCTCATCCTCTGTCACGAGGATACCTGCCCCATTCAGTAAGGGACCTACACCATCCTGATCCTCCTCTTCTTATTAACATACTTGTAGAACCCCTTCCTGTTATTCTTCACATCCCTTGCTAGCCGCAACTCCATTTGTCCTTTGGCATTTCTGATATTATCCCTGCAGTCCAGAGCAATGTCTTTTTATATGCCTCCTTAGTCATGTGTCCTAGCTTCCACTTCCTGGAAGCTTCCTTTTTATGCTTCAGCTCAGTGCAGAGCTCTCTGGCCACTCTGAACGCCTTCCACATTTGCTGTACTTTCTCTTTATCGGAATGGTATCTTCCTGTGCCCTTACCAGGGTTTCTTTAAAATGCAGCCAACTCTCTTGGACGCATTTCCCCTTCAAATCAGCCTCCCAAGGGATCCTGCCCTGAGGGAGCCAAAATCTGCTTTTCTGAAGTCCAGGGTCTGCATTTTGCTTCTTTCCTTTTTTCCTTTAATCAGCATCTTGAACTCAATCATCTCATGGTCACTGCCACCCAGGTTGCCATTCACTTCTACTTCCCTGATCAATTCTTCTCTATTTGTGAGCAGCAGGTCAAGAGGTGCAAGGCCCCTAGTTGGTTCCTCCAGCATTTGTACTAGGAAGTTGTCCTCAACCCTCTCCAAAAACTCCCTGGATTGCCTGTGCACTGCTGTATTGGCCTCCCAGCAGATGTCAGGGTAATTGAAGTCCCCCATGAGAACCAGGGCTTGTGATCTAGAAACTTCTGCCAGTTGTCCATAGAATGCCTCATCCACCTGCTCCTTCTGATCTGGTGGTCTATAGCAGACACCCACCATGACATCCTCCTTGTTGCTCTCCCCTCTAAACTTAACCCACAGACTTTCAACTGGTTTGTTTCCACTTTTATAATGAAGCTCTTTTGTCTTGTTGTTTTTATTGGTTTGGGACCAGGGGGTGATGGGTGGGGGTGCGTGGGCGAGTGGTCGTGCCTAGTAGCAGGCCCGCCCCTCAGCACTCCTAGCTGAGGAAGTGATTCTTCAGGGCCTTCCAGATGCTGACCATTCACCGTTGGGCTCGCTGTGTCTTGGGCACGGCATCAGGCTGCTCAAACTGCCAAGCGAGGCATTCGGCTTTGGCCTCGCAGAAGTGGAGGACCCTTCCCCCTGCAGCTCACACAGGTTGTTGAGCATGCAGCAGGCACTGGCAACCTTGGAGATGGTGCGCTTCACGAGGTGCAGTCATGTCAGGAGGGCCCTCCAGCATGTCTTGACCTGTCCTAAGGCAGGCCCCACAACTTGGCAATACCTGTTGATCCTTCTATTGAAGAGGCCTCTGCTGGCATCCAGGTTTGCAGTGTAGGGCTTCAAGAGCCAGGGGAGCAAGGGGTAGGTGGTATTGCTCATGATGAGGACAGGTACCTGCACATCCCCAAGGGTGATGGTGTGTTGGGGGAAGAAGGTGCCCACCTGTGTGCACCAATACAGGGCAGAGTTCCTGAGCATGTGGGCGTCATGCACCCTCCCTGACCAGTCCACATAAATGTTTGTGAAAGAGTCCTCAGTGGTCCATGAGGGCCTGTAGGACCATGGAGTGGTAGTCCTTGAGGTTTTTGTAGTCCATGGCCCGGTGTTCTGGGGCTCAGATGGGGATACAATGCCCCCACAGTTGGGGAAGCCAAGTGCGAGAAGGCCATCAAGGGCGTCCTGCAGGTTGCCCAGGGTGACAAGGTGGGCTAGCAGGACTCGGTTGATGGTCCTGCTGATCTGCAGGAGGCCAGTCCCCATGGTGTCCCTGCTGATGCCAAAGTGGTGGGCATGGAAAAGTAGGAATCCAGGGTGGCCATCTTCGAGACCGCGCTGGCCACTTGCTTGGCCACTGGCAAGGTGGGTCTGAATCAGGTGTCTCTGCACTGCAGGACCAGGGTGAGCTTGGGGACCAGCTCAAAGAAGGTCCGCTTGCTCATATGGAAATTCTGGAGCCACTGGTCATCATCCCAGATGGTGAGGATGATGCGTTTCCACCAGTTGCTGCTGGTTACCCATACCCAGAAGCAGCAGGGCACGGAGGGCACCATCAGCACGGCAGCTTGCAGGACCCACATGGTGGTGGTGCTGCTGCCTGCCTCCACACTGTCAGGGTCCAGGAATAGTCTCTGCCAGATGAAGAGAGCCAGTGCATAGCAGGTGTCAAGCACCCATCTGGCACGTAGCACAAAGAGACTGTGGTCCATGACCTCCTCATTCTGTATGTTGAGAGGTACAATGGGCACAGGGCTGAGCTCACATCTTCTTTTTATAGGTTTGGCTTGGGGACTGGGCCCTTCTCAGGTGCCATGCTGGCACACTTACCAGAATGCACCCCTCCTAATCTGACATGCAAGTGCCTGCCTGGACATGCTAGGTCAAATTAGGCTTCTGGTATGGACATGCTAGTTTGAATTAATTAATTTGAATTAAGTCAACTTAGTTTGAATTAGTTAATTCAAACTAGCATTTTTAGGTGTAGACATAGCCTTAAAGACTACCAAATGTATTTATCACATGAGCTTTCGTGGGAGAAAATTCCAAAGTGGGATTTTCTCCTAAGAAAGGTCATGCAATAAATTAATTTATTAGTCTCTAAAAGTACCACCAGACTCCTTGTTTGTTTTTGGTTGTTTCTAGCAGCAGTAAACTTTCAATTTGAATTCTCAAAACCAGGCCATGATTGGAAAATACAGGTATGTTTGCCCCGGGTTCTGCAATTTCTTTCAGAGTAGGACTTTAATTTCAGTGTGTGGCCCAGAAACAGCAATGGCTTTACTTGTTGCTCTTGTCAGAGATACTGGAGTGAGCCCTTATTCTTGAACCTTGAATATGAAGAGCGAATAATTTGGGCCTAGCTCCAACACAGAGTTCTAAGGGGTATAAATTAAGGCCAGATGTGTAAACCAATTGAATTTAAAGGATGAAAATCCATGCTGGGCTTCTGTGGTGCAATTAAGGACATGGGGACAGATTTAAAAGGCACCTAAAGATGCTGTAGGAACCCAGTTAGCCAGAATGCCTTTGCAAACCAGATCTCTGGTCCTTGGAGATGCTGAGCACTAGCATATTTCATTTAAGCATTTGGGAGTTGTGGCATTCAGTGTCTCTAAGTATTTAATCATTTCACTAATGCAAGGATGTCAGCTGAAACCATGGAAGAAAGAGAAATATCAGCTATTACAACTGCTCAGGTGAATGTCATCGAGGTCACACATAAAAATTTACCATCATAAACCCCTGTATGAAAACTTTTTTCATCAATGAAAACATTAAATATTAAAAGTGAATCCTGTCTGTCAACTATAAAATATTGTAGGCTAAATAAGCTCCAACTAGCTGAATCAGTGGTAGCTGCAGGGTCAAATGCATATGTAATCCAGACATGAAATTGATGCTTACTGGTGAGGCTATCATTAAACTAAATAAAATCATGTAATGGAACAATTGGAAAGTATAGTTACCTGAGGCAGGTATATAACATTATCAATAGGTTTTACAAAATGTAAAACAAGATCCTCAGTGTGTCAGTTAGCACAGATCCATTGAAGTCAGTGAAGTTATGCTAATTTATATGAGGTAAGGATCTGGTTTATCTTTGACTATGAATATATGATTAACATATTTTCAGTAATTGACATTTATACATTACACTATAGTTTAGATACAAACAGGAGTGAGTTTCATTCCACAGAAAGCACTTTTAAACTGTTAGGAAAGGGACAGATCTCCACAACTCCAAGCTTTGTGTGTTCTGCTAAGAGTTCTGGGGAAGTCCATCTCATTTGGGTTATAAATTAAGGTTGTGATGGGTTACTTTATTTTACATCTTCCTAATAGCTGTTTTCTCACTGCTTGTAGTATTTCAGGGTACAGTAGGCTTAGTAGGACTTTTAGTTTGACATTCATTTCCTTTGGGTTACTCTCTCACCTCCTCTAGTCACAATCCTCTTCGGGTTGGTATGCAAAGAATTTAAACTTTTTCCATATCACCATATTGTTAGAATTTAGACTACTGTGAAAATTATTCCCTTTTATTGCTAGCTACAAGTGTAACTTGAGCAACTCTGCCAGAGAATAAAGCATACTTTTAGCTCATCATTTTGGACTATGTCTCTTCTTAAAGGTAGTTTTAACTGCACACAGGTTTTCATTTGCATGTTCAGAGGCAGAATATGAACTATGTTTCCTTGGAAACTTTAAAGGTCTGAAACAATCATTTCCATAAACAATGCTGTCATCAAAATTTCACCTTCTTCAGTTGAAGGAATGAAAATGTAAACATTTCCAATGCAAATAGGTACTATTTAATAAGCAGTCATTCTAAAAAAAGCCCTCTCTGTTGGATTTCATAATGACCACAAAGTTTCCATCCTTAAAATAATTCCAAATTATAATGTAATTTCATATGTAGACTTTCAAATTCAAACATTTATCTCTAATTGCCATGCGAAACATTACTGCCCTTTCCTCTGGGTAAGGCAAAAACAACTGTCATTCCCATTTTAACACAGCTGGTTTCCACCTGTCAAGAGCATTTTACTTGCTTTAATTATTCTATTCATAACTCCTGATACTCTTTAAAGGTTTGCATAGAAATTCCTTCAAACTCTTATATGTTCGGTGATCTGTGCTGACTCAAAATATTTTTTCTGCCATAGATACCTATTTTATAGTATTTACCTAACCAGACATAGAGACATTAGGAAAAATTTTTTTTTCTCATACTGCTGAGAAGTTTAAGAAAACACAAAAATCTATTGCACACCTACTTTGTTACACTTACCTATGTACAACACATTCATTAGAAAACACCACACATAGGTGCTTTCCTGAATGGGGCAGATATCCTTGTGGTGGACAGTGTGGAAAAGGCTAAAGTACGCAATGTTTTTTTTACCTCAGTCTTCACAGGCAGGGTCAGTTCCCAAGCTGCTACACTGGGTGATGCAGAATGGAGAGAAGGAGAGCAGCCCTAGGTGATGAAAGGTCAAGTTAGGGACTACTTAGAGAAGCTGGATGTGCACAAGTCTTTGGGGCCGGATGAACTACATCCGAGAATGCTGAGGGAATTGGCCAGTGTGACTTCAGAACCTCGAGCCATTATCTTTGGAAACTCATAGAAAATGGGGAGGTCCCAGATGATTGGAAAAAGGCAAATATTGTGCCTATCTTCAAGAAAGAGAAAAAGACGGACACAGGGAACTACAGGCCAGTCAGCCTCACCTCAATCCCTGGAAAAATCATGGAGCAAGTCCTCAAAGAATCAATTCTGAAAGATTTGGAGGAAAATAGAGTGATCAGGAACAGTTAGCATGGATTCAACCAGGACAAATCTTGCCTGACTAACTCTTTTGCCTTCTATGATGATATCATGGGATATGTGGATATGGGAATAGCTGTTCATGTGATATACCTCAATTTTAGCAAAGATTTTGATATGGTTTCCAACAGCATTCTTGTCAGCAAGTTAAGGAAGTATGGTTTGGATGAATGGACCGTAAGGTGGACAGAAAGGTGACTAGATCATCAGGCTCAGCAGGTAGGAATTAATAGCTCAATGTCTAGTTGGCAACCAGTAACTAGTGGAGTGCCCCAGAGATCGGTCCTGGGGCTAGTTCTGTGGAACAACATCATTAATGATCTGGATGATGTGATAGATTGGACACTCAGTAAATTCATGGGTGACACCAAGCGGGGGGGAATGGTAAACATGCTGCAGGGCAGGGATAGGATTCAGGGAGATGTAAACAAACTGGAGCATTGGGTCAAATGAAATCTCATGAGGTTCAACAAGGACAAGTGCAAAATTCTGCACTTAGGACGGAAAAATCCCATGTATGGCTACAGGCTTGGGACCGACTGGCAATGTAGCAGCACTGTAGAAAAGGATCTGGGGGTTATGGTGGATGGGAAGCTGGATATGAGTCAACAATGTGCTCTTGTTGCCAAAAAGGCCAATGGCATATTGGGCTGCATCAGTAGGAGTGTTTCCAGTAGATTGAGGGATGTGATTATTCCCCTCTATTTGGCTCTGTTGAAGCTACATCTGGAATACTGTGTCCAGTTTTGGACTCCATACTACAGAAAGGATGTGGAGAAATTAGAAAGAGTCCAGTGGAGAGGAACTAGGCTAATTTAGTCTGCAGAAGAGAAGACTGAGGGGTGATTTGATAGCATCCTTCAACTATTTGAAGGGATGCTCCAGAGAGGAAGGAGCTAGGCTATTTTCAGTAGTAAAAGGGGACAGAACAAGGAGCAATGGTTTCAAGCTGCAGCTGGGAAGGTTGAGGTTAGATATTAGGAAAACCTTTTTCACTAAGAGGGTGGTGAAGCACTGGAATGGGTTACCTGGAGAGGTGGCAGAATCTTCATCTTTGGTAACATTTAAGGCCTAGTTGGACAAAACCCTGGCTGGGATGACTTAGTGAGAGTGGTCTTACATTTAGAAAGGGGCTGGACTAGATGACTTCCTGAGGTCCCTTCCAACCCCATGATTCTATGATTTTGTGATTAGTAAATAAATTATTGTTTTCCACATTGCCACTCTCATGTTCCCCCATAAACTAAACACAAAAAAACCATAGCTTCCCTTCAGTTGCTGTTTGTGTTCCTTATTACAATGCTGGACCAAAGAGGTCTACGTAGGAGAGTTCAGAGCTACAGACACTAAGGTTATGTCTACACTGCAACAAAACACTCCTGGTTCAGCTGACTCAAGCTCGTAGAAATTGGGCTGTGAGGCAATAAAAGTATAGCAGATGTGTTCAGACTTGGACTGGAACCTGAGTTTTGGGATTTTCCTGTCTCATGAAGTCTCAGTGCTGGACTCAAGCCCAAGTCCAAATATCTACACTCCAATTTTATTGTCGTGGATCCTGAGCCCCTGCAAGTCTGAGTCAGTTGACCCATGCCAGCCAGACCTGTTTTACAGCAGTGTAGACAGACCCTGAGTGATGCCATTCTGCCTGAACTGATTGGCTTCTTAGTCCTTTTCAAAAAACTTTCAGTAATCTTCCATATTAAATAGTATTGCTACCCTATTGCTCAATACCTAGTTCTACATTAAAATCTGTACTAATATTAATGTTAATAATAATAACAATAATATATTTTAACAAGAATCTTAAAACACTTTGAGGAACTGGTATTATTATCTACATTTTTCAGATGGGGAAACAAAAGCAAAGAGAAGTCAAGTGACTTGCCAAACCACACCACAAAGCAGTGATAAAATTGGATCTAGACAAATGTCCCTTGATTTCCAAAGTGAAATGGTTTCATTAAAGTCAATGGCAAAACCCCTATTGATTATGCTGAGGCCAGAATTTCATTCCATCATGCTGACTGATAGATTATGCTGAGGCTGAAAGAACTGATTTGTCACCAAAATGCTTTTCCGTTGTTATATTATGATTTCATGTCTGTGTTCATAGTTAAGTACATTTAGAGTATATACTCTGACTTACATTTTCTGTATTTGTATTCATTTTAAATTAGATATAGTATGGACACTTCATTGAGACATAGACAATATATTTGGTTTATTTCCCCAAACATAATTCAGGGATCAGAAAAGGAAACAGAAGCAAATGTCCATTAAAGTTATTAAAAAAATACAGTGAAGAAACTGGTTTGCTTTTTTTCCCATAATTAAGATGCTATGAAAACTTGCAAGTGTGAACAGAATACTAAATGTAAAATATGTCTCTAGACATGTTGTTTCTTCTTACTGTATGATGTCCCATACATAAAATTTCTGGTAATTTTTTAAGGTACCAACATGCATTGTTTTTAAAAAAGTCAGATAGGAGTAGAAAAAATCAACTTTAAAACCAATTAAATCAAATTTATGGATATGAAAATAATTTTTCACAAAGAAAATTATGTATCGAAAAGTGTAAAATTTAATGTCTAAAATATTTTATTACCATCTTTGGTCCAAATTCATAGTCTAATTTCCACATCAGATAAGTTAGACCTGGAATGAATCTAGTTCTTAAGTACATTGTCTTTGGTTCTGTGAGATGTTTAGCTATTATATCTCAGATTTATCTCCACCTCCTTTAACCTGGTGACTATTTTTTTGAATACAAATGTACACATGGAAAGGCAATTCCAAAACTACATAAGTAGTTAGTAGCTCTTTATTTTCACTTTAATTATTTTCAGAATCTTTCTCTCTTTTGGGGCTGGTCTTACTTCCCTTTGTCCCTTTGTCCCTTTATTTTTAAGTGTGAGTTTCATCTAAAAAAGTTGAAATATGCCAATACTAAATTAATCCACTATCTAGATGAGATAAAAAAACCTTCAGAATTATGTGAACTGATGACATAGATTAAGCAAAACAAAATGTCCTAAGTGATCAATAAGCATTCATAAAAATGATCAATATAAATAGTAAAAAATTTACCTGTATGGCATTGGTAACATTCCAGCCTGCTTCCCAAGTGGTGATCAATTTGATCTCTGCACCTTGCAAGTGAGCCTTCGATTGGTATCCTGGGTCTTGGTGACAGACATTAAACTCCAGGGTCATGGTTGCATCTGGGTCCTCTCTTTCCTCGCTGTGGGTCTTGTTAAGCTCATCCCTTCTGGCAAAATTCACATTTTCTTCATCAGCATCTAGGCAACCTTTCCATCTTCCCAGCCTGAAAAACTGAGACTGTGTACCTCTAAAGCGATGGGGAAGAGATGAAAGAGTCTGCTTTAGGAAAGCCATCCTGAGTACCAGCTATTAATATCAAATCTTTTCCTGGATGCCTTTATTTTTTTGCAGGAGTTGTGTATTATTATTCCCTTTGTTAGACTGGCATTGACACTGTAGCTATGCTTTATGAGGTGTGTTGGCCTTCAGCTTTTTATTTGTGTCAATTTCAAATGCCAAACTAAAGGAACATCCCTAGGGTCTTCAAGGTGCTGCTCAGAGTCAATGAGGTTTAGTAGCCTGCAAGCTGAAATTTACAATTCAAATCCTTTTATTTATGATAACTACATAGACCACTCATTCGTGAAGAAGCAACAAGTTGTTACAAGAATCTGGTCCTGGAAATTATGCAAGAATGTTTTTCAATTCAAGTAAATATTCCTCAAAAAAAATACTGCATTAAAAAGCAGAATTGACTGACAGACATCAACAAAATGAAAGTAATATATACAGAGAAGCTAATAGAGTAGGCTGTTTCTGGCTTAAATAAATATTTATTACATTGTCTGTGTGCTAAGTAGTTTCCTCATGCTTAGACAAAATTATATCATTCATATGTAATTATATCCTAACAGCTTTAAAAAACTTATTCAAAATTAAATAACAAAATGAGGGGAATTACATACAAGTAACTATCTGCTTTTCTGGATGTAAGAATTTTCTGCTCTTACTTAGTGTCTACAGAGGTCAGTAGAACTTTAAAAATGTTTTAAGATCATAAGCTCAAAGTTTAAAAACTTCTAGCATATTATAATTATTTCTATTTCACAGTATTTTCATGGGGACAAGTAAGCATTTTTTATGCTGTTTACCTCTGTCCATTTCAGGGCTATAAATAATGATACATTAGCCTTTACATACCACAAGCCCCCCAAAATTATATCTACTTTGTTTCTCCTACTTTTGCAGAGAGGCATCTGGGACTTATGCAAAAAAGGAAAAGAAAGGAAGTGGTGTTAGAGGATTCAAAAGTTTCACGGTCATCTCTTCCCATTTTCTTTCAACACCTGTGAATTGACTTTTCCCCATGCCTGCATATCAGTTTCTAGGTATAGGTGCTCTAGAGTCCCAGTCTTCTAACTGTTCCCTTGCTCATATTCTCATATTAGCTCAGTGCAAAAACTTAACCTAAAATGAGTCAATCAGCCCTTAAACTCCAGGACTTGCTGTTTTTCTTTGTTTCCCAATCAGTTTCTTAAAAACAGACTGGCATGGTGGCTGTCGCCTTCTACTACCCCAGGCCTTTCTGTCTTCCCAGCTCTCCGTTCCCCTTCCTTTATAGCTGGGCTTTTTTCTCTTATTGGTCCCAGCATGTTTTCAGGAACGGCCTTGCTGGGGTTTTCAGGAATGGCCTTGCTTACTGTAACAGGGAAAGACTCTCCTCTCACTTCTGTGTATGCTTGGTGTGGCATTTGCAAACCCTATTAATACTCTCTTGCTCTTTACCTTGGTTGCCAAAGGCTACTTCTCGGGGGGGGGGGCTTACAATGCAAACCTCTTGCCCAGAAGTTGTAACCAGAAGGCATGTGGTTGCAATGTTGACAGGTACCATATCACGATCCTCTGATTCATCTTTTATATCATATTCAAGGAGAGCAGGAAGGCATCATCTGTAATTAAAGTGAATTTGTTCCCCAGGGGATAGTATGGTAGGCTTGCTACCACCCACTTGGTGGCCAAACATTCTTTCTCTATCACTAGAAAAGACTAGCCAGAAACTGTTGGGTGTTTTTCTCTTTCTGTCTCTTGGGAGAAAGACCATCCCTAGCCATACTTCTGATTCACTTGTTTGCAATACAAATATCTTCCTGAAGTTTGGACTATGCAAAGCTGGGTGTCTGTGGAGTATGTCCCTTTCACAGGTGAGCATCCTAAAGACAAGTGTAGGGATAGTCTAGTTAGTTAGTTAGTTAACAGGGCTGCCATGGTGGTGTAATGCATGTGAACCAATGATAATAGTCAGCTAGGCCTATGAAAGTCCCCATTTGCCTTTTGGTGCTGGGAGTTTTGTATGCCTGAAGAAAACAAACCAAACGGGAAACTTGCCCTCCACATACCATGTATCCTAGGTGACAAGCAACCTGTTTTTCTTTTCTGCACTTGTGAATTAGCCATTTACGCAGCTTCCCTCTGATCAGAGAATGGCAGCTGTTTTGTTCAGATGAGAATTCCAGTCCTTGCTATTATAACTGACACCATGGTTCCAAGTACGGCACTGAATATTGATTATGCTGTTGGAGTAATTGGTTCCTAACATGCAAAAATAGCTCGTTTGAATACAAGTTCTCTGGATCAATAGATCCATGGGCACACCTAAAGCTCAGCATGTCACTTTGCTGAAGTTGGGAAGTGCATTGAATTTAGGGAGTGTATTTGAGGTTCAGATTATGGGCCAGCATTATCTCCCATTTCTCACTGAGCCTTGTGTTGAAGATTTTGAAAGCTTTCTTTAGTTTTCTCTTATTCTGGGGTTGGAAGGATTTCCAGAAACAGCTGATTTTCTCACTATATGTTTCCCCTTCAGCTTTTGTGCTCATTTCATTTGAAATTTTGCTTGTGAGGATCCAGAAAACATCTGTATTGGCAAATGTGTTGACAGTAGTAAGAGAAAACTGTAGGGTATGTCCACACGTATGTTTTAAATCGAAATGACACTGGTTATTACAATTTAAAAAAGATTTGGTCCACACAACATTTTCTTGAATTGAAATGATGAGCTCCCTCATTTTGATTCAAGAAAAGGTAGGTCGATACAATAAAACCAACTTTGAAATCAAAATGACCATTGAATCAAAATGGTCATTTCTAAACAACGGCCTTCGGATGCATGGTTTCAAAACAACCTCCAACCTCTGCTCGAACTGAAAACCAAAAAAAATAGTAGGAAATGGGAGACATCCTTTTCCTAATCTACCCATATCCAAAAGCCATCAGCACAGTAAATGGAGCTTCATTTGCATTGACTATGGAGAGCTAGGCTCCAAAGCAGGAACTGCACTGAACCCTGGGACTGAAGAAACAGGAACTGCACTGAACTCTGGGATTGAAGAACCAGGGAAGCTTTGCATGATGGGGGATCTCACACCAACACGAACAAACTCAGCAATTATCAGACCATTATAGTCATAGACATGATAACTGATATGCAAAATATGGAGTCTGCCTGATTGTATTGTGAGCTTCTCTGAACCTTTACACCCAGCCAGGAATGTGTATTGGCCACTTAAACAAGTCCTTATAAAAAAACCTTTACCCACATCCAACAGTACTGTAGTGTGTGTCCTGTGCAAATCCTGATTGAGAACTGTCTGAATCCTGTGTGAGTCTGGATTGAGTCCTGATGCTTGGATCTAAAGCTGCATCATTTCCACTGGGATTTGGCTTTTCTTCTTTGCTGATTGCTGTGGGAGCTTTGTTTCCATCCCGCCTCTGACCCTGATCTGCACAACCTGGAAACCTTTCTGCTACACAGAGTGGTGAGACCTCCCCCCCGCCCCCAGCTTCTCTCTCTCTCTCCCATCTCTCCCTCTTTGTTAATTATGACTCTCTTTCTCTTGGCCTGATGCAGTAGAATCTATGTAATATTATAGCTGGGTGTTTTTCTTTCCTTCTGTGTTTATCAATGCTGTAACTGGGTATTTTGGGGTATTCTTCTCTCCTTTTGTAATTACTATTATTATTATTAGTGCAAGTTTTAGATACCTAGCAATAAAATGCCTTTTGTTATCAAGCCAGTTTCCAGACTTTTCTAAGCCATCATTCCCTCTCCTTTGTTGTCTTGGTTTCTTTATATTGCTTTGCAGCAATGCTTCTAGTACCTAGCCAAAGATCCCTGTGATGCCCACAGCCCTGTAAGGTTTGCTCATTGATGGGGACATTAGCCTGATTGGGGCATATAAGTGTGACAGCTGACAAGTGCTGTTTTGACCCAGCCTGATTGAGTCCAGGGGCACATAAGGGTAGCAGCAGAGAAGTGCTGTGTGACCCAGCCTCCTGAGTTCAGGGACACATAAGGGGTCAACTGAGAGTGCTGATAGACCCCGTCTGCTCAGACGCACCTATATAGAAACACAAGTGACGCAAGCAGCACACTAAGGCTGTGCTCACACACAGGGGGTTATTTCGATACGGTTGTGTCGAAACAACTTGTATCGAAATAACGCCTTATTTCGAAATAACTTATTTCGAATTAACAAAATGTTAATTCGAAATAAGGAAAAAAGCGGGAATCAAAATAGCATGTTCACGCAGTGGGCATGCTATTTCGCTTCAGGGGCAGGGCATCATGGTCGCCTCACTGGGCCATGTCGGCGGCCATGTTGCTAGCCAATCCCATAAAAGCCGGCCCCGACCTCACTTCCCTGTCCACTCAGGCTAGCAGCATGCTGCAAGCGATGGACTGTGCCCGGCAGCACAGACGGCGCCGTGCGACCCAGGGACCCTCTGCCCGTCTGCAGAGTGTCCTGCACATGCGGGAGACACTGTTTGTGGACCCAGAGGGTGCCCAGCCTTCACACGAGGCCTTCATCCTCCTCGTCCTCAGGGCAGACCTCGTGCCCCTGCCCTCCTCTGTGCCCCGCCAGCTCTGGGTTCGGGAAACCAGCCCAGACTGGTGGGAGCAGGTCGTCCTGCGCACCTGGGGTGACAAGGACTGGCGGCGGAACCTCCACATGACAAGGGCCAGCTTCACCACCCTGGTCATGGAGCTCGCCCCGCACCTGCGCCACAGGGACACCCCCATGAGGCCTGCCATCCCCGTGGACAAAAGAGTGGCCATTGCCTTCTGGAAGATGGCCACTCTGGAGTCCCACAGGGCAGTGGCACACCTCTTTGGAGTCGGGCGGTCCACCATCTGCACCATCTTCCGCGAGGTCGCCAGGGCCATCAACCGGGTCCTGCTGCGGCGCCTGGTGAGAGCAGGGCAGCTTCAGGACATCATCCCTGGGATGGCTGCCCTCGGTTTCCCCAACTGTGTGGGGGTCCTTGATGCCACCCACATTCCCATGAGAGCCCCAGAGCACAGGGCTGTGGAGTACCACAACCAGTGAGGGTACCACTCCTTGCTCCTGCAGGCTCTCATGGACCACTGGGGCCTCTTCCAGAATGTCTACATCAGATGGCCAGGGAGGGCCCATGACGCCCGGGTCCTCCGGAACTTGTCCCTCCACCGGGACATGGAGGTGGGCACCTTCTTTCCCCGTCACGACATCCATCTTGGGGGCGTAGCAGTGCCCATCCTCATCGTGGCCGACGCGGCCTACCCCTTGCGGCCCTGGCTCATGCGGCCATATGCAGGGCCCCTGGGCCCGAGCCAGCAGCTATTCAACCACTGTCTGACCAGCTGCCGCCAGGTGGTGGAGCAGGCATTCGGCCGCCTCAAGGCCCGCTGGCGGTGCCTCCTCACCTGTCTCCACCTCGCGGAGAGGACCCTGCATGTGTGGTCCTCATCGGGGCATGTGTGGTCCTCAACAATTTCTGCGATCTGTGGGGAGAGCCCATCCAACCAGCATGGGAGGCCGAGGCCCGACTCCTCGCTGTGGACCTCACAGAGCCCGGACCCGTGCCCACAAGAGAGCAGCCATCACAATGGGCCCTCGCTGTGCGCGATGCCCTCCAGATCGCCTTCATGGAGGGGGACCTGTAAGGGCCAGGCCCGCCCTGCCCCACACCACCCTCCCCCCCCGTTCACCCACAGCCAGCCCCCACCAGTCCACCCGCACTGTCCACCAACCCCAATAAAAACACTGATGACCACAAACGGTGCAACAGGGGTTTATTCACAATGGGGGTTTGGGGCAGGGAGGGAGGCTCCGGGGGTGTCGGGGAGGGGGCAGCAACTTGGGTGGGGAAGGGCGTGCAAAAGTCTGGGGGGAAAGGGGGGGTCAGGCAAGGCCTGTGGGACGCTCCGGGGGGGGTGGCGTACCCCGCCCACGCCCACGCCCACGCCCACGCCCATGCCCATGCCCATGCCCATGGCTGCCCTCTAGCCGGCGTCGCCTCTGGAGTGGCCCGGGTGGCGACCTGTCGGCGGGCTGTGGCAGTGGCAGCTGTGCGGCGAGCTCCCTTATGGCGGCTGGCACCTGGTCCGCGAGGTGACCCACGGTGATGGCCAGCTCGCTTTTGACCTCCACAGAGTGCTCTAGGAGCGGGACGGCGGCGTCCTGCCTCTGGCGCTGCTCCCAGCGCCACGCCTGGGTTGAGGCCTCCATCCTTTCACCCAGGTCCTCAAGGGCCTCGAGGAGCTCTGAGCAGGTGCATGGGGCCCTCCTCCACCGCCGGGGTGCCCGGGGACTCTGGCGTCCGGCTGCTGGTGATGATGGCAGCTGGTGCGGAGCAGCCCTGCGACCTGCCGGAGGGAAGCAGAACACACAGTTGGCCCCTGCTGCCTGCTGGCCCTGTCTGTTTGCGCCTGTCTACAGCACACACCCCTGCCCTGACTGCTAGAAGGTCCCAGGATCGCATGGGACATTGCCCTGAGGTGGGGTTCCCAGTCACCAAGGCCTCAGAAGGGGGCCAGGATAGTACCCGGGGGGGGACATTGGGGGACCCTGGGCAGAGATGTTGTCTGGCTGGGGTAGTCGTCGGGGTTTGGGGGCCCTGGACCACCTGCCTGCACAGATCCGTATCCTATGGCAGTGCAGGCCTCTTCCACCCCTCCAGTCAAAAGCCTGACAAACCCCTGTATTTTAGACAGACTGCCAGACTGGGGCTGTGGGGATAAAAAGAGGAATGGGACGGTACACAGAGGACCATGTCCTCCTCCTGCCTGCCATCTGGGAACCGGACCCTGGGGGCGCACATGCTAGTCGTGCCCACAGGGGTGAGCTGGACTCAGTCACACCTCAATCTAGGGGGGGGTCCCCCATGGCTACCTGCCAGTGGTGTGGCCTGCATGCTGTCCACCCCACCCGAGATGCAGCCGCATCTCCACCAGCCGGCCCCTGTCCACCACCCCCGGGCGCACAGGCCCCTGTGCGCCCAGTGCCACCCATCCCCTTGGGACGCTTGGCCAAGGGGGGGGCCTTTGCACCCACCAACCCTGTGCCCTCCCTGCCTTGGTGCCCAGCCCTGGCCCCCTCGCTGCCTGGGACCTGCTGGACAGGCCCAGCCCTGTTTGCCTCAGGGGGGTACTTACCCACAGGGGCTCCGGAGGTCCATAGCGACGTCCCTGGCTCGGTGTCGGACCCAGGGGCGGTGGTCGGCCCCTGGTCCTCCACACTGCTCTCCGCTGCGGGCCCAGCGAAGAGCTCGGGGCTGCTGGGGGTGGCCTCCGCCACAGGTGTGGCCGGAGGCCCCCCGACAGAGACGTCGGAGCCTGGGGCCTCTGGGTCCAACGAGGGGCTCCAATGCCCTCCTGAGTCCACGGCCTCAGCAGGGTGGCTGCTGGGCTCTGGACACAGGAGGGCATGGAGCTCCTCGTAATAGGGGCAGGTGGTGGAGCTCCCTGCCCCCTGAAGCTCCCGGGCCTCCCTCGTCTGGGCATGCTCCTGGCAGAGCGTCTTTATTTTACTGTGGACCTGCTCCATTGTCCGCAGATGGCCCACCTCGGACATCTCCGTGGCGATGTCCGCGTAGATGTCCCGGTTCTGGTGTGATGATCGGAACTGGGACAAGATGTCTGGCCACTGCCAGACCCCCAGCAGGCACAGGACGTCGTCCCTGGACCACACTGGGGCCCTGCACCCTCCCCCCGCCGGCAAAGGACCCCGCCTGGGATGCCATCTGCCTGTCAGGCAATACCCACGCTACCTGACAGGCACGCCCAGACAGGAACTTCCTGTTCCCCAGGGTGCTGAGCACCCTGGGAGGAAGGTCAGACGGTTATTTTGAAACAACCGTTGTTTTGAAACAATGTGTTCGCACGGCGTTGTTTCGAAACAAGTTGCTTCGAAACAACATTGTTTCATCCCCGCATGGGGTTTACTTGTATCGAGACAACGCCGTTGTTTCGAAACAACGGTTCCCGTTGTTCCGAAACAACCGTGCATCGTGTGAACAGCCTAAATCTTATTTCGAAACAACCTCTGTTGTTTCGAAATAAGAGGGCTGTGTGAACACAGCCTAAAGAATTACCATCTTCCCCAAAGAGAAAGTAACCCTAATAAATGAGCATACCACGAATTGGTGGGCAAAGTTGGTAACACCGCCACTGGCCGGATGGCGGGGGCAGAGATTGCGGGGTGCTGGCATCCCCTACCACTTGCAGGATGGCAGGCATGGCTTCCCCCTGCCCCCGGCATCTCCCTGTGCCCGGCCAGTGGCAGGGGATGCTGGGTGCAGGGGGATCCCTGACCCCACCGCCCTGCATTGGTAGGGGATGCAGGTGCCCTGCGATCCCTGCCCCTACCTCCCGGCTACTGGCGAGAGATGCCGGGCACCCCATGATCCCTGCACTGGGGGCTTTTTTCCCCTGTCACTGGCTGTCCTAGGGAGAGCCAGGCAGGGGACTGGGTGGTAACATGGCCCTGCCAGGGGGCCATGTTGTCACACCTCCCAGGGTGCCCCTCTCCTAAACTGAACTAGCAAGTCCTGTGTCTGGACATGCTAGTTTGATTTTTTTGTTTGTCTGGACCTGTTAAATCGATTTAGCTTGAATCAATATGACTTTTATATCAATTCATTTTAAATTGATTCAACTTGAATCGATTTTACAATGTGCGTGTGGACATAGCCATAGTGTTTTCTCTGTGTTATGCAGTGATTCCAACTTTTTTCAACAATGAACATTGCCTTGGTGCACAGCGTCTGGTGGTAATTTCGGTTGTTTGCCAGTTGCTTCAGAGTTTTTGCTTTAAAATCAACAAGCTTAGGATGATCTGGGAGATACATTAGCACAGTCCATGGCAGGCAGCAAAGCACAAACTCAGCCACTGATGTGGTACGACAGGGGTACGGATTTGGCTGTCAGTACTGCATTTGTCTCACACTGTATAATACCAAGCTTTCAGTTTGTTTGCATGGTTGAAAATGGCCCTGAATCAAATGATGCAAGGTTTCATGTCTTTCATTTCTTCTGTAGGAACAGCTGCTGACAGTGCAGTGTTAATCAGATGAACAGGACAGGCAACATGTATCTGCTCCAGGTTACAATCGAGTTCAATCACCCATGCAAACTTAGCCATGTAGGAGCAGAACCTGTGTTAGTTGTGGTCACATTTTCTCAAGTTAGTTAAACAAACAAGGATGCCTGTGGCACTTTAAAAGACTGACAAATTTAGTTATCGCATGAGCTTTCATGGGAGAAAATCCCACTTCTTCTAATGCTTTGAAGAGCCATCTTCAAAGCACCTAATGAAGTGGGATTTTCTCCCACAAAAGCTCATGAGATAAATTTGCAAGTGCCACAGGACTCCTTGTTTGTTTTTGCTGAACGACTAATACGGCTACCCCTTTGGACCTTGTCAAGTTAGTGTATCTCAAAACATGTCAGTTATTGCTGCTTCAACAAAACACATATCACAGATGGGAAGAATGTCACATCAGCACAAAATAATGCAGATTTATTCACTTGGAAATAAAAAAGAAAGACAACAAAAGGCCAAGAAATGGACAGTCTAAAGCACCAGGCAACTTGTCAAAAATCAGACTAGACAACACATTTCCATCAATTTGTTGCATCAGTTTAGATAATAAAGCATCATCCTTTTATTTCAGATACTGACAAGCAAGGTTGACTGTGTGCATTCAGAAGGGGTTTTGCTTTTGGACACTATTGTTGCACAAAGTCACCCAAAGTTCTCTCTTCTGTCCATCGAGAGGAACAACGTGCACGAATTTATTGACATAATTGTGCTGTGTCCTCTTTGGCATCAAAGCCTGGATGAGAACTCCTGATATTTACTGCTTAACCCAAGTTTACTTTCTTGTTAAGCTTCTTGTGCCATTTGCTTTTGATGTGCTCCTTTATTCTGTCAGTGTATGCACTGACTTCAATGCTGCAGTACTTTAAACTCAATGCATCCTCTTCACACCCATCTTTACTTTTCTAGAAGATTTCTAAGCACTGATTTTCTTGGTAGCATTCAGGCATAAGTTTGCATTTTTGCTCCATGTTTACCTTTTATGTTAGCTTTATCCATGGAGGATTGATTGTTTAAATGCAGCGCCACACTAAACAGACACAAATAAATGAGTGGGCAGTATCTACTTATGAGGCCATCAGAGTGCTATGTGAACACTTTGATTTTCTGACCTCTGCCATGTGTATATTCTATGCTATACACTATCAAACCACTTCAGTCTCAGAGCTTCAGGACCCAACAATTGTGTAAAGTGTCAGGGATTTAAAAAAAATGCCTGAAAAAATAGTGAGTGGCTTGATAAATTGGTGAATATTGGCAAACATGGAAAATACTGAACATTACCTACCTGAAATAACAAGTCTGTTTTACTGACAAAATGCAGATATAGCTATGCATGCTCTAAGAGTTCACATCTACATCATCTATCACTGCATCTTGTTTGAAGACACAGCTTAAAGTATTAGAATTTCTTTGCTCCATGAAGAAATCTGAGAAGCCTGTTAGCCTCTTTGGGTCCAGCTGCAGAGGGGCATCTCTGGAATGCCCTTCTGTGGCATCTTCTGCTTTGCTTTGATCCACTGTGGCGTCTGTGGTCTCCACTATACCTATTCAGCCAGGATTGCTTTTATCACCCCTCCCCATTGTTTCTCTCCATTTTGGTCTTCAGCAATTCTTCCACCTGGGCTGGGAGGTAAGTATGTCAGTGTCCTTAATGGGGATTGGAATCCCTAATGTTTCTGCTGGTGTGTCTTCCTGGGGTGCTTGCACTAAAGGAAGCTTCATTAAAAGTTTGGGGAAATATGTCCAGTCTTAGTACGAGTCACTGGGTAGGGGAAATCCAGAGGCACTCATACCTTCATCCTATCTTGGTTCTCATTGACAATTTTACTGTCATGCTGGGATAAAATAACACCAAATATCTCTAAGGATGGATTTAATGGGGATTTTGCCTTTCCACCAGCTGCTTTTAGAAAAATGCCTGGTTACATTCTGAAGGCTATTGTTTCTTGGTCATTTACAGCTATAGGAATTGTGAAGTTTCCCCAGATCTTTTTTCCAGGCCTTTTCTCTCCTGTCCATATCTTTCTGAAATCACATTCTATTGTATGGGTAGTCATGAAATCTGTGTTCCTGCTGTCCACAGGCATAACAGGCTATGGAGTCTGCTTCTTGTCTTTTAGTGGCCTTGTCATCTTCCTGAACTTCACTGGGACTTTGTTGCCATCAGACAGGGGCTGACAACCCAAAAGATAAGAAGAGTCATTTTTTAAAATTCCTTCAATAGCCAGGTGTTTTGAGAGCTGCAATGGGTGTAGTCTCTTGGGGGGAGTATCAGGCGCTGGGCCAGGTGCCTGCTGCAGGGTCCCACCGTGGGGTGGTGGGAGTCTGCAACCAGGAGTGGATCCCTCACAGGCTCCCCCAGTGGGAGGGGAGCCCAGAGTCTGGTGCAGGCTGTCCACGGTGTCCTGCAGGGGCCAGGGGTGGAGAGAAGGCAGCACTGGAACTAGGTATTTTGGAGTCCAAGGTGCACTTAGAGCAAGTAACATGGAACGTGCCTTCAAATCACACGCTCAAACAGAGCCACTTGATATGGTGCCTGGGGCTTTGCCCTGGTAGCCCCACCCTAGTTATGGCTTTGTGGAGAGGGGAGCTGCAAGGGGCAGCCAAAGAGTCGCTGGCAGCTCCAGATCCACAGGTTGCAGCCCCCTGCCATAGAATATGGCACTGCTGTGGCATTTAAAGTATGAAATTTTACCCACGGACCTGGAGAGAGGAGCCTGTCACCTGTCCTGCCAGATGATCATGTAGTTGTCCTGGGTTTTTTTGTGGTTCACTCAATATGGAGCACCTCCATCCTTGGATACTCAGTCCATTTCCTTCTCCAGTGAGTATGGAGCAGGTACTTCTGCAGCAGATGGCCGTTGGTTGGATAGATCTGCCAAAGAGCTCTCCATAAGGTGGGTGACATCTGCTAGCATTACCAGTAAGACAACAAGGAGTCTGGTGACAATTTTAAAGATTAACAAATTTACTTATCACATGAGCTTTCATGGGAGAAAATCCCACTTTGCTACATGCTCGATGAAGTAGCATTCTCTCCCATGAAAGTTCATGCGATAAATAAATTTGTTACTCTTTAAAAGTGCCATCAGATTCCTTGTTTGTTTTGCTGAACTAGACTAACACGGCTACCCTTTTGGAACTTATCATGCAGGGTTACCAGTGTGTCCACAAACTCAGTCTTGGGTTCTGCTTCAAGTGCTGGAGCCTTTCTCCATCACAGAGAGACTCTGGCAGTAGGCAAAAGGCTCAGTCAGGAACAAGCAACTGGAACCTTTCACTGCTGCCTTTCCCCATGCCAGAGACTTTCACTGACACGAATCTACACACTGCAGTGTGGAAACAGTCCGTTTTACACTGTGGGGTGCAACTACACGTACCCTATAAGCAACCAAAAATTATGTGTACTGTAGTCGTAGACTAGAATTTCTGGTGAAATTCACCAGTCTTGAACTAGGTTGGCAAACAGTTTCTATGGTCATAATTCATCAATCCATATTTCTAATGACTGAGGCCCATATTATCATAGCCTTTCTGTGTGTCTCGACCATTTCAGCATTTCTTGGAGCAATCTTGGAGGTGCATGAAAAACAACTAACTTTTTTATTTCTACCTGTTATCTAAGAGACTTTGTTCCTCCCTCGACCATATCTCACTCCCATCATGAGACCACCTTCCTTAAGTGAAGGGTTGAGGCTGCCACTTCAGAAGCAGGTCACACTACGGTGTGGCTCTACACTTCCTGCGTTCAACAATTCTGATCTCAAGATCTGTGAAGTGGAGATAATAATGCCTATCTACCTTACTAGATTGAATTCACCAATATATATATGGTGCTTTGAGTTACTTAAAGAGAATGAGCCGAAGAAGTACAAATTTACTATTATGTACCATTCAGTGTATTCTTACTAACTGAGCACTGTTGATGTAGATGTTTACATTTCTGGGCAGAAAACATTTGGTTGATTCATTCATTTGGTTGTAAGCTTCATGTGGAAGATATGGTCTCGTGAAACACATAATTAGCATTTTAAAAGCCCTTTTATTAAATTAAATGTGAATAAGAACTATTTACCATCCTTGACTGAGAATCTGAATTACATGAAATGCAGCACTCTGTTGTTATTCATTTTACATTTGACTCAATATATGAAATACTGTAGTTTTCCTTCTGCTTGGAGATGGCTTATATTTTTGCTTTTTAAAGAAGTCATCAAGACATCAGTCAGTCAAGAGCTGGTTTAGTGCCCTACTCCTCCCCATTTGCAATATGTTCAAAATTTGGTGCTGTTATCTTAATTGGGTAAAGGAAAAGGGCAAAGGGGATCAGGACTGATCAGACACTTCTGGCCCTAAATCTACCATATTTGCTTATGTGCAGTTAGGCCCAGTGTCCAAAGCCTGACTCAAAATTCATTGGAATCAATGGAAAGAGTCCCATTAAATCACTGGGTTTTGGATTAATCATTAATTACTTGCTAGTCACTTACGTACTACTAGGTCTAGTAAGTCAGAATTATTTTTTCATGAAAGTCTTTTAAAACAATTTAAAAACTATTTTACTAGAGACATTCTGGTCACTTTATACACATTATGTGAGCCACTTTTCCAAAGTCTTCTGACTTCTGGCTACCAAATAGATCGATGTACAGAATAAAAGAGTGCATGTTTAAAATATTCTAAAACCTTTAATAATGTATTTATTTCAGAACTCCTGGGCTTGCTGGGAAGTTTAGACACTATCTCTTACTGAACTATCTTTATTAATCTGTCACATAGTGAAGAGTATAACCTAGCACAACAATACAAAACAGCTTGGCCTAATTCAGTGATTTTATTATTATTTATATTACAGAATTGCCTAGAGGCACCAGCTGAAATCAGGCTGCCTTTCTGTTAGGTTCTGTAAAATCAAATAGTAGTAGTAGACAATTTTTTCCTCAAAGAATTTGCTATCTAAATAGTGAAGGAAGACAAATACTTATCCTTATTTTTTGACTTCGGGGCATGGTTGTCCCATTTTATTCATCATTCATAAGTTTGGTCAAGTCAGTGGGCCAAATTCTAATCCCAGTTACACCAGTGCAAATCTACTAGCTGTTTCATTTATACAAATAATGGGTAAAGGAAGGAAGGTTGATCCCTTTTCTGTTGTGTTTTGAAATTCCTATATAGGTGATCATGGGCAAATTTCATATTTGTTGCCCTACATTTACATCAAAACTCATATTCGTAAACAAAGAAATAGTAAATTCATATAATTCCAGAACTGGGGCCAATCACCCCTAGATATGGCCTCAGCCTAACTCCCTTTTGAGAGGAAGTAGGCAATCATGGAATTCAGTATTGCAAGAGGTCATCAAGACAAATACTTTGGCTATAAAACTGGACAATTTTGTAACCATCAACATCTGGAACTACACAAACAAAGATTATGTGACTAATTAAATATCATGCTTTGTCTTGGCACAAATTTCTTGATCTATGGGAGCCAGTAAATACAGCTGTTATCCTCTTGCATACAACTAATGTATCTCCACCCTTGTCTATTTTACCACCTACACTCTTCCCAGGATGAAAATCTAAGCTAATTATCACATCAGGTTGCATTCCTCACATAGTCTACTAGCTCTTTTACTCATGGGCCAGTCAGTTGAGTTGTCTTCTTTCTTTCCTTTACTTCTCTTTTCAAGTTTTTCAAGTGTACTGCTTGCCTGGACCCAGAATTCAGGATATGATGGACAGCCTGCTGAGTCTTATCAAGCTCTCAGACCACTATTCCTTCCTACTTCTCCCTATGGGCCCCAGTGACACTACCAAGAATGAGCTTGAGAGGATCACTGCAGACTATGTGTGTCTGAGAAGAAGGATAAATGAATTTGAGGTGCAAGTAGTTTTCGCATCTATCCTCCCTGTTGAAGGAAAAGGCCTTAGTAGGGATCATCCCACTGTAGAAGTAAATGTGTTTTTACATAGGTGGTATTGGAAAGAGGGCTTTGGATTCTTTGACTTTGGGATGTTGTTCTACAAAGGGTTTCTGGGAAGAGATGGACTCCACCTAATGAAGAGAGAGAAGAGCACCTTTGTAGGCTGGCTGACTAACCTAGTGAGGAGAACTTTAAAGTAGGCTCACCGGGGGATGGGTACCTGATCCTGAAGGTAAATGGGAAGTTGGACAACAGGAGAAAGTGCAAGGAGGAGGATGCAACAGGGGAGGCCTCCTCATGCACACCTGCAGCCGGGCACGGGGATGTCTTCTCCCCCAGTCAGCGTGCTTGGAGCTGGGCGCAGGGGTTGTCGTCTCCCCCTGTGCCCAGCCAGCGTTCCAGGGGCTGGGCATGGGGCTCCCTTCTCCCTGCTGCCCAGCAAGCGCACCTGCAGCCAAGTGCTGGGGTGTCTTCCCACACAGCCTGGTTAGTGCTGCTAGAGCCAGGAACAGGGGGTGTCTTCTCCCCCCACGCTTGCTGACAGTGCTGACAGAGCCGGATGTGGGGATGTCTTTTTCCCCATGCCCAGCCAGCACTGACAGAGCCGGGTTAGGGGATGCTTTTCCCTATGACACAGCTCCCAGGGCTAATGCTGCACAGGAGATTGGGTGGCGGCATGACCCATCTTGGGGCCATGTTGCCACACCTCCCATGGTGCTCTTCTTCTAAATCAAACTAACAAGTCCTGTCCATGGACATGCTAGTTCAATTTTTGTTTCTAGTGGGGACCTTTTAAATCGATTAACTTGAATCTATTTAATGGTTTTTATTTCGATTTCATGAAATTGATGTAAGTTAAATTGATTTATCCATCTAAGTGTGGACATAGCTGTAGTGTTTGAAGTGTTGCATACAACTTCTTGGTGCAAATGCCAGAGGAAACTACTAGGGGCCATGCTCCTCTTAACCTGCTGCTCACAAACTGAGAAGAATTGGTAGCGGAAGTAGAAGAGAGTGGTAACCTGGGAAGCAGTGACCATGATATGGTAGAGATCAGGATCCTGACAAAAGTAAAAAAGAACAACAGGACATGGACCTAGACTTCAAAAAACCAAACTTTGTCCTTCTCAGGAGGCAGAATGAGGACTACTGAAGAAATAGAGAATAAAAAGAAACAAAAAGCCAGAACTTAAAGGAAGACAAGAATAGTAGAATCATGGAAGATTAGAGTTGGAAGGGATGTCATGTCATCTAGTCCAACCCTCCTGCTCAAAGAAGGAATCCAAAAGAAAGGAGAAAAGGAGTCCAGCGGGAAAAGCCATGGGTCCCCCTGGCTGCCTGCTTGCCCCACCTCTGCAGCAGCGGGGCAAATGGGCGGGGGAGCAGCGGGTCCCCCTGGCTGCCCGCTTCCACTACCGCTGTCAAGGGGGTCCAGCTGGCTCCCACCCTGCTGCAGGGGCAGGAGCTGGCAACCCTGGCAAGGGGGTCGAGCCTCCCACTCCCCTGGCTGCCTGCAACTGACCAGGGGTGATGCCCACTCCCCCAGCCCCTGCCAGGCTCCCTAGCCTGGTCAGTTTCACAGAAGTGAAACTGACCAGGCTGCAGAGTCAAGCAGCTCCACAACCCGCTCCATTTCACAGTGAAATTGATCAGGCTTCAGTGCCACTTGACTTCTGTGAAATTGACCAGGCTGGGGAGCTTGGCAGGGGTGGGGGGAGCGGGTATCACCCCTGGCCACTTGCAGGCAGCCAGGGGCTGGGGAACTGGGGTGTGGGAGAGCTCTGCCCCGGTGGCGCCCCTGACAGCCCCCCAGACCAGGCAGCGGGGCAAGCAGCCCTGACACCCACTGCCTCATTAGCTGCCGGACCCCAGCAGACTGGGGGGAGCCAGCTCCGGGACCCCTCCCAGCCTGGCTGCAGGCAAGCCCCACAAGCCAGCTTGGGGACCACCCCCCTCTGCCGCAGCCAGCTTGCCAGGGCAGCGGTGGAAAGCTGGGTGGGGACCCATCACCCCTCCTGCTGCTGACAAGGTGGGGCAGTGGGGAAAGCCAGCTCCATTCTGGCTCCCCACGGAGCCCAAGCAGCGGGGCCAGGGGGATCCAGGAGCCAGCTCCCCCCTGCAATGCCGGGGCTGCAGGCTCCAAGCCCCCAGGCGCAGGGAGCCTGGCTCTCACCCACGCTCCTGGGGCTGCAGCGGCCAAGCACCCTGGGTGGTGGGGAGCCAGCTCCCGCCTGCTCTGCTGGGGCTGCAGGCTCGGAGCCCCAGGGGCGCAGGGTGCTGGCTCTCAGCCACACTCCCATGGGCTGCAGGCTGCCCCAGGGTCCATCCCCTGCTGCCCCCACAGCAGCGGGGGATGCAGGGCAGGGGGATCCCTGTCCTGGGGGCTTGTTTTTCCCTGCCTAGCTCTCCAGGGTGAGAGCCAGGCAGGGGATTGGGTGGCAACATGGCCCTGCCAGGGGACCATGTTGCCACACCTCCCATGCTGCCCCTCTGCTGAATCAAAATAACATGTCCACACTCAAGGCATGCTATTTTGATTTGAATGCTCCCCTTAATTCAAATAAGCATTTTCTTAATTCAAATTAACTCATTTCGAAATAACCTATTTTGAAATGCCATTTAACGTGTGGACATAGCCGTGATGTGGAAGAAGTTGAAGTATTCAGTGCCCCCCCCCCTTTTTTTTGCCTCTGTCTTCACAGTCAAGGTCAGCTCCCAGACTACTGCTCTGAACGGCACAGAATGAGGGGGAGGTAAGGAGCCTCTATTGCTGAAAGAACATATTCAGAACTGTTTTGAAATGCTGACATGTACAAATCCATGGGGCCACATGCAATGCACCTGAAAGTTCTGAGGGAGTTGGCTGATGTGATTGCAGAGTCATTGACCATTATCTTGGAAAACTCCTGGAGACTCGGGGAGGACCCAGATGATTGGAGAGGATTGGGTTGATTGCACACTCAGCAGTTTTGGGGATGACACTAAACTGGAGGGAGTGATAGATACAATGGAGGGTTAGAATAGGATACCAAATAACATAGGCTATGTCCACACATACATCATTATTTTGAAATAAGTTATTTCAAAATAAAGTCCTTATTTCAAAATAAGTTAATTCAAATTAAGAAAATGTTAATTTGAATTAAGGGAAAGCCTGCTTTCAAAATAGCTGTTATTTCAAAATGGTTATTTCAAAATAAGATCGTTTGGATATGTTGTTTTGAAACAGTTGTTTCAAAACAATGGTGTTGTTTCGAAACAACATGTCCAAATGGTGTTATTTCAAAATAACCATTTCAAAATAACAGCCGTTTTGAAATGAATGGGGTTTAAGCTGTTTTGAAATGATGGTTCTTATTTCGAAATGACAGAGCCTGTCATTTTGAAATAAGAAAATGTCGTGTGGACATTCAGTTTTTTATTTCGAAACAACCAGTGTTTGTTCAGTCATCCTCATTCTGACTCCAAGTGTGTTCTTATGATCTTTCTAACTCCCATTTTTTTTCTTGTCCTCCAGTTTCCTCCATGTTTTCTCCTGTCCCACCACAACAGAAGCAGCTCTTCTCATCCCCTATGCAGTGGAGCTACAACACATGAGACATTCCCTCATCTTTTCTCAGCTCTTGGTGAAGAGAGAACCTTCATGGAAAGGCCTGAGGTCAACTGAATCATCCAGCCAGGTATCACTTATGGAAGCAGAATTGAAGTCTCTTCCACAGGACGGTGCTTTATCCTCCTCCTCCCAGATGCCCTACTGGTGATGTGCGTGCGGATAATTTCACCCCTCCATGAACCTGTCTGGCAGTGTCCAGTTTGGAACAGTCAGCTGGTTTTAGAGTTTCTTTGGGTCACCTACTCCATCTGTCATTCAGCTGACAATCTGGGAAGATCACCATTATGCCTAATGGGACTTCTAAGTCTTCCTCAACTTACATTCTCATTATATGACGCATAGGAGCACAGAGTCATGGATTTCAGCTTGGGAGGAGGTGGGGCTTGGTGGCTGCATAGATGGTAGTTGGCCATTCTTGAATTGGCGAGAATCCCCACCCCTCTGTAAAAGAAACAGAGAACCTGGTGCAACTTATAAAGATTAACAAATTTATTTATCACATTAGCTTTTGTGGGAGAAAATCCCACTTTGTCAGACACTTTGGGATGGGGAACTTACAGAATGGGAGGAAAATAAATGCAGGGAACTGTAAGACATAAGTGTAAGTCACCCCTCTGTATGTGCTTTGGAGACCCTAAAGGCACATGGATAAAAATCTGGTCCAAACTGAATAGTGTAAACCTTAATAATGTTCTGTGAACTCATGTTTATGATGAGATAAGGCGCAACACTTACCACCTTTATCAGTACTCTCATCAGACTGATATTCTAGAAACATCCAGTTCACATTCAATATCTTCACAGGTGTAGCACAACCAGTACTATAGTGGCTATAACATTAGGGAATAACACCTTCTACAAATAGTGATATTAGTGAAATACAATAATAGTTTGGTATTAATATAGTTCATATAGCTTCTCTAGGGTGAGTCTGGTTACCTGTGTATCTAAGGCTTATACCTTATGTTTTGTTTTGTTTTGTTTTTGTTGAGAGCTTGTATTCTTTTATTAAACAAATTCTGCTACGGTCTTAGTCTTTTCAAATGAAATAAGCGCATGTAGCATTTCTGCCCATTGTGTATTTGGAAGCTGTGATTGAGGGATTGGCATAGCATGAGCCCTAGAAGGACTCATCAGAAGTAGATGCAGATGCTTCTCTTCAGGTGGGTGGATACAGAAACTTCCACAAAGGCTCAGTGCCAGACTGCAGCAGCTGCTTCTCTTGGAGGGGGAGGAAGAGCGACAGCTGCCTCTGTAATTCTGTAAGTTGTTCCATAGCATTCCATAGTGCTGAATTGCAGATAAGAAAAGTGTGTGGATAGCCTTGAGAAAACTAGTGCTGCTGCACTATGAAACTTGGGTTCATTCTGTGGTATTAGTTAGGATGCTGTTGCAGCAGAAGCCACTGCTTGTGCTGATGCCATAGTGGAATGATGTCGAACCTCATCATGTCAATTTTAAAAGGGATAGCCATGTTAGTCTAGTCCAGTGAAAAAAGAACGAGTTGTGTGGCACTGGAACCTCATCATGTCTGACAAAGTTCTAGGAACCCTTCGATAATAACAGTAGATGCTTTATAGATACATCTACATTCATGGATTTAAATGACCTTAATTAAGACGTCATGAATGGGCATTAGGGATGCTTCAACATTGGCACCCTGCAGTGCTAGGGGCTGGGTGCTGACTCTTATAGGGAAAGGAACAGATATTCAAAAATAGGCTCAGTTTAACTACAAGAGTGAAACTGAAGGGTTTTTTTTACCCCTGTTATTGTGAGACTTGTGGAAAATTCTTGGATTCCCTCTGCTTGGGTTTATGTAGGGTTAAAACACTTTGGGAAGATTCCAGCCAAGGCAGGTGACATCAGTCAGGCTTCCAATATTAGTTTAATTTAGACGCTTTGGCTATGTCTACACCAGCAAATTAGTCCAGACTAAGGAGGCTTAGTCTGGACTAATTTAGCCCATGGCTATACTAGGCTTTCCCTAATTCAAACTAAGAAATTTCTTAGTTCAGAGTAGGCAAAGCTTAGTCTGAACTAATTAGTACCAGCACTTAGTCCAGACTAACCACCTTAGTTTGAATGTTAGTTTGAACCAAGTCCAGCCAAGACCCGGACTAAGGCTTAGTTTGAATTTAAGAAGTTCAAACTAAGATGATTAGTTTGAACTAAGCATGCATTCTAGTTCAAACTAAGTGTTATTTTGAACTAGAATGCACAGTTAGTTCAAACTAAACCTCAAACTTCTTAGTTTAGACTAAGAAGTCTGAACTAACTGTGGCAGATGTAGACATAGCCTTTGAGACCTACCTCTTTTGTCCTGTGAGCTTCATAATAAATGCAAAAGAACGTTCTCTCCAAAGGCTACCACATTGACTGTAAACAGCACAATTGGGCCTATATTTTTGAAAGTTTCCAGTGATTCTGGGTGCTTCCATTTGGCCTTTTTTTACCCAACTTGAGACACAATTACCCAGGCTTTCAGAGGTGCAGAGCACCCATAATTCCAAAGGAATGCAGCAAGATGTGTTTTTCTCCTCTCTGGTTTTGGCTCTCCAGGTCTCATGTGAAGTGAAGCCCTTGCTGAGTATTCCAGCTTCTACATTACTCAGAGTACATCGTGAAAAATATTGGGCTAAACACAGGCTCTGTGGCATTAAGGTTGCAGTTTCTCATTTACCTGATCTGCAACTGCCAACCACCACTCTTTAGCTTCTGTTACAAAATCAAGGTTTTTAAAAAAATATTTTGCATTTTACAGCTCCCATGTAAATCACATATAATTTACCAAAACCGGTCTTGATGTCAAAGTAAATTATCTCCTCTTCTTCACAGCTCATAACTACCTTAACTTCTCATGACTTCTTCAGAGAGTGATATTTCTTTACTTTTTATTAATATTACTTTTATTAAGCAGTCGTGTGATTTTAGGAGTATGGTAATTAAATAATTGAAATAATAACCTGTTTATTGTTTTACTACATGTGGCAAAAGAATGTAATTCAGTCTTCTGTTCTAGATTCAGAAACATACCACTTGAGTTAAAGGAGAGACCATATGACGAATAACATATCATTATTTTGATTAATAAACAAAAGCCTGCTCCAAGTGATTTTGCTGATTAAATGCATTGTCTTCTGATAAACTCCCTTTTCTTGCTTCCTCATTCTTCTCCCAAAATTACGTTGCTCCTTCCATGAATCCTCTCTAAAAGTAGATCTCAAACTCTTTGGGAGTATTGATCACTGGTTAAATTTACAAAAGCACCTATAGCCCAGATTTCACAAGGTAATTAGGTATTGCTGTGCTCAACACTGTTTTGGCATTTAGGAGGTAAAATCATATCAACTGTCATCAGGATTTTCGCTCCTAAATGTCAAAACACTTTTGTAAATGAGATTTAGGCTCCCATATCAATCAATTAGGTATTAGAACATTTAGCATAGCAAAATCTTCCTACCCTCCTGCCTTTCAAAGTCTAGGCCTAAATGTCATAAGAGCTTAAGTCCCATTTTCTAAAATGATTTGGATTTTTTGGTTCCTAAGTCTCATTGGAAGTCATTTGTTCTTAAATCTGAAGTCACTTTTGAAAATAGGACTCACGCTCTTCAGTCACTAAAGTGCTTTTGAAAATTTTACCTCTTGTCTAGTTTTAATATCTGTGATGTGCTTAGCATAATTTTGAACACTGTAAATATATTGAATATTATCCTCTTTTCAGAATAACCTCTATAAAGTGAAATATTTGCCAACTAAACACTTGTGCATGCCACTTGACAGGTCTTCAGAGAGAAGCCTACAGCAAACACACACTGATGCTAGATCTTTATCAAAATACATTACTTCTTTGTCTTATTGGCCCAGCTTTATAACAGCACAAGAGAGCCTTTTTCAAATGAGGGACAAGTGAATAACTGACAATTCATAATTTATCTAATGAATTTAGCTTTTTCTGTTGCAGTATTCTCAACTTATTACAATATCCCTGAATTTGTGTATTATTCAATTAAAAAAACCCCCTCTGAATTGACTGTAATTAGTCACCTCTGCTTAATATGCAGCAGGTCCTGGGTTCAAGCCCCAGGGGGTTGGACTTGATGATCTCACAAGGTCCCTTCCAACCCTCTGATTCTATTCTATTCTACTGATTACATTGTAAGCTTCTTGGAACAGGGACAGTCTTTTTGTTCTGTATTTGTACAGCTCCTCACATAAACCAGTACTGGTCCTTGACTAGAGCTCTTAGCTGCTATGGTAACGTAAATAATAATTGCAACCTGGGCCTGTCTTAGTCTCTGAGACAACAGTCTGTGACTAGATCCAGCCCCTGAGTCTCACATATATTTAAGTCTCCTGTTTTGGGTAATTAGCCATTGTTCCTGCCTCTGGGTCTCTCAGTCATGCTCCTAGGTGCAAGTCCCATGTTTGGCATGCTTCTTAGGCAGTGGGACCTATTAGACCCTGGAACCCGGGCCTCTGCTCTCCCACCAAATTCCTTCGATGTGTTCCCTCCTCAAGTTCAGTTGGCTGTGGGAGCTCTAATTTCATAGCTAGACCGTTCACAGACATTGTGGCAGCAAAACAAGCAAACACAGCCCTAGAAAAGGAACTTCTTAACCATAAACACAGTAACTCTTAAATAGCACTGGAGTTCCAGATGCTAGTGTACAAATGAATGATATTTTATCCAACCATTAAAAGAATCACTTGCCCTGAGAGTGGCCAAGTAAAATTTTGGAAGAGTGACATAACAGATCTTTGTTATGTTGTAGCAAGCCAGGACCCTTTTCCTCTTCCCCTCAAATAAATGTCAACACCCCCCCCATTAAATAATTTCAAATATAAAAAATCAAATAACAAATATAAAAATCCAAATAATAAATTAAAAAATAATGTAAAAAGTTATATTTACAAAGTCAAGTGTTCAAAAGTTAGGAAGTGTCAGAACTAAGGTTACCTGTGCAACCTTAATGCACCTTCCCTCCTGTGTAAATACATTATGGTGCAGTCTTTAAGTACATGACCATTATTTTTTTTCACAGGACCCCTATACCACTTACTGTACAAAATGGGGAATGCTCAGTGACTGGGCAGCTATTCATATTTCTTTTCATCCTCATTGTCCAGTGTGTGGCTTTTTGGATGACTTACTACACACTACTCAACCCTGAACGGAATATAGAATGACTAATTTCTCTATAGGCTTTTCTACGGCATTTTCACTGAGGTATCAGTTCTTTAGAAACCTTATTGACTTTATTATCACAACATGCCTGTCAAGTCACCCAGCATTATTATCCCCATTCTACAACTGAGACATAGATTAAAGTCAAGAGTGTCAAAGGTATCAACTAATTTTGGCTGTCCATGGTATGATTATTTTTCAGAGCTCTTAGCCTTTGATATATTCAAAGCACAGCTCTCATTAACTACATTTACAGCTGCAAGTGCTCAGTTCTTCTGCAGGTCAAATCCCAGGTTCTTAGGTTGGGTACCCAGAAAATGAGGAACTCAGCTGCAAGTGAGTTTCCAAGTGTATGACAGGCAGCAGAGCAGGTTGGGCTAGGCACTGAGTATACACCAGTTGGGCAGTTTTGTACTCACTAGGTGGCTAGCCGAGGGTGCTGTTCTTCCTACCCCAGCTATGCTATTCTTAGCACACTAACTCAAGCGGAGCTAGTGTGCTGTCTGTATACTCATGTCACAGGGCACACATCTGTATGACCCTAGGCTATGATCTGTGTAACTTTCCTGTTCACTTTTGCAAAGTAATTGTGTGGTATGATGCCAACTATGCCCCGCAAGGTTCCTTTATGAATGCTCAGAACATATTTTACATAATTGCCATGGTATCATGCGTCCAGCAGCATCATGTATGTGCACCCATGTGAAGTAGGTTAGAGGACTCAAGAGTGGAGGAGAATGGACAGAACTGTCTTCCAGCAGCATGTAAACAGCACAGAGGCCACCAAGCTGTACGATGACAGCAATGCAAATTGACCTCCTTTGTTTAGGTAGGAAAAAGGAAATCACAGAGCAACACAGTGTAGTAACGCTTGGGGAGGAAGGGGTTAACACTCTGGTCAGTGAGTCCCAGGACAGCCAATAGGAACGAAGCACAGGTTTTTGAATGGGAACAGCAGCCTGGCCTGTGCCTGTTTGGATGCAGCAGAGCTCCTGGGAGGATCAGGAGGAGGCCAGAGGGGCCTGAGGAAGAATCCAGCAACATCCTTACCAGAGATAAGTTAAGTTTGGTACTGACCAGGTGTGAGTAGAACAGGGAATGTTTATTTAGATGCGGTCAGGGTATTTTCTTTGGTTTTAGCTTGTTTTTTGGATTTCTCTGTGCTGAGCACATGTAACCGCCTCCCCCCCCCACTACCCTGTAACTACCTAAGTTAATTCCCAGAGAAGCAACTGTCTGTGTTTATTATCTGTTCTTTTTGATTAAGATTTTACCTTTGAAGTAAGTTCTGGTTCTGTGTCCTGAAAGGCAAGAGGTTTGTGTGCACGTGCCTTAGACTGCACAGGCAGCTACTAGAGGGAACCTTGTTCCAGTTCCAGCTCATATTGCAGCTGGGGTCCAGTCACTTTCCTGAGAGAGGAATACAGAGGATCGCAAGTACCTCACAGGGAGGAATTCCCAAGTGCGCCTTCCTGGGTCTTAAGAGGTTTTTTTTTTTGCATTTGGGTGATGGCAGTGATACCACTCCAAGGCCAGGAATTGGAGGCCTTGGAGACTTTTAAGAGCAGGCTTTAAGGCCAGTGGCTTTTAAGGCCTGTTGCAGGCCCCCATCTTCTGCACTCAGAGTGCCAGAGTGGGGAAAAAGCCTTGACACACAGAGAGGGAGGGGCTGAGGGGAAAATGAAGAGTAATGCAGACACTTTGAGAAGAAGAGAAGCTGTTAGCTTTTGCCAGAGATACACCATCTTGTGAGCAACTCTAAGAGACTGGGCCTACCCACATGCCCAGGATCGCGTAGGCTGGCTGACCAGCACCAACAGTCAGGGTTGTGGGTAAGAATGAGGAGAATAGACTGAAGAGTAATTTTAGAATAGTATTAGATTATCATGTGTTTTATACCTTCTGTTTACTTGTGGTAGCTCCTGACTTCTTTATTAAATGATTGTGCATTGATGTGCTATGTGCTCACTTAAAATCATATTCTAATCAATAAAGTGGTATTTGTTTTACCTAAAGCCATGTGGACTTTAGAGGATGTGAATGAATGAGTCTGGACCTGCCCATTAAAATGTTAAATGGAAGGACATGAAGCGATGGTGTTTGGGGAAGGGTCCCAATCCCTGTAGGATGGAAATTCCTGGTATGTGGTCTGGAGGCTCAGGGTACGCACTTGGGGCACCGCCTGCATAGCCAAAGGACACACACCTAATGCCTGGGACCAATTACATACAAGAGACAGGTGTGGACTGACTCAGGAGTGAGTGGTCACCTCGCAAAGCAGGGTAAGTTTGGGTTCAGAAGTGGAGATCGGGAATCACAGCAGCACATCAGACCAGATTTTGTGAGGGCACCAGAACAACTCACCACAGGAAGCACAACCCCAGCTGTAGTCTAGTTATCCATAGTGGACATTTGTAAAAACTATGGTTTGGCCAACATCAGACAGAAACGGACAGAGGCGGGGATAGCATTAAATTCTCTAGATAAGTAATCAGATGTCTTAACCATGAGACCATCCTTTTTCACCCAGCAATCTCCCGACTCATTCACTAAAGAATCCTGATTCATTTCCAGAGCAGCATGCAGCCTATGCACTTTCCTATCTCTGGTGTGTTTGACTTTACAACCTTAACTTTCTTTTAACACAGAGACACAAATCTCTCTCCCCCAAGGGGAACACATGCCCTCAATAAAGCCATACCTACTCCTAATACTCTCCTTGAGTCACATCAGCTCCCTTGCCTCCTCCATTGAAGTCAACCCACCTGTGAAAATTGCCAGAATAGATTCTGCTTCCTGCTGATGCAATCTCAGAGACAGAGCTAATATTAACATACAACAAACTGTAGTCTGTCATTGAAAATAATATTCAGTAATCTGATTAATATGGAGATTTTTATTGTATTTCTTACTGCAACATTGTGTGTGTGGAATATAGTTAACAATTGCTATCACATTTTTAATAATAACTTCATTGTTTCCCATTAGTACATCCTGCTCTCAGCCTGGACTTTGTGCAATTTCTCTTTGCTTGTACACTTCTGCTGTCATTTCTTCCTACTCACCCTCCCTCTCTGTACGTATGCTTCTTCCAGTCCTCTTCCTTTACTGTTTTCTTTGTTTCTCCCACTCATGGTTTCACTCCTTTTTTCACACTATCCCTTAGGCTTTGAATGGCTTCCCACTTCTCATCTGACAAGAGTTATTCTATTCAAATCCTGGCTTAAAATCCACTTCTTTCAAGAAGACTTCCAGTACTGAACTGTTCACTGACATCCCTCCCTACTGTCTTGTATTAAATGATCCCCTTAATTGTTCTCTGACTGAATTAGACTTTAAGTACCCAAGGGCAGAGACCTCATCTTTTATGTACTTCTGAAGTGCCATGAACATTTAAGGTCTTCTAAAAATACAAGTAGAATAATTTTGGCAGAACTGCTTTAAGAGCTGGTAGACAAAACTCACAATGAAGCAAGTTACAGGCAGCACTCCTGAAAGCATAAAAGTGGAACTCAGTGAATGCTTTAACTTTTTGCTAAACAATCAAATGGATAATTACAGTGCTTTTCTTCATACGCTATGCCTGTTTTGTGTTCGCTTTTCACAGTCATCATGCAATCAAGTTTCACTGGCACAAATAGCTATAGAAGATAAATTTTAGTCACATACCTGTGTAGTTACAGAAATTACATTTTCAGTTTGCAAGTGTGAAAATTTTGGCCATAAGTTTTGTATTACTCAGAGACAAGAAAAAAAATGTGATTTATCTTATTCAACACAGTGCAAATAGTGAATGCATATTCATTGCTAACTAAGGGTATGTCCACACATCTCTTTTATTTCAAAACAACAGTGGTTATTTCGAAATAAAAAAGATTAGGTCCACACGATGTTTTCTTATTTTGAAATGATGGGCTCTGTCATTTCAAAATAAAAACCATCATTTCAAAACAGCTTAAACCCCATTCATTTTGAAATGGCTGTTATTTCAAAATGGTTATTTCGAAATAAGGCCGTTTGGACATGTTTCGAAACAACACCATTGTTTTGAAATAACTGTTTCGAAACATGTCCAAACGCCCTTATTTTGAAATAACCATTTCGAAATAACAGCCGTTTTGATAGCAGGCTTTCCCTTAATTTGAATTAATATTTCATTAATTCAAATTAACTTATTTTGAAATAAGGACTTTATTTTGAAATAACTCATTTTGAAATAACAATGTATGTGTGGACATAGCCTAAGAGATTGGAGATATGTCTGTGTTAGATTGTAAATTTCATTTTCTTTTGTGAATGCGATTTTGATTGTAACCATTCCTGTGATCATTCTTAAAATACAGGCTATAAGGGACCAGTGGGACAATCTAGTCTATCCTTCTGGAAACTTTGTTTTTCACTGTAACCTCCAGCACAGCCAATCTTACATAAGTGGTCACACAAGATGATCACAGTGGTCCCTTTGAGTTTTGGAATCTATGAATATGTGGTTAAGAGTAAGACATCCAAGTGGTGTTACAAGCTAATCAAATCCAGACAAAGACATTATATTCTGGACATCGTGTGTTCAGAGTAAAAGGTGGGACAATTTCTGAAGAGCTAACAATGTGAGACAGCTATCAACTCTGAACAATGCTTCTCTTGAGGGACAATAGTTTGCTGCTAATAAGAAATAATGGATTCTACACAGAAACCTGTCTAAGCAAAGGTCTGGGTCCCCCAGTCTAAGTATATGCTTGAAAGTAGCAGTTGCCTGGCCTAACCATCTCACTACAGAACAGAGACTTTATTGACGGAGGCTGTTTCTATGAGAAGAGTTGTAGGGCATGCCTTTCCAGCATGTGTCATTTGGATCTGTCATGACCCTGTAGGTCCATTACATTCCACACTCCTTAGGTCTTTTCAGAAAATTACCTAGACCAGATTAGTTCAACCATTCTTCATGGGGACCGGTTTAGTCATTTATTCTACAGAGGGTGACTCAGTTATTCACTCAAGTTCACGCCGACTTTGGGTCCATGGAAGTGTCCTGGCCCTGTCTGTGTGTTGGTTACAGTTGCCAAGGCCAACATATCTTAGCAAGTCCATCACCATAAGGAGCAATAAATTTGTTACTTACTCCAGGGAATTAGCATACTCTAGCAATAGTGTGAGGTAGGGGTAATTTCAAAATCCAGTTCAGATGGGTATTTAAAGAAACATTTTATCAGGTGATGATACTAATTCTGGTCCAAATCCTGATATCTTGCCTTCTTTTTCTCCCACAGGCTTACTCAGCCAAACTCTCACAGTTCAGACAGTAAAGGAATGTAACTTTTTTGTCCAATTTTTAAAGTTGATCAGGAACCTAATTCTAGGTATAAAAATTGGAATTTTGGTTACATGAAAGGCAGGACCAAATATAAGCATAATGTAAACAAAGATCATGGAAATGACATTCTAACAAGGAAAGACCTGCAAACCAAATAATTGTCCTTTGTTTCTACTGTGAGCAGACGCTTCCAGGTGCTGAGCTTGGCCACATTTTCCCAACACAGGTTGAACAGGAGCACTCTTCCTGAACTAAAAGAAACTGTCTGGCTATTTCATTAATAAGGGAGGAACTAAACTAGGGGGAACACTGCAAAAATTAAATGAAAGAAAATGAAGGTTAAAAGAAATCTAATCAGAAGTAAGGAGTGATAATAAATAAAGCAAAGATGCCTGTGAAATAGAGTGTCAGATGGGCCTTCTACTTTTATTCCATACCCTCCTTGTCACCTGCTTCCTACATTAGAAACATCAAGGTTTATAGAAGTTCTATTGATTTATGTTTTTCTCTGAATGGTGATATATTTTCCTTATCAAGAGCTCAATTAAGAAACAATAGATTTTTTTCCCCTCTATTCTTTTCTTATCTGATCTCTCCCTCTTTTGATGGCTTTCTTTAATCCAATGGTCCTCTGGTAAATGGGATGAGGCAGTGTTTAGTTGAACGCCAGGCAGTACTTTCTAATTATTTGAACTTATGCTAAACACTGGATCCACTTTTGTCTGACTACTGGGCTTATTAGGTTGCCACATTTAATTTCATGTTTTTGTGGGATTATCTGCAAATACTTTTGGCAGAATTACAATCACTGTTTCAAAAGAGGAAGACAAGCACGTAAGAAAAAAAAAAGTTGGTATTACATTTGTGTCCCTAGTATGCTTAGTTTGCAAGTGGAAAGATTTTCTCAAGGTTTCTTTCTTAGTTTATAACATTACTACAGGGGTACATGAGACATCTAGCTAAATGAATGTTTTAAATTGCTTAGAAATGTACCAAAACTAATTATTGTAAGAAGGTTCTGCTTGTTCGATTTTTAGAGGGTGCACACACATTTCTGCACTTTTTGACATTGTCTTCAAGGCACTGAGCACAGTTTTGATGACAATGATGGGAAACTTCTTTCCCAGACTAGAACAAATAAGATGTTTCCCTTAAAGAGAACATTAATAATTGTTTTCAGAAATATTTCTTAAGATTGATTCATGCATAAAAATGCATCTAGTCAAGGATTTCTTGCTTCAGCAGGGTTTTCTAGCCTCATAATTTTCCTCTTGAAGAAATATCTTTAATTACATTGGACTGAGATTTGTGCATACATTGTAATTATGTACTAGTAACACTGAAAAGCTCTTCGTTAAAACCATGTGGAGAAAAATCAGTCACATGCTAGCACTTTGCTACTGAGACTGGAAGAGCAATTGTGTGGTGGTTTATTATTAGCATTACATAAATAAAATGACACTCTACATATTGCATTTGTCGACACAAGATTTTAGGAAAGAGTAGGCTGGCTTTTATAATTCGGAATGGAGTGGAAATAATAAAGTCAATAAAGACAATGACATTAAATCCACATACTAAATAATATACCATAGCATGGAAAAGGTAGCCATTTTCCTTCCAAGTCAGTGATTTTTAAATTACTGAACATATATATTGGAGGATGTAAGTTGGGAAATCTGTTTGCCTCATCCAGTGAGCATGAAATCTAAGTCACCTCCAATGCATATGTGTAACGCCTAGTGTTAATGGATTGATACACTCATAGCACAGGGCGAAGATATGCTATGGGTTTATAATAAGGGGTTTTTATAATGTTGTAAACAACATGAACAGCTGAAACATCGCCTGTGTTACAATACATTGTAATGATAATTACAATAGACATATTGTTAGTTGTAAAGATCGTATATAAAGAAGTCATTCAAGCTTTAAAGCATGGAGTTGTAGAGGGCTCCTTGCCAGAATTGCAAACTCTGGTGCACAACTCCCTCTGAGTTCACAACCTCACTTCTTGGGCTCAACCTTCACTGTAAAATGACAAAATTGCTGAGGCTCATGAAGCTGTTGGAAATGCAATGAAATCTGGTAGCTGAATCCAAACTTCCAGGAGGCAACAGAGGAGCAAATTAAATATGTCCCAAATTTAAGTGGCATGCCAAAATGTGCCATAGATGAGACAGATGATAGGAAGACAAACTGTCCACTCTAGTCCACATTTTAACATCCTTTAGAATGTTATTCTCATGAGGAATAACAGAATTCTCAGTCAGACAAATCCTAAGAGTCTCTCTCATTGTCTATAGACAATGTCACAGGTCACTTGTATCAGATAGAGGGGAAAAAATATTGTTATATATACGGCATCACCAGGATCTGAAGTTTTGGGGCTCTTCCACCTTGACCAACATGATATTTCCTCGGCTACTTATTATGGTCCAGAAAATCATGAGTCAGATAATACTTTGATTTCATAGGCTGTGTTCACACACAGGGGGTTATTTTGATACGGTTGTTTCGAAACAACCATATCGAAATAACGCCTTATTTCAAAATGACTTATTTCGAATTAGCAAAAAAGTCACTTTGAAATAAGGAGAAAAGCCGGAATCAAAATAGCAATTCCGGACAACAGTTATTTCGAAACAACTCACCGTCGTTTCAAAACAACATGTTCAGACGATGGTTGTTTCAAAACAAGTCGTTTTGAAACCACCATTGTTTCGAAACAACACATTTGCACGGTGTTGTTTCGAAACAACCGTTGCAAAACAACGTTGTTTTGCCTACAGACTAGGTTTAACTTGTTTCGAAACAATGCGGTTGTTTCAGAACAACGGTTCCTGTTGTTCCGAAACAACCGTGCGTCGTGTGAACAGCCGAAACCTTATTTCGAAACAACCTCCGTTGTTTCGAAATAAGGAGGCTGTGTGAACACAGCCATAGACACTATTTGTGGAGTAAGGTAGAATCTGGTGTAAAGATATCAAAATCTGACCCTGTTTGCTGTTGTCCTACTCAGCTCCTCTTTCCCTGTGCCGGCGCCAGTTATTACCAGGCTGAGACTGTCTGCTCACTGACTCTGACTGCTCCCTCCACACTGCTGCTGCTGCCTGGATCCCGCTGCTGCCTGCTGCCCAGGAAAAGTGAAAGCATGGGTTGCAGGGGAGGAGAGCACTGCCAGAGCATGTACAATCCACATAGACTCTTCCTGAAACCCACTGGTGAATCAGGACACGTGATTTGGGAAACACTGCTCTAGGAGACCTCCAAATAGGGTGACCACATGTCCTCATTTTATAGGCACAGTCCAATATTTGGGGCTTTTCTTATAGGCTGTGTTCACACACAGGGATTATTTTGATACAAGCTGTGTCAAAACAAACTTGTATCGCAATAATGCCTTATTTCAAAATAACTTAGTCCGAATTAACAAAAAGTTATTTTGAAATAAGGGAAATGGTGGGAAACGAAATAGCATGTTCACACTGTAAACTTGCTATTTCGCTTCCGGAGGGGGCTGCAGGCACCGGCGGGATTCAGTGCAGCCCAGCACTGAACCCTGTGGGTGCCTGCAAAGGGGGGCTGCAGACACCCGCGGGGGTCAGTGCTGGGCAGCGCTGAAGCCCGTGGGTGCCTGCAGCCCCGCTCTGCAGGTGCCGGCCAAAGGACACCCCTCAGCACCCTGGCCAGGGTGCTGAGGGTTCCCTGGCCAGGGTGCTGAGGCGGCAGCCCTTGAAATGTTGTTTCGGAACACCTTGTTCCGAAACAACATGTTTACACGAATTGTTTCAAAACAAGGGTTTTGAAACAAGGTTGTTTTGCCCCCAAATTGGGTTTAACTTGTTTCGAAACAACACAGTTGTTTCAAAATAATGGCTTCCCGTTGTTTCGAAAGAACTGTGCGTTGTGTGAACAGCAGAATTCTTATTTCGAAACAACCTCTGTTGTTTTGAAATAAGAGTGCTGTGTGAACACAGCCATATAGGCACCTCTTGCCCTCCATGTCCTGTCCCAATTTTTCACAATTGGTATCTGATCACTCTACCTCTCAAGGCCAGCATCATGCTTTCCAGCTAGAAGTTGTTGACTGAAACCAGGAAGCAGGAGGGTTAAATGGAGACAAAAATCTTCATGGCATCCTAGGAATCTGGATGAGGCACAGGGACAAGAACATACGAGGATAAAAAAATGGCCTTTTGATATGAACTATTCATTCATTGGTGATTAGGATTTTAAACAGGTTAGCTTGGTAGATGTGTTCTCAATTTCACAGAGCTCTGTTAAGAAGACATTCCTCATTAATAATTTGTAATAAAAAGGTTTATAGGGCACACATAAAGTAGAAAATTGTAAACCAAGTCCTGTTGAATCCATCTAAAATTATAACCAATTATACTGATAATTTACTTTAAGACTGATATGGCTATAACCAAGTCTAGACTTGTCTCCACAGTCTGTATCAACAGCATCAATGGTAAGCATTATCAAGTCACGTACGCTGAAAAGTAAAAATGAATGCACAATTGTCTTCTCTCTAGATAAATGCCTGGAAAAACATGTATATTTTCCTCGGAAGGAATCTTGCTGGTGCACACTGCAGAATCATACAATATTTTTTTGTTCCAGAGTCACTCCCAGTTTTTCAAGTAGGCTCGCAAATCTAATGTTTCTTTCCTTCAATGATTCCTGTCTATTTTCCTTGATTGCTCACCCTTCAATAAGTCCCATGTACCCAATTTATACTCAAATCTACAGGTGTAGGCAAAGAAATTTTTGGGAAGGGATTGAGGTGCGAGAGTGAGATGATTCTTTGGAATAATCTCACAGTCGGTAAACTTGCTTTACATGGCCAAGTGTATAAGAGATTTTATGCTCATGTGCAATTTTTCTGTAATTAGTAACTTTCCTAGTTGTGCACCATTATCTAGCTAGGGATTTCCCTAAATCCACACAGTGTGTATTGCAAAGAAAAATTTTCCTCTTTCTCCAGGTAGGACTGTACACACTGACCCCATGTGTAAAATTTGCTCAAGTACTTCATCCATAAATGTTGCCAAGTCCCAAAGAAGTAGCTGTGTTAGTCTAGTTCAGCAAAACTAGCAAGAAGTGCTAAAATTTTTTTAGTTCAAACTAAGCAAAGCTTAGTTTGAACTAGTTAGTTCGGCTGGATGGTCCAAACTAACTTCTTAGTTTGAACTAATTTGCATTTTTAGTTTGAACTAGCCCGATGGAGACATGCTAGTCGGAACTAAATAAGTTCAAACTTGCAGTTAGTTTGAACTAAGCACAGTTTTTTAGTTCAAACTAAAAATTTAGTTTGAACTAAAAAAACCATTCTTAGAACTAACTTTCGAACTACTTAGTTCAGTCTAGCCAAGTCCGAAGGTAGACATAGAATAAATGCCACAGGGCTCCTTGCTTGTTTTGTACATAAAACAGACCTGATTTCTGATGAATGCCAGTAAATCATAGAGAAAGCTTGCCTTAACTTTCCTCAAGCTTAAGGTACGAGGGTTTGTCTGTTTTTCAGTAGAGTCCCTGATGTAACTAAGTTCCAGAGCAGCAGCTGTGTTAGTCTAGTTCAGTAAAATAAACAAGGAGTTTTGTGGCACTTAAAGACCAACAAATTTATTTATTGCATGAGCATTTGTGGGAGAAAATTCCACTTTGTCAGACACTTTGAAGATGGGGAAACTTACAGAATGGGAGGAAATAAATGCAGGGACATGTAAGTCATGGGATCAGGTCACATTGTAACAGCGATTCAAGCAGTTGTTAAGATTCAAACAGGGAAACAGCATATAGAGGAAGATGAGGTCAAATCACCTGTTCTAATGAGAAAAAATCCAAAGTCCCATTAGCTTGAAGCAATACAGTTGAATTTGCAAATAAATTCAAGCTTTGTGATTTGATCTCATCTTCCTCTATATGTTGTTTCCCTGTGTTTGAATCTTAACTGCTTTGATTTGCTGTTACAGTGAGATCTGATCCCACGACTTACACTTCCCTGCATTTACTTCCCACCATTCTGTAAGCTCCCCCATCTTCAAGGCATCTGACAAAGTAGGATTTTCTCCCACAAAACCTCCTGCAATAAATGCTAGTCTTTAAGTGCCACAAAACTCCTTGATTGTTGTAGTAACTAAACCAAACAAAGAGAATCCCACTTTGTCTGACTCTCTCCCATGAAAGCTCATGCAATAAAAATTTGTTAGTCTTTAAAAGTGCCACCAGACTCCATGTTTGTTTTGCTGGACTATAGTAATACAACTACCCTTTGCAAGGTCGTCAAGGCCCGGGCCCTACCCCTGGCTGCACAGTCCTGCCTGGTGCCCAATTCTGCCCTGAGGCCAAACCGAGAGCCAGATTGGCCATGTCCAGCCAACCTCCCTGGCCGGATCCAGCCTCTGTTGCTGGTGGTCCAGGCCCAATCTGTCAGCTGCTGCTGCTGGCCAGCAGTAGGTGGCCTGGGCCGAATCTGGCCCCTGGGCCATGCTGTCTGGGCTTGGGGGAGGTGGAGGTAGGAGCTGCCCACAGCCCCCTGGGCCACGCCACCAGGGCTTTGAGGGTGGGCTGCCCACAGCCCCCAACCAGCCTGACCCTGGGAGAGGCTGATCTGCCTGGCCCTGCTGCCTTGCCCAGTTCCCCCACTGGCCTGACCCCAGGCCTGGAGGGGCTGATTCCCCACATACCCCCTGTGGCCTCCCCCTGTGGCCACCCCCACCTGGCCCCCGCTGGTCCCACTCTGAAGAGATGATCGTCCTGGACCCCGAAGCTCCCCCTACCCCTCCCCATTCTGTTCCTTCCCACCTCCGGAAAGTGAGAAAGAGAGAGTACAGCAGTACTACTTACCTGTCGCTGGTCCAGGACTAGGGACGGAATCACTTGCAGATGGTGTCTGCCTGCAGAGGGATTTAAAGTTCATTCTCTGCAGCTCCCTTGGCCTACCGTACTCAGCTGCATGTTCTAGGCAGGGTGGCAGCTGAGCTCAAGCAGACAGACTCACTGCATCTGCACTTGCTGGGCAAAAATTAGAGGGGGCTGGGCCTATGGGTTGGGTGGCTGAAGTTCCAGCAATATACTCAATCTACATGAATGTGTCAATAGTGGATTTCATAGAAGATTTTTCTCTTTTCAATCCCTTGGTATTAGGAAGCTCCTCTGGGCTTAATATATTTTATTTTGTAGTTTTTAAAAGTTAATGTCAGTTACAGTGCAAAATCCTTTAAGATCTGCCACAGCTATCAGACTCAGTAAAGATGATAGGAAGCCTAAGAAGACATAAATTTGAACAACACCCATCAGAGGTGTGCTCGCAAATTTAAACTTAAACATTTTTGGAGGGTCATTTTAAATACATACAAAAGAAAGGTTCACTTAGCATTTCCCAGATTTCTCTGGACACCTCTGGCAGGGGCGCCTAGCATGGAGAAGGCAATGGCTCCCCCTGCGTGTGGTGCTTTGTGTTCCTGCAGCAAAGAAGGGAAGAAACAATGGCTGAGCCCCTCTCCTCCCACTGCTACTGCTGCTGCTTCTATCCCTCTGCTGTGGGAGTCCAAGCACTGGTCTCTGCAGATAAGTCAGTCACGGGGGTGGAGGCAAAGGCATCTCCTAGGCCTCCAGCAACCAGAGCCGTTACTAAAGAATGCCATGCCTGGGGCACGTTTTGATCAGAATGTGCCCCTTACAATAGCCACTGCACGGGGCAAGCTGCGCAGAGTACGCCCTTTAATAGAGATGCTCAATGGAGCTGCAGTGTGTCTGGAGCAAACGCTGCTCGCCCTGCCATAGTTACAGCTCTGCCAGGAGCAAGCTATGGCTTTAGGTGTGGGTGGTGGTGGAGTTCAGCCCTCCACAGGCTTCAGTGAAACCAGAAGATTAAAGATAACCATTATTTTAAAATACTATTTTGCAGATATTTAATAAATTGAACCTGAAGGCCTTAAATCCTTTGCGAGATTTTGTTAAATGAATGCCAGTTGAAAAATAATTATGGAGCCATGGCAGTAATCAGGATAGCCATAAAGATACACTATCACACATATTTCAAACCATAATTTAGTTTACTGTATTTAGCCCTAATTTACCAGTTTCTACAGGTTTTACTCCTGAGCTTAAATTTCAGCTCAAGTTTAAGCTTTGCTCCAAAGCCTGACTGTTCATAAATTTCCTCTGAGGGTCACTCCCAAGTTCCTTATACCAGCACTGGAGTTAACAAGCCACAGTCACTACAATGAGTCAATATTAGGACTGGCTAAAAGACAGAATTACATTTTCATGAAAATATTTCAAATAAAGATCTTACAATTTTTCTCTTCATTCAGAAATTTTCGTGAATGGTTTTATTTTATTCAACAACAAAATTCCAAGCAAAATTTAAAAATTTGTCTCATTTCAATTTGAATTTTTTGTTTCAGTTTTCAGAGGTTTTTGTTTAGCCCCACCTCTCCTGACATGCACACTTTTTCTTTGTTCTTTAGTTTAGTCCATGGAAAATTGTTAATTTGGTCAAAAAGCAACTTTTCATTGAAAATACTTAATGACAATTTTTCTTCTACCAACTGTAGGCAATAAGAGTCGACTAGCATCTTCTTTCAGCGGGGTCCCAAAAACTGCTCATAGAGTGCGTATGGTCATAAAAGACCTGCAAGCCACCTACATATGCCAGTGAATGTGGTTTTGATAACAAGATAGTTTTAACATAGAATTGATATAGATACAACTAGAACAGAAAATTAAAAGGATATATTACAATTACTACACAAATATGTATGTTGACATACTTTATAGTTTAATAAAAGGTGATACATGGTTTTGTTCCTTTAGAATCTGTATTAATTTCTATTGAGTTTGATATATTGAACACAGCCAAACCAATAGTTTAATTCTGGCAAATACCTCAATACCCATACATAGAACCAAATATCTTATAAACCCAGTAAGCAGATAAAAAGTAGAAGTTTCAACAGTGGCTATAAATTGAAAGATCTAAAGTACTTCAGCAAAAATCTGCAAAAGGAAGAGTAATTTCTTTAACTTCTGTTTGTGACAGTGTGCCTCTTTGCACATAAGGCTATCCACAATTTATACGGGAAAGTATCATATTATGTGAATAACAGCCAACAGGCCATATGCAGGTGAACTGTTTAGCCCAAGATCAAAAAGCTACATTCCAGCTGTCATGCTTGCAGAGAAATCCTGAAAAAATCTACAGACATTGCACCTGCCTAATAGAGTTACAGCTCATTTGCTACAGCTGTTTCTTTACTGCTCAGACATAGGGAAAGCCAATCTTTAGTCGATGTAGAAAGTTACTACAGAACAACAACAAATTCCTGAAACTAGTACAAGCACAATGAAGAAAAGGATTTGGCACAACTGTGAAAACAGGGGTAAATACTTGTGAGAGCATTCTCTCTCTAGGACAGCAATGTGCTTGAAAATAAAAGAATAGCTGATGTAAAAAAAAATCCACAGAACTCACAACCTACAATAAGGACCAATTAAAAAAAACCCTGCTCAATCTATCATCTTTTACAAACTGAGTGAAAAAGATAGGCTTCACATCATGTTCTGCAGCTCAGAAAATTTGGGTTCTACTGGCCCAAGTATAAGAAGCAAATTCCAGAAAAACCAATGAGAGTGTTGCCACCAATGCCAAGTGTACAAATCTTGGACATCACTGAGTATCCCAGTTTATCTCAGTTGTCAAACTAAGGGGCAAAGAGATAATTTGCAATATACCTAATGCCCTAATCATAACAAGCCATAAAGGTAGCACGACATGCTACTATCAAACTCTTCCACCATCAGAATTTCCTCTATAATTGAGTTTCTTCAGTATTTTCATTGATACTACCCAGAATGCAGTGCTGATTTGGAGCCACAGAAGAGGTAAGGAATTCTGTTATATCAGATCCACAGCTGTGCTGTATGAGAGTTATATCTGTGGGTAAAGCACTGTGCCTGCCACAGTATAAGAAAATATTTCTTAACAAGTTTTGTTTTCATTGGATTCCTAGGATAAATATTAGACAAGAAGGGTTCTTGGTTCCCTTAAACTGAAGACATCGAGCCATTTTTAAAAAAATTTGGTTGCAGAAAGTTGACAAATTGCTAACATGGTGGCAAGTATTTAACTGATTGACACGTATATAATGCCTTTTCTCTGAGAACCTTACAGCATGTTAAAAATGATCCATTTAGCATCACAATACACCTCATGATAAGCAATATTAGACATAGTTTATAGATGAGTAAAATGTCCCTCAGAAAGACGTGATTTGCCTGAAGTCACAGAGGAGTCCTGACTCATAGACACATTTTCTAACATTGTTTTGTCAGAGACAGTGCTGCCTTCAGATTTTTTTTCCTTTGCATGTCTTCCCTCCTCAGCAATTCAGTACCACTATTGCCCAATCATTTCTCACTTCCAAGTCAGATGTAGTAAGAATCAAAGGGGGCAACCATGTTAGTCTAGTCCAGCAAAAATAACAAGGAGTCTTGTGGAATTTAAAGACTAGCAGATTTATTTTTCACATCACTCTATAAATGATTTGTTAACAACTGTACTTCTTATACCAAAAAGGGCACCTAGGAGAGCACCCCCCCTCCAATAAAAAGAAAAGACCTGCAGGATCTTATTCAGGGGGACAAGGCAGTATGCCACATTTATTGTAAATAAGTAAGGATAGCAAAAAGCAGCCTCACACGCACACATAGGCATATACACAAGAAGTTCTGCAACTGGTCCTTTCATGGGTTGCTTGAGCCAGTCTAGTGGCCAACTAGGCAGGGCACAAGGAGGGAACCAGGCCTCTGTCAGTTGCAATCCGATGCTCCAAGATGACGGTTGCAGAATGAGACCCAAAATGTTCATGTTCTCACCCATCTTTTATACTTGCTGGCCCTCATGGAAGTCTATGGGATTTGCTGTGTCATGTTGCCTCAGGATTCCTGTGAGATCATTGGTCACCAGTCACTTTCAGACTTGATTGTATTTTGTTCTTTTCTTTCTGGGGTGGCTCCTTCTGTTTGCTTTAATCAGAGATGTCTGCATTGTTCAGCCAGTTAGATGGTACTTGTGCTTCGTCAGGAGGGGCTGGCAGTTGAGACTGGCCCCTTCACACACACACACACCCTTCATTCACACACCTTGTTCACACATTTAAATGAACATACACATCATACGCCTAAAAAGGGTTTCATCAAGTATACAAAATGGAGTACAATGTAGGAGTTCCAAACTGACAATATGGAGTCTTGCTGGACATTGGTTATAATGTGTATTACACAGAGTTACAGAATTATTTTACTTATGGTTAACTAACATATACTTTAAAGGCAAATGTAATTCACTATCTGTCTGGCCACCTACATTATCTGTCTGTGCCCCACATACTCAGGGACATCAGTGGGACATCAATACTTCAAAGAAAAACATCTGAATTCAAATTAATATGCAAATTAGATTGAATTGAGACTATGGCTTCTTTTCCCGTTACAACAAGTAATTTGACTTCAGCCTTCCTAGGGTTTGAACCTTAACAACTGCTCTGATTTGCTGTTACTATATGACCTGATTCCATGTTTTACACTTCCTTGCATTTATTTTCATTCCATTCTGTAAGTTCCCCCATCTTTGAAACATCTGAGGAAGTGGGATTTTCTCCCACAAAAGCTCATGTGAAAAATATATCTGTTAATCTTTAAGTGCCACAAGACTCCCTGGTGTGTTCTGATTGTTTTTTGTTTGTTTGTTTGTTTGTTTCGTAGTAAGACTGAAACCATAACTAAAGCTTACCGGCTCAGGAGCTTTGGCTACTGCAGGGATATATGGAATCCTGTGATTAGGGGGCTGATACAATTCTTTATGAAGCAATCCTGTAGGCTAGTGGAAAATTATGATGTCATGACAGGAGCTAAATAAATCCAGTTGCATTCAATTGGTGATAATGGATAACTACACAGTTGGTCAATAATATGGCCTTTCTTTCTCTTAACTTTATTCTTTAGGATTTCCCAACCCACAGTGTGCCATCTTACATGAAAGCTGCTCCACAACAGATGAGAATGACTTAATATCTGTCACTTTGGAGTATAATGACTTCAAATGACTTTTAAAATGCTCTCTTTCTTGGCACCATAGGAGTCTGGTGAAAAGGCTTGGTATTGAATTTACTTAATCAGTTGACAAAGATTCACCAATAGTTTAAAGAATTCACCCTTTCTCTCTTTTTTTGTTATTCCTAGGCATTTTGCCTAGCCACAAGCTTCACCCTATTGGCCTGGCATGCTAGCAAATTTACAAAAAAACAAAAATAATCATGAAAGAATGATATACATGTTTAACCATAATTTAATTTGTGCCTTTTTTTAGTTTGTCATTTTAACAAAATGATGTGCATGATGTTGAACTATAAGCACTTACTTTCCCACTGATCAAATGCATCAGCTTTGCAACTCATGAACTCATAGCCCTAGTCTACACTTGGGCAAAATTCGGCAGCAGTCAACTGCTGTTTCCGCAAGGAACATAAAATTCCTTGTGTAAACAGTGGCAACTTCTTAATTTCAAAATGCAAAAAATAAATCTGTTAGTCTTAATGTGCCACACAACTCCTTGTTGCAACTTTTTAAGCCACCACTACACACTAGGGGAAAGCCGACCACAAATCACTTGTTGTCGGCTTTCCCGTGTGCCCCTGACCTTCAGGAGTTCTGGGGTCGGCTTCTGGGAGTGGCGTTGGGAGTTCACACTCACTGCGATCTGCTCCTGGAAGCCCAAACTGACGATGGTGAATTTGCCACTAACAGTATAGACATACCAATAGACTCTAAGGTCAGAAGGAACCAATAGGATCATTTAGTCTGACCTCCTGCACAGTATAGGCCACAAAATCTCACCCAGCCACTCTTATAATAAACCTCTAACCCAGGTTTTGGCAATTCCCTGGGATGCATGTGAAAGCTGCCATGTCAGCCTATGCACAGTGACATGCAGGGCTCCTGGCTGTGGGGGTGGGGTAAGCAGGGAAAAGGAGTGCATGGCTCCTCTCCCCTGGTGCCCCCCCAATCTTATCTGGCCCCACACCCAGCACCTACTGAGGGCTCAGGGGGTGCAAGGCTGTCACGGGAGCCAGCAAACATTGCTAACCCCTGCTCTAGCCTATGACTGAGTTATTAAAGTACTCAAATCATGATTTAAAGACTTTAAAGTACAGAGAATCAACAAGCAAGTGAGCTGTGAGTCTGTGCTACAGAGAAAGGCAAAAACCCCTTTGAAACAAGAACCATTTATTGCTTTCAGGCGTGGCCAAACTGCAGCTCGGGAGCCACATGAAGCTCCTGAATGAAAAATTGTGGCTCCCAGAAGAACGTCAGCAAATCAGTTTAGGAAAGCAGCCCCACCCTAGGAGTTCAGGTGGGGGTCAGAATGGTGGGGAGAAGTGCAGCATGGTCTGGGATGGCGGGGAGAAGTGCAGCATGGTCAGGATTTTAAAAAACTCACCACTAGCCTGCAGTCTTCCACATCGAGAAGCAGCTAAGTTTTTACTGTCTAGGCCTAATTTTCATGGTAACCTTAAGTAATTATTAGAATCTGACATTAGTAGGATCGATGTTTATCCTCTTTTTATGGTAAAACTAAAGTGTGCAATGAATTTTAAACTTAGACATTTTGGAGTAGGTAAAAGTATATGGCTATATGCCTCAGTGTAGCTCTCGAAGGTTTAATAATCAACTTGTGTGGCTCTTGAATTCCATAAATTTGGCCACCCCTGCTTTATACATTAAAATGCCACGGATATTATACTTTGTATGACTGCATTATTAAATCTACATGAAATGTATATTGGGAATTTAATTTAGAAGATTGTTGTGTGATTTTTACGTATCACAATATGATGAAATAATCTAGGTACAAGAGGATGAATTAAAGACAGAGGGCCAAATTCTGCTTTCAGTTACATCAGGGGTTTCTAATCCATGGCCTGTGGGCCAAAAGTGGTCTGTGTTCTCCTGCCACTGGCTGGGAGTAGGATTGCGGCTACCAGCCTTCCATGCAGTCGTGGCATGCAGCTGGGAGCCCAAAACCGTGTACAGGCAGCTTTTGTTACCTTGGTTATTCTGACAGTAACCAAAACTGTCTACACATGGTTTTGGGCATTACATTGCCTGTCTCCTACCAGATCCTGGCATGCAGCTGGGAGCTGTGCTGTGGTCACTTGCCTCCCCTTTGGGCTTGGGGCCTATTCGTGGGCATTCAGCCCTTTTTTCTTTTTTCTTTTCTTTTCTTTTCTTTTCAAAAATAACCTTTCTAAATTTTTAAAAAACTTCTTTGGCTCAAGGGTCACAAATACAATTTTTACAATCTTGAAGAGCCACTAGTCTATTTACTTTAAATTAATTATTTTAAATTAATTTTAATTAAAATTTAATTAATTAAATTTTAAGTTAATTTTAATTAAATAGACTGGTGGTCATTCAGGGTTGTAAAAATTATATTTGTGTCCCTCAAGCCAAAAAGGTTGGGAACCACTAAATTACTTCATAATGAAGTAACTGAGGACAGAATCTGACTGAGCGATTTTATGTGAATTTTCAATTATCTTCCTGCTGTACCTATATATAACACTAGTAACAGTTCTTTAGTGTATTTTTGTAATATATGTTAAATACAATACCCCAAACTGCTAATATTTTTGGATTAAAGGATTAACATTAAAATACTGGAAATTATTTGGATTGTTTTTGTTCACTATTGATTTCCTCAAATTAAAATATTTTTCTGAGTAAAAGGTGCACCATAAAATTAAGAGATTTATCCGGTATTACATTTCTATTATGACGTAAAAGTTCCATAGATCATATAACTTTTCTATATAGTGTTTCCTTTTGGTATATATCTAGAGTATGACAGCTGTCCGTGTGCACCTGGAGTATGAATCTGATTCCATACTCCAGATTTCCTATAGACTGTAGTAAGGGGGTGACTGCCTTGATGTAGCAAAATACTGTAGCCTCAGTTCAGTACAATACTTAAGCACGTGCCAAACTTCAAGCATATGAATAGTCTCATTGACTTCAGTGAGCTACAGTCTTGCTGATTACTCACACAGTCAGGCGCCTACTTAAGTGCCTTGCTAGACTGAGGCTTATGGCCTGATCCAAAACCACTGAAGCCAATGGGAAGCATCCCTTCAATATCAGTGGGCTTTGAATTAGGCCTTACATGGCTATCCTGTTACAAGGCCGCTGTTAACTGCCTTTGTCAATTCTAATGTGTGAAGCTTTTGTTTCATAAGAGAAGTCTTCAGAGAGCTTCAGAAAGAGAGAAAGAACTTTGTTTAAATGTGTGTCTGCCACTAAATCTAACTAATACGAAGAATGACTAGAAATCACAGTGTAAGCACTAGAATATAATGGTCTTCCCACCCAGGGCTGTCTGAGAGAGGGGCAGGGCCCAGGGCCAATCGACTTGTTGCTCTCCACCCCCTCCTCCTGTGTTGGGAGGACAGGACAGGCTGGCACAGAGGCCAGGCTCCATGCTTCTGCCCCACTTCCCTTTGCCGTTGACTTGCTGCTGAAGGAAGTTGGGGGGACAGCATGGTAGTGGCGGGGGCACTGGCACAGGTCCCACACTGCCTTGCTGGAAGTGGGTAAGCGCGGGGCCCATGGAACCGTGGGCCCAGGTTGGTTGCGCCGTTTGCACCAACCCCCCCCTCAGATGGCCCTGACTGCACTGGAGAGAGGTGTTTGAATGATGGTGTTCAAAGCGTATGTCTTAACTCAGCCTCTTCATATAATTATGCTGCCTTATCTCTCCCACATTCATCTTTGGTTTTGTGATTTTACTGTCTTATTTTATAGTTTCTGGGGGAAAAAATTAAAAAGACCTGAAAAGGATATATAAATTTTATCAAGCCAAATCTCTTTGTAGTAAAGTCAACCCAGCACATGAACACTAGATTTCAAGTTCAAATTTTTTGAGATCAAGGTTTTAACAGTCTTGTGAATTGAACCCCATTCTCAGCTCTGTACCTGCTCATGGACAGAATACTGCTGCTGTTTAGGTGGGTCACCATTGCAGCCAGGACTATTATCAAAATATCCCTTAGGATACCAGGAATACTGTGAAGTTGAAATATGGAGGGGGAAGCAGACTGGCAGTATCTGGGAATTTTATTTGTCAGATATTGCCCATCTGCTTCTCTCCCTGCTTTCATGCATTGCAGTAATATCAATTTTCAGGAAGGCAAGTCAATATAATCCTACAGAACTGATTTAATTTTTTTTCCTCTGAAACTCATCAGCTGTTGGCAGGGAAATATAAAACCCCGACTTGACGACTAAGCCAAACAATCCCTGTGTCCACTCCAGGAGAAACAAAGATATATGTCAGGGTAAAATTAGTAGACAATATCTCCCTTCATTAATGTTTTCTAGCAATTTTGGCAGTTTCTCATGCAACAGACTTAGCAGTTGAAGAGTATTTTAAAAATATTTTTAAACTGAAAGTGTCACAGGTCACCTAAAGCAGTGGTTCTCAACCTTTTGCAGGCTGGGGACCCGTTTTGTAAGCCAAAAAATTTCACAGACCCCCTGTACATTGCAGCAGCAACGCTGCTGGCAGAATCTGGCCCATGTGGCCAAAATCTGGCCTACGTGGCCAGAGTCCAGGCCAGGAATGCAAGCCGCTGCGTCCATGACCCCTTCCTGCACCTCCTCCCCATGCCAGCGATGGGGCTGCCACACTCATGGCTCCCAGCCAGCCCCTGCGGGGGAATGGGAGGCAGCGCTGCCATGGCCCCCAGACAGTCCCTGCAGGGGAGTGAAGGCAAGCCACTGCTGGCGTCTGCAGCTGGCTAGTGGTGGCAGCAGGCAACCCTCTGCACACCCCCATCCCTGCCAACCCCGGCAGGCAGCATCAGTATCACAACTGGGTTCTGGCCCCAGTGGGGAGCAGTGCCATGGACCCCCTGGAACAGGTCTGTGAACCCCAGGTTGGGAACCACTAACCTAAGGTAAGTTATAGTGTCCCTTGGGGAAGAAATGAACAAAAAATCAGTACTTGTTCTTTGACAGTTATCTGATCATCTAAAATATATAGTCATTGAGTACTCTGCAACAAGCATATCATTTGCTTAGCGTATGTAGATGTTATGGTTGCCATAGTTAAATATGTGTCAAGCAATCCTATTTGCTCCCTGTACATGATTTGTAGTAAGTCTTACGTTAATGTCATGTTGCTTCAAGCTATTTTCTTGGGATCTTTTTCAATTTGTCTGAAAGGGCAGCAAGTAGATGAATAAAAAGGGGCCACTGTAGAAGTGTGGCTTTTGCCCTTTTGGACACACGGCCTAAGGTCAGGCAGGCCCACCACTTCTCTCCCCTGCTTACGTGCAGTCACTGTATAAGAATCAACATGTTTTAAGTATCAGCTTTCATAGATCCAAATACTTGTGCAGGCTGTGGGAGAGTAGTGGGGCATGGCGAGGTATAGTCCTAATGAACATTGTGGCTGCAGTGGTCATGGGTAAGTGGGGACATATTTAGAGAAAAGGAGAAGATATGTAGCTTGAGCTCAGAGGATCCTGGAAGAGAAAATATCTGCACTTCATTGAGCCATCTGAAGTTTGTCAGACTACATCAATTCTGTGCTTCATTTCTTCTGCGGAAGAAGCTTCTCCTCATCCTCCTCCTCCAGTCCTGCTTCCCCTGAGCAGGGGTGTCGCTGGTGCTGGGCACCCAGGGCACATGCCTCGAATCCCGGTGCCAGTGCCCTGGGTCTGGCAGGGCCCACCTCTCATGGTCTCCAGCCCAATCAGGCTGGAGATCCGGGGCCCAGCTGCCTGTGGCCGCGGCAGCCCCATCCCCAGCTGGGGATCTGGGGCTTGGTCGCAGAGGCCACTCCTGGCCACATCCTTGGCCAGGGATGCAGGGCCAAACCACCCACAGCCACTTCTGTCCCCATCCCCGGCTGGGGATGCAGGGCCCAGCTGCCCACGGCGGCATGCGGCAGCTTCCGGCCCTGTCCCCGGCCAGGGGTGTGGCCTTTGGGCTGGGGGCAGGGCCTGCAGGCTGGGGGCGGGGCCTGGGCCAGTGCCCCAGGTCCCTCCCCAGGGCAGCAACGCCCCTGCCCCTGACTCTCACACGCTCATGCTCACTTGACTCCAGTCCCAAAACATACCCAGTTCTTTCTCTCTTCTCCATCTTTCCTTTCATTTCCCTTCTCCTGCCCCTCCTGAGATCATATTCTATCTTTCCTTCTCACACGTTCTCTCACTTCATACCATGACTCACACGCATCTTGAAACGGACTTTGTCAGTGCACCAACACATTCCAGGGTGCAACTCTGATAGTGCTTAGGGAAAAGTGATGATGTTGGCTCTGGTTGGGTTTTTAGCTACCTGCATGTGACAGTGCTGCAGTGATAGGTTCAGTTCTTGTAGTACTGCCTGGTGTTAGAGTCCATATGGAGCTGCATGTACACATTAGGCCCATACTTTAAGGTTCCAGTTTCAATTTACACCAGGGATATCAAACTTATTTGTTGTCGTGGGCCAGATTTGACTTAAACATACTTCAAGTGGGCTGTACATGCCATAAATCAAAATACTACAACACTCGGGAGATTGTGGTCTTGCAGAGCATGCTCTCACCTACCAAATGCTGGGTATGTGAGACCACACTCTTGCTGTTCAGGAAAGAGTGTGGTCCTTTGGAGCACAGTCACAGGACAGACGGAAGAGGTTCACAGACTGCATTTGTCTCACAGGCTGCATGCTTGATATTCCTGATCTACACTGACAATTTGTCTTGCATTGCAACGAACTGTGGCCAGTACAGGGATTTGCACTGCTGTGGACCTGTAATGCACTGGTTTTCAACCTTTTGCAGGTCACAACACACTTGGCAATATGCACAACTCTACAGAATACACCAGCCTACCCCCAAGGCCAAATTCAGCCCTGTAACCAGGTGATGTGGCCTCCCTCAGAGCCAGAGCTGGAAGAATGCCCCGAATGCCCTCTCTGGCCAGACGAGGGAACTGCAAGATCTAGGCCCTGGAAGCAGAGGGGAGAGGCCAGGGCAGGAAAGGGTGGTATAAAAGCCCAGGCTGGGAGCTCAGTTGGGGCTGAGCTCCCAAAGGGGAAGGACATGCTTGCCCAGAAGGAGCAAGCCAGGGCCAGGGCCAGGGCCAGGGCCAGGGCCAGGGCCAGGGCCAGGGCCAGGGCCAGCCCTGCCAGCTAGCCCCTGCCTCTCAGGGCACCCAGCTCTATGGCCTGCCCAGCCTCCCAGAGCCGGGTGACTGGGAGTGGGACCGTGAGGTGGCCGACTGAGGCGGGTACTCAAAAGTCCGTCAAACCCTGGAGCAGCCTTCCTGCCTGGAGGCAGACTTGGAACCTGGGGAAGTGGAAGACCCTGTGACATAGATGAGTTACCCTCAGTGGAGGAAGAGACGCTAGCAGCCTCTGGGCCATGCAAGCTAGAAGAGCCACCAGAACCTGGAGGACTTGCCCCTCATGGAGGAGCCTGTGGAGTATCCTTACCTGCTGCCCATACACATAGAGGGGTTCACCAGGATCCCAAAGGCTTTCTATGAGGGAGACCCTAAGGACAGCTACCCCTGTTGGAGATAGGTAGTCAGGACTGGGGAAGGGTTGGGGTTGGAGGAGGTAGCCCAGGGACAGCAGAATGGTGGATGATGTCCCAGGGCAGCATGTTTCGGAGGGAGCCCTGCTGACCCACTGGTGGACCACCCTGCCACTATCTAGGGCCCTGGGCTGAGATGCAGTGGAGCAGCTGGGCCTGCATCTCCCTCCTCAACCCCCTCACTTGGTGAGAACCCTGAGTCATGCCTGCCCACTCCGCCAGGGGGGCCGGGGCTATAGATGGTGTGCCTGCCTGCTCCACTGGGGGGGGCGGGGGCTATAGATGGTGTGCCTGCCTGCCCTGCCAGAGGGGCTGGGGCTATTAGATGGTGTGCCTGCCCGCCCCGCTGGGGAGGCCGGGGCTTCTGCAAGCCCCTACACCTTCAGCTCTCCATGACACACTTACTACTGTGTGGAAACACAGCAATGTGTCCTGGCACAGTGGTTGAGAACCACTGCTCTAATGTGTGGGCCAAATGTTCCTAGCCACAGTGTATATGCAATCCATGCTATCACAACATGGGTCTTACAGATAGAGCCCTGAAGATCCATGGGTATCTGCTTCAGATACGCAGGTAACCACATCCATCCACGCAGAGCCATCCTTAAGGGGGGCAAAAGGGGCAACCACCCTAGGCCTTGTGCTTTGGGGGGCCCCGTGCTTTTGGGGGTCCCACACAACCAGTGGGAGTAAGGGAGCAGGCATCTTCTTCAAGTTGAGGAGCTAGCCTGCCCAGGGAGCAGCTCCGGCTGGTCAGGGAAGGTGGAAGGGAATTGGGACAGGCAGCGTTTGTTTACAGTAACTCTTGACTTAAGTAGCCACCTTCCCACAATTGCTCCCTGAGGGGAAGAGAAAGGGCAAGTGTTGAAATAAAACTTATGGAGCCAGCCTCAGTCAAGCAAACAGGGACAAATTCAGGAGAATGTCACATCCCTAACCTTTTCAAAACAGGACCTTCTCTTTGAATTTACATCAGCATCTCTAGAAAGCGTTTGAGATATTAAGGAGCTTTTTTCCTTCTACACTTAGCAAGAGTTTTCAGTCTTCAGGGATGTCTTTTTGAGCAAACTTCTCTGTGCAGATAATGACCTATTATACCTGAGAGAGAAGACCCCAGGCTAGCACTTATATGGAAATACTGGGTTTTTAGGGTTAATGGCCATCAATCAACACATTAAAGAAGTTTTTTGTCCTTTCTGCACTGTAAGTATGCCTCATTGTCATTTGATTGCAGTCAGACCACCAGTTCCAAAGCATGGCAAAGAAGAAAGCACCTGTGGCCGTGTGGGTCTAGTTTAGCGAAACAAAGGAATCCCTGATGTAAAACAAACAAGGAGTCTTGTGGCACTTTTACAAGCTAACAAATAAATTTTTCAAATCTTTAGAAGTGCCATAAGACTCCTTGTTTGTTTTACCTCAGGGTATCTCAGAGGACGCCAAAGGTCCCTTGTTTCTTCCTCTCATCCTCAAACAGTACCTGAGTTTCATTACTTAGATCACCTGCAAAGCAATGAGGAATGTATGAATACATATATTAAAATAAGACAGGAAAGGAAAGAGTCAGGCAGCATAAAGGAAATAACATGCATTAGACAATTGGAATCCAGTGCTTTAAGGTGAGAGAGGACCTGGATTTATTTCTTGATATCATCCAAAAATAGAAACTCTCTCTCTGAATTTTCAATTTAACAAAACTTGATCTAAGAAAAATTATTAAACTTGTAAAATTGTGTTCCCATCTTGAACAGAAAGCCAGAACCACAAAGAAGAGTACCTCCAGATGCTCCTGTCCACTTGGCTGTGAGGTTGATGAAACATCACCATGACACATTCAGTATTGCCTACCCCAAACATCAAAAATAGTCACAAGTCTGGCTTAAATATATCATTAAAACTCACTTAAAAATAAAGAGATGTTTAAAGAACCAATAAATGTGGGGGAGCTATTTTCTTTGACTTCTGGGTTTTGAGCCTTTAGGATGAAATCAGGTCATGTTTTTCTGCTTCTCTCTGCAACTTTTTAGCCTGAGGGCTAGACATTTATTATTTTATTAAAGAAAAATTATGACACTGCGGCAGTGTTCCCTCTAAGCTGATGATGCAGCTGAACAAGTTACAGGTACACTTGGGGAGGCAGCAGGCAGCAGGGAAGAAGCCCGTTGGGGCCTGGAGAACCAGCAGGGAACTTGCTCAGCTGCATCATCAGCTTAGAGCAGTGGTTCCCAACCTTTTTCAGGTTGGGGCCCCTTTGTAACAAAAAAAACCAAACTTTGTGGACCCCCCTCAGCTGATTATGTAGTCTGGCCTGCATGGGCAGACTCTGGTCTGCACCAGTGGGACAGCTGGTGAGCAGCGCTGCCACCACCATTGCCTGCACCACCAGGAAGCTGAGCCATGGCAGCTGTGGTCCCCTGCCCTTGCCCCTGCTGGGGAGCTGCTGTGGCTGCATTCCCCTGCCAGGATACAGCCGCAGACAGGGAAAGGCAGCCCTGGCAGGGAGCTGGATTCTGGCCCCAGGTAGGGAGAGGCTCTGCAGACCCCCTGCAATGTGTCCGTGGACCTCTGTGGGTCCCTGGACCACAGGTTGGGAACAACTGGCTTAGAGGGAACATTGTCTGCAAAGTTTAAAATGGGGGGACCCCACACAAACTGATTTGCCCTGGGCCCCGCTCCCCTCTAGGGATGGTCCTGCATCCACAGATCCATTGTTGCAGATTGGAGCTTGGATATAGATTCTGTTTTTGTCTGCCCAGGGTGCATTAGCGGCTGCTGCCTCTGCCACAGCTGCAGAGAGCCATGAGCAATATTAATAGAACAGCAAGGAAAAAAGGAATCATTCCAGCAAATCCCAGCTCAGCTGTGCTTGCAGTCTGCCAGCCAGTCAGAGACAGTCACTCAAAAGAACTCAGTTTACTGGCTAATCCTGCCTCTGACTCTAGGAGCCCCAGTGGCTATTCCCCATGCTCTACCAATTAGCTGGTGATGGGGAGCTACCCACCTCTTCCCTCACTGCAGGCCACTCAATCAGATGACTGGCAATTGCCACTGAACAACTGAGAGATCTCAGCAGCTCCAGCTTCCCTAGCCCAGGTGGAATAAAAGTTATTGAGATCAGGGCCAGGGGAGACTTTGAACTGCATCTGGAGCTGCCAGCAACTCCCTCCTCCTCCCCGTCCCTCAGCTCAGCAAAGCTGTGGCTGTCAAGCAGATACTGCACTCTGATAGTCAGAGCAGGAGCTGCTGCGTGACAGAGGTGGTGCAGGTATAGATGGACATAAAAACTGGCATGTGGATCCTGGATTAGATACAGGCTGACACTGGGCAAATGCAGATTGGATGAGGATCCACATTTTTTTTATCCATGCAAGACTCTGCTCACAGAGGTTTAATGAATTAAGCTGTTACTCTCTCTGATTTAAAAGGCCTGGCATTTTAGCTCATGCAGTTGAGACTCATTCTTTTATAATAAGAATGGTGTGAGTGGATCTCAGATGCCCTAACTACTAAATGTGGAATGTTCCAATCTGGAACTCTGGGGAATATATCTGGAGTGACCAGCTTTGAGCTTTAAATTACCTTACTTGTAGTTGAAAAGTGTACTTTCAACTCATGCTCCTCAGCAGGCAAGGTTGGGTATGTTTTTGTTCCCCACCACCTGAAAGGGATCGGCAAGACATACTACTTCCCCTTAAACTCTCTAGACTGAAATGTGACAGTGAGAATATCCCAGAGAATGGTTTTACCAATTGTCTCCCCACAGATCACTTATTACATACTCTACTGCTACAAAGCAATTCACTTTCAAAGGCAGAACTATCAATGTTAGTCTTGAATTTCAGCTTCTCATTAAGATCTGCAGAATGTTGCTACTTCATCACTGGGAAAGTGGATGGCAGAGTGTTATCTATTGACTTAAAAGTGACAAATGGTTGACAGAGGAAGGAACAATATTGTCAGTTTACTAGGCAAAAATGCATAGAATGTATTAGAAGTAATGGGAGTTTTCAAAAGAGTGCAAGAGCTAGAGCCATGTTAGTTTGGATGAAACTTCAAAAATGAACAGTTACTGCAAGGAGAAGAAATAGCTCTACTAAACATGTACTAATAGTGAAAGAAACAAATGGGATGTATTGCTGGATGTAACAAGGCACAATTTATTAACAGCAAAATACAGTGTTCTCTTGAATATGAACCTGAAATACCTGAAAAAAATATTAATAAAGAATACCATGACTTTGAGAACTTAAAGTAGGCAACTCTGGCAAACTTTCCATGTTTGTGACATTGCTTGATGAATTTTTTTAATCCAAACCATTTAACAGGAACTGTCACAGAAGGTTCAGATAATGATTATGGACTTCAATTTACAAACATTTATATTCTGGTATAATTATGCTTGACTTCACCAAATACATAGACCTATTCAATCAATATTAAAAATCAAAATTTTTAATTAATATGACAGGATATACCTACTACACATAGACCCTGCTGGGAGTAACTGCAATCTGTGGGACAAGAGGCCATGCCCCTCACCCCTGTTTGCATGGTCGGCCTGGAGACAGAATAAAAAAGGGAATGGCCCAGCTGAGTTTGGGTTGGCTTGGTTGGACAAGAGGATGTTGTAGACTCCTGCTAAGGAACTGCTGGAATGTTAGACTGTGGTGGTAGAACCACTGCAAACATTGGCAGATGAGAATGAGCTTGAAGGCTGATATTTCCACTCCTCTGTCCCTAGCACCCACCCAGTGACCTGACAGAACAGGAATCAAGGACAGGAAGTGTCTCAGGGAATGTGACTATTAAAATAAGAAACTCAGCTGAACTGTGGGTTAACGGGTTCATAGGGCTTTGGGTTGGGACCCAGTGAAAAAAGATGGGCTTAGAAGCAGGGGTAGCCCCTGAGGCCTTTGGCTTGCTTTCCAGATTAAGTCAAGGATATCTAATCTACCCCCTTGAGCCTTAATGGTTTATTTGAAACATGAAAAATGTACCTTGTGAACTAGGTGTACCTTCCCTGTGCCTGCAACAGTTACAAAAGAGGTTAAGAGAGAAGTTCATGGATGTGTGGATAAGCTTTTAAATCAGGATGTAGCTACAAGTGCAACCTTAACTTCTCAGTTTTGTATGGCAATACAGTTCTTCGTTACCTTATTAACTTCCATTTTTCTAATACAATTATACATTTTTCTGCTCTCTGGTACGCATTTGCAGTAACTATTTTCATTTTCATAATGGCTTAAGCTGTCTTTGACATATTTTCTCTAAATGTTTCTCCCCTTCTAAGGAATGTAGTATAATAATTTTAATCAGCTGCCATGTGTCATACATTTTATTTTAATCCAAACTCACAACCTTCCTTTTGTGCAGTTCAGGAGATAATGCAGTTACCTATGCAGGGAACTAGTTATAAATTGATTTTACAATGCTAGCAAACGTTCAGAGTTACTCAGTTGTAATTGACTTGTGATGCTTTGCATGTATTTAATTTGTAATTTTCTCAATATTTTTCATGGCTTTCTGGCATACATTCAGTAGTACACGTGTTTAACAAAACAAGCAAGGAGTCTGGTGGCATTTTAAAGACTAATAAATTTATTTATTGCAGGACCTTTTGTGGGGGAATTTCACTTCGTTAGAACTAACACAGCTACCCCTTTGGAACATGGGTTTAAAGACAATAATAATAATAATAATAATAATAATAATTAATAAAAAACCCAACTTGGTATACTTGCATTTCCTGACTTTTGAGGGTGTGACCAGTTAACTTTAACTTTCACTTAACGTATCTTTTGGTATAGGATTTTCTAATGATTTTCAAAAAGGAAAATCAGAATAAAACACTTCAAGAGAAGCTCCACTCTTCAACATTTAGGAGTTCAGTCAGTTTGCCAAAGATTCTTTAGCTATTAAGCAGATTTGATTTGATTTGATTTGATTTGATTTGATTGGCACCCCCTAGAGAAGTTTGGGAGCAAAGATGGGGGTGGTGGCCCTGTGCACAGTTGATGGTCAAATGCTACAGCGTCAATGCAAACCTTGATCATTCAGCCTTTGCATGGGGTGAAGCAGCACTTGATCTTTAACCCTCTATTTGGCCTATTCAAGTACAAGCCACAGGGACACAGACAATAGTTAATTATTATTTGAGGGGCCCTGAAACCTTCCTAATCTCTGGGCCTCTTTCCTGTATTGTCTGGGCCCCCTTCATGCATGAGTGGGCCTGATTTTTTTTTCTAGATTCTGGAGTCGGGGCCTTGGAACTCTGGCCTGTCAGATTTGCGGGCCCTGGAACAGTGTTCCAGAATGTTCTGGCTTACCTTGATCCCTGGACACAGATTAGATCAGTGGTTTTCAAACAGGGGTGGAAGTAAGCCAGACCACGCTGGAACACTGTTTCAGGGCCCATTATTTTTAGGGGCCAGTGTTCCAGGGCACCTAAAAATAGAAAACTGAGGTGGAACTCTTTGTTCCAGCAGGCAGACTGCACTACAAGGAGAGTGGAGGATTGCCTGCCCTGCTCTGAAGTGCCGGCTGGCTCCATTGAGCATGCACAGAGCATGCACTGAAGGTAAGAGCCTGCAGTGCAGTTTGGAGCAGCAGGGCAAGTAAAGGGCGATTTCTCCCCTGCACTGGCCCCTGGGAGTCTGGGGCTGCACTTTGTGCCATTGGAGGCCAGCAAGGGCTGCCTGCTGCTACTTCTCATGAACAATCGCAGGGCCTGGTCTCCTCTTGGGCTGGTACTGCTGGGGAGCACCGGCACAGTGTTTGGGGGGGCAGATTTGAATAGGCAGGCATGACCGAAGGGATGCTTGAGGGGGCATTGGGGTGGACTGGGGACAGTCGAGCAGCTAGTGGGGAAAGGGCATGGGGGGAGGTGGGAGAGACAGTTGTGCTGACTCGGGGGAGGTATCAGGAGAGCTGGTGGGTTAGGGTGGGAAGAAGAGTTTGGGTTGGGGGGCTGAAGAGGGGTGGAGAGAAGATGGGGGAGTTGGGGGGTTAGGAGGGCTGAAGTGGGGACTTGGGGGCAAGGAGATTAGGGGATGGGGATGGGGGCTGAGGAGGACATGGGGAAAGAGGGGTCTGATGTGGGCACTAGTGGACAAGGTTGGAGTGATGTGGATTTGAGGCTGTGCTTTATGTCTGAGGAAAGAGCTGGTGGGGCTCAAAAATGCCTACCTGGGGTGGGGCCTGCACATGCATGAAGACCAAAGGACAAATGGAGTTGTGGATAGCGAGGGTTGTAAGGGATAGCAAGAAGGGGTTGTACAACTATGTTAATAACAAGAAGAGGATCAAGGATGGTGTAAGTCCCTTACTGAATGGGGCAGGCATCCTCGTGACAGAGGATGAGGGAAAAGCTGAACTGCTCAATGCTTTTTTGCTTCAGTTTTCACAGGCAGGGTCAGCTCCCTGCCTACTACCATGGGTATGGCAGATTGGAGAGAAGAAGAGAGGCCCTTGGTGACGGAAGGTCAGGTTAGGGACTGCTTAAAGAAGCTGGATGTGCTCAAGTCCATGGGGCCGGACGAACTGCATCCAAGGGTGCTAAGGGAATTGGCCAATGAGATAGCAGCACCGCTGGCCATTATCTTTCAAAACTCATGGAGAACGGGGGAGGTGCCAGAGGATTGGAAAAAAGCAAATATAGTACCTATTTTCAGGAAAGGGAAAAAGGAGGATCCGGGGAATTACAGACCTGTCAGCCTCACCTCAATCCCTGGAAAAATTATGGAGCAGATTCTCAAAGAATCCATTCTCAAACACTTAGAGGAAAATAAAGTGATCAGGAACAGTTAGCATGGATTTACCAAGGGTAAATCATGCCTGACCAACCTCATTTCCTTCTATGATCAGATGACTGGTTTTCTAGATGCGGGAAGATCCATTGATGTGATATACTTTGATTTTAGCAAGGCTTTTGATACAGTTTCCCACAGCATTCTCATTGGCAAATTAAGGAAGAATGGCTTGGCTAGGTGGACTATAGGGTGGATAGAAAACTGGCTAGATCAACGGTTTCAGCGTGTAGGAATCAATGGTTCCATGTCTAGCTGGCAGCCAGTCACGAGTGGTGTGCCCCAGGGGTCAGTCCTGGGGCCGGCTCTGTTCAACATTTTCATCAATGATCTGGATGATGGAATAGACAGCACTCTCAGTAAGTTTGCAGATGACACCAAGCTGGGGGGAACAGCAGACACGTTGGAGGGCAAGGACAGGATTCAGGGAGACCTAGATAAATTGGAACAGTGGGCCAATAGAAATCTTATGAGGTTCAAGAAAGACAAGTGTAAAATCCTGCACGTGGGACAGAAAAACCCCATGCACTGCTACAGGCTGGGGAACATTCAGCTAAGTAGCAGCAGTGTAGAAAAGGACCTGGGGGTCATGGTGGATGGGAAGATGGATATGAGTCAGCAGTGTGTTCTTGCGGCCAAAAAGGCCAATGGCATACTGGGCTGCATCAAAAGAAGTGTTGCCAGCAGATCGAGGGATGTGATCGTTCCCCTCTATTCTGCACTGCTGAGGCCACATCTAGAATACTGTGTTCAGTTTTGGGCTCCCCACTACAAAAAGGCCAGGGACGTGCTAGAGAGAGTTCAGCGGAGGGCAACCAAAATGATTAAAGGGCTGGAGCACAAGCCCTATGAGGAAAGACTGAAAGCATTAGGCTTATTTAGTCTGCAGAAGAGAAGATTGAGGGGGAATTTGATAGCAACGTTCAACTACTTGAAGGGATGCTCTAAGAAAGATGGAGCTCGATTGTTCTCGGTAATAACAGAGGACAGAACGAGGAGCAATGGTCTCAAGTTGTGGTTAGGGAGGTTGAGGCTGGATATTAGAAAAAACTTTTTTACTAGGAGAGTGGTGAAGCATTGGAATGAGCTGCCAAGGGAGGTGGTAGAGTCTCCATCTTTGGAGGTGTTTAAGGCCCGGCTGGACAAAACCATGACTGGGATGGTTTAGTGGGAGTGGTCCTGCCTCTGGCAGGGGGTTGGACTAGATGACCTATGAGGTCCCTTCCAACCCTATGATTCTATGATTCTAAGGGGGCCCAGACAATATGGGAAAGGGACCTGGGAATTAGGAGGGTTCCATGGCCCGTAAAATCATACTTTAACCACTGTTTTCAAACCATGGGTTGGGACCCAGTACTGAGTTGCATATCCTCAGGTATTGGGTCTCATGCCCCCTGCTGCCGCTGTTGAAAGACTGGAATGCATCACTCAAAGACTTCATTGATGGGTCACTGATTTTTTTCACCTGAGTCCTAGTGAAAAAAATTTGAAAACCACCATATTAAATTACCTAATAAATCTCTCTCTTCGCTATTTTCCACAATTTTAAGACATGACTGGAAATTGGGTGACCAGAGAATAAGTGAGAAAAATTGGAATGCGGTGGGTGAAGTAGCTGGTACCCATATAAGACAAAACCCCAAATACCAGGATTGCTCCTATAAAATTGGGACATGAAGAGGTTTTTGTATGCAGTTCGAATGGTAAATCTACTTGACCTGTTTTGGACCAATAGGGGAAGCAAATTCCAGAGCTGCAAGCCCCTCAGCTGAAGCACAGCTATTCCTTTGGAAATTAAAAACTTCCTCCCATCAGCCAAACCTAAGAGAAAGTGGCATAGGGATGGAGAGGGTGGGAGGGTGCTATGCTCCCGTGTGCTCGGGAGAGGGAGGCAGGCAGGCCCTCTAGGTGCAGGAGGAGAGATGCAGGAGGCTCTGATAGGCACAAAGCCTCCTGTGCTCCTCCTGTGTTGTGAAGGGCCAGCGCAATGCCCCAGCTATCACAGCCAGGGGGCTGGGTAAGTGCTTAGGGGTTGCAAGCCAGGCTGGACTGGCCCTTCAGAGAGAAGCAGAACCAGACCAAGTTGAGTGCTGCTTCCGGGGTGCTAATGGTAGAAGATTTCCATTTCTGTGCATGCTGCACTGCCTACCGTGCACGGAATGAAGTCTTCCAAAACGAGGACCCCAAAGGCTGCAATTAACTGCAGTACATCAGTCAATGCAGGTGCAGGGAAGGAAACTAAGGTGAGTCTGATCTAGGGCAGAGGTTGGGAACCCAGAAGATAAGAAGAGCCATCTTTAAAAATTCCTTCAATAATCAAGTGTTTCAAGAATAGCAATGGGTGTAGCCTCTTGAAGGGGGATGGGAGGAGGTAGGCCAGGGTGGCTGCTGCAGAGTCTCTTGGCAGGGAGGGAGGGTGAGCCAGGACAGCCACTCCACTAGGTCTCCCAGAGAGGGAGCCCAGAACCAGGAGCAGGTTCCCCACAGGGTCTCCTGGTGGCAGGGGAGCCCAGAGCCTGGTATGGGCTGCTTCCAGGGTTTCCTGTTGGCAGAAGTAGCCTGGAACTGGGGAGCAGGAAGCTTGCAGGGTGCCCCCTGGCTAAGGGGGGCAGAACCTGGAGCTGCAAGGGGGCAGCCAAAGAGCTGAATGTGGCTCCGGAGTCACAAGTTGCAGACCCCTGATCTAGGGGTTGTCTCAATGTGTGGCCCCCCTGTATTGTGAAGGGCTGACCTGTCCTCTCTCCTCCTAAGGAGGCCATTGATGGGGGATGCAGGAGGTGCTCAGAGCTGTCCCTCAGCACCCCCTATATATCCTCTTGTGTGGTGAGGAGTCCACCCAGCCCCTCTTTCCTTCCCAGGTGTGGGTGATTTGAGGCTGCCTGGTCCTGGCCAGGCTGCTGCAGGGGACTAGTCCTCCCCCCTGCAACATAGGTGAGTACCCCCCCAGCCTCACGCCCCCTCTGCAGGTACCCAACCCCTTCCCGGGGCAGATTTGGCCAAGAGCCCCCTGCTCCTGGATGGGGGGCATGAACAGAGCTGGAACTAGAATTTTTTGCACCTGGGGCAAAAAGCCCCAAATGTGTTCCCCCTCGGCCCTGCTCTGCCCTGGGGTCTGATCCACCCCCAGCTGCCACCAGAGGTGGCAGGAAGCTCCCGAAACTGCCAGCAGGCTGGGGGGATCTCAATCGCTGGGGATGGATCTGGATCCCTGTGGCCTGCTGGCAGTGGCAGAGGGGAACTGGATGCTTCCTCAGCTTGGCGATGGTGAGCCCCAGCGGCACTGGAAGCCTCAGATGCTGAATTTAAGACAGTGCAGGATGCAGATCCGGCTCCCAACAACAGCTGGGGATGGATCTGGATCCTTCCCCAGCCACTGCTGGAAGCTGGATCCATCCTTTGCGCCTTCTAAAATTCGGTGCCTGGGACTTTGCCCCACTTGCCCTGGCCTAGTTACAGCCCTTGACATGAGGCAGGGAGAGGGGGGGAGTGCAAATGTGGAGCTTGGTCCCTGGGCACTGGACACCCTCTGTACACCACTGCCACAGTCTGGGGGAACTTTGTGCTCAGGAAAGCAAGCAAGTCCCTGCAAGGTGGGGGGGGGGTAGCCCCAAAGGTGAGGAGAGCTCAGTGAGTGAGGAAGCAGAGGTGGGTCCACTGTCAAGGAAAAAAAGCTGATAGCTCCTGTTCGCTCCGGACTGGCTCCAACCCAAGAACATCACTGCCCTGCAGAAAGACTTGGGGCATGGGCCTGGGGCAAGCCCCTGCCTCCTTGGTCTGGGCCCCACCCCCTGGCCACAATCTGGCGCCTGGGCCAAATCAGGCGTCAGGAAGCTGCTGCTGTCAGCCTGGCCCCAGATCCGCAGTCAGGGATGAGGCAGGGAGAGGTGGGCACTGCTGCAGTTGGCTGGTCCTGGATTCCTGGTTGGGGCCAGGGCTGGGAGAGGTGGGCACTGCTGTGGGTGGCCTGGGCTGGATCCTCAGCTGGGT
>ML682021.1:9629029-9737011 GCA_007922195.1 Podocnemis expansa
TGGGTGGCCTGGCCTGGATTCCTGGCTGGGTTTGGGGCCGGGAGAGGCGAGCACTGCTGCAGGTGGCCCGGCCTGGATCCCCAGTCGGGGCAAGGGCCAGGAGAGGCAGGGGCACTCAGGACACTGGTGCGAGCCTTCGGGCGCGTGCCGCATGTGGCAGGCGCCAGCGATGCCCCTGTTCCCGGAGCCACCCTTGGCTGCGCCAGGGGGTGCGAAGCATGGGGCGGAGCAGTGCTAGCCCAGGGGAGCTGTGTCCCTACCCCCTGGAGCTACCAGCTCCGCCTGCCGATCAAGGTGCTCCCCTCACTGGTTGGGCTCCGGCTCTCCCGCCAGGCGGCCCGGGGCCCCCACAGTCCCCGGCCAGGGCCCCGCAGGGGCTGGGGGCAGCTGGAGCCGGGCGGGGCAGGGCAGGGGTGTCTCCTCCCCGCCTCCTCCTCGCGCCGCTCTCCCGGGCGCTGGCTCACTCGCCCGACCGGCCGGCAGCGGGAGAGGCAGCGGCTGGGGCCGGAGCCATGGCCCGGGGAAGTCTGGCTCTTCTCCTGCTCCTCAGCGGGCTGGCGAGCCGGTGCAGCAGCCAAGCCCCGCAGGCGCAGCCCAGAGGTACCGTAGCGCGGCGTCGGGGGGCTGCTGCCCGGCTGAGGGGAGGGCAGCTCCGTGCGGTCCCCCAAGCCCACAGCCTCCGTCCAGGGGAGGAGGGTCCTTGCCCCAGCCGCCCTGGTGGGGGGCTGTAGCTGCAGAGGGGTGTGAGGCTGGGGGCACCGGCCTCCTGCACCAGCCCCCCTCTCCCGCCCTGCCAGGAGGGGGGTGGGGGCACCCCTCAGCACCCCCCGCACCCCCCAAAGGCCTCCTGAGGAGGGGAGGGGACGAGAGGGGGTGCGTCAGCCATTCAGGGCACTCGCGGGTGCCAAGGGTCCCCCCTGGATCAGACCCACTTTAGTTTCCTTTCCTGCAGGGGGGCTTGAGGGTTGTGCCGCAGCTAGATGCTAGGGTTACCGGATACCAGCGCCCGGAAAGGCGGACGGAGAAGTAGGGGAAGGAGGACGTTGGAGGACACATGGAGAAAATGGAGTGTTAATGTCATAGTCTTGGAGGCCCTGCAACGCTTCCCCCTAAACATAGGGCGTCTCGGGGCGTAAAAAGCCAGGCAAAATCATGTATTCTTTAAAATGCATGCCGGACAGAGGACGTGAAGGACATGTCCTCCTTTTGCCTGACATCTGGTAGCCCTACTCCTGGCTCCTAGTGCTGGAAGGGGTCATTTCTATGCTCGCTGGGCACCCAAGCACACACACAGACATGGAAACCTTCCAGCACAAGGATCCAGGAGGCAGCACCCAACTGGCTCTGGTTCTGCTTCTCCTTGAAACGTCAGTCCAGCCTGGCTGTCAAACATGCCGCCACCCCCAGCTCTGATGGGAGACGGCCTCCCCCAGTCTTGGGAAGGCACCAGCTGTCCCTGCACAATGTGGGAAGGGAACAGGGGGCTCTGTGCCTTTCAGAGCCTCCTGTGTCTCTCCTCCTGCACCTTGTGAAGGGCCAACATGACGCCCCTCGCCAGCTCAGTGCCCGGGGACATAGCAAGCCCCAGGGGTTAAAATGGGCAGGAACGGCCTGGAACGCCGTTCCGGGGCCCACTTTTTAGGGGCTCAGCATTCTGGGGCCTCTAAAAATACAAAATGGAACCACAATGCTGCCTTCTGGGGCCCACCATTTAAAATAACGAGCCCCGGAATGCAGCGTTCTGGTTCTTTTGTCTATTTTTGGGGCCCCAAATGCTGAGCCCCTAAAAATAGAAAGTCCCAGAACAGCATTCATGGCCGTTCTAGCAGGCAGGAGAGCACAGAGCGGCATGTGAGCTGCCCTACACTCCCCTGTGCATGGGCAGGCTGCACTTGGAGGCAGAAGCCTCCAAGCATAGCCTGTCCCAGGTGCTGGCTGCCGATGAGTATGGGGGTGGCAGGCTCGCACTGGGGGATGGGCTGAGGCTGCAGGTTGATATTGAGGGCAGGGGGTTGATTGGGAGGTGGGTCTTGGGGGAGCTGGGGTGGGACACCGGCATGCAGGAGGGGAGCCTAGACATCCAGGGAGGGGGGCCCACCTGATTAGGAGCGTTCTGGGGCCCCTCAAATTATACTTTAACCCCTGGCAACCCCTATCCTGCCCCTTGCTATGCCGCTGGGGCAGCACATCACTACGGGCACAGGGGAGCTCCTTTCCTGTTCGTGCAGTTCAGCCCTGGTTTCTGACTGATGCTGAGGTGGTAGGGATTGGATTGACTGTGCTGGGGGGAGTCCGTGGAGACTATGTGGCTTTGCCAAAGGTAAAGGCTGCATTGCCAGTGGACCAGGGAGAGACTCTGGGGTTCTGTGAGCAGCAGTTAAGGCTCTCTCCAGGTTGCATTAAGCTGGCAGACTGCAGCCACCTGGAGTCTGACCCTGCTCCTGCAGAGTGGCAGCCGCCTGCTTGCCAGCCTCTGTTGCTCATAAAAACTTGGGTGCTCATCCCCAACCTGCCACCCTCATCTGTGATGCTCAGACACTACAACTATCCAGGCACACTGGTGATGGGGCGTATGCAGGAAAGTCTCTTCAACATATCTACAAAGAACATAGCTGATTCCTGACCATTTCCCCGCCACTCCCACTCACAAGAGACTCTCTTACAGAAAAAGTCAAATACCAAGCTGTTCTCTTTAGTCAAATTTCAAAATATAGCTGAGATATAGTACTCCCTGTCATGAGTGGCTCTTTCAGATGCAATAATCCCGTGCAGTGATGTAGCTTGAGAAACACTGCCTACAGCTGTATATCTGTAGTCCATTATTAGTCGCTCTTATTGTCCTGTGACTGCAGAGGTGTTTATAAATAAATTTAAAAAAGTAACCAGTTTTTCAGTAATACAGGTATAGTAGTCTGGAAAGGTTGAGAACAACTGTTCTAGGACACACAGTATCACTTTTACAGACTGTCCTTGTTACCCTGACATATTTAGCTGTGCATAAAAAAGAAAAAGGGAATTCAGTAAGGAGATACTATGGGTGTGTGTGATCATAAATCTCTGATTAAAATAGCTAGGAATAACAATGAGCTCCTAAATGACCTTGTTATCGCTCTATAACCAGCAAATAACTGCTTCTGATTAATCTAGCAGTTTTGGTTCATTCATGTTTTGGGTAGAGATCTGACACCTAATTTATAAAATTTGATATATTATCTCAGAAAAAAAAATCTTAAGCAGTTGATTCCTTAATGCTAATTATAACCATGTGACGAGAGATGACAGTTGACTAAACGTCTTCAGAGAAATAGCTGTAGTAAACCAAAAGCAAAAAATCTCACCCAGCCATATTGACTATATTTGGAAATTAATTCACTGGAAATACTGAAAAGTTACTCAGATTTTACAACAGAGTACTTAGGATACAGAACTACATGCATTTGCCATAAATGCCATTTGCTTGTCCTCCAAGTAACTTTATGCTCAGTCAAAGAAACACTTGTTTTGGCAGGGTTTCTTTTAACTTTTTTTTTTCCCTTTAACCATCTCTTTACTGATGGGAATGTGCTTTTCTTTAATCATGTCTTGGTTACTCATTCCTTAGTTTTTGGCCTTCATGATGAAGAAACTTGCTCATTACATTCCTCTTAAGAAGGAAGTAGGAGTTCTTCGGGTTTCAACTACTTTAATTTGGGCTGTTACACTGTTAACTTTTATGCTGTATGAGTCCCATTAATTCAAAGAGAAACTCTGGTACTTATATTAGAATGTTGAACTCAGTGTAAATGGGACCTTTTTAGACTTCATTGTTGAATTCCAATACTGGACTGACATTTTTCCACTTTATTTATACTTGCCTCTAATCTCTTTTTAAGCTGTGCTACAGCTGCTAGGACTATACAAAGATGGCTCTACTGCTGAAGAATGATACAGTCAACTGTAGTGTGATTTAGGTCCAAAAACTGGTTTCAGTGAGAATTTGAAATTGATTTCAGTAGCACCAAAACTGGTCTTTAGTTTATAACTTTATGTTCGTTTGGCTTTTCAGTTAATCTTTATTTTATGAATAGCACTGTATCGTAAATGCTGCTATATGACTTTGGCAGCAGTCTGGGAGATTTTGGGGTGGGGAAAGAAGAAACAATGAAACAAAACTTGAACAATTTGGACAACAGTACTTAAGACATTACAGAGAATTTCAATTTGCCATTTAAAAACATAAAGCTCAAGAACATCTTGCATTTCAAACATGAACAGCCTGTAATTCTAATTTTAAATTGTTTGGAGATTTACTGTGGTCAGAAACCTGGAGTTAATTTTTATATTTTCTTCTCTGACACAGATGTTACTTGTTCTGTAAACTGAATAGTAAATATTTTTGTACAATTCTTCATAAACTGAAAACACCATATCTGTTTAAGAATAAGAGTCTACACTTCAGAATCAGGTGGTTGTAATGCAGCTAACATTGACCTAACTCTTAAGAATTTAGACTTAAGCCTGGTCTACAGTAAAGATTTGTCAACTAAAGTCAGCTTTTGTCAACAAAACAGCCGAGGTGTGCACACTGAAATGCTCCAGGAATGTATTCACTGATGTTGGCTGGTACTGTTCATGTACTATGGTATTCCTGAACTTGACAAATGGTGTTAGAATCTGACTCTGAATTACAGGCAATGACACAGGTATGTAATGGAAAGAAATCAATGGAAGAGAAATTTAAATTGAGAATCACAAACAAATCTTGAAGCTACCTAGCTAGGAATGCAGGCCACAGAACCTCACCCACCTATTTCTGTAGTAAACCTCTAACCTATGACTGGGTTATTAAAGTCCTCAAATCATGATTTAAAATAATAAAAAAAAAGTATTTAAAGACTTTAAAGTACTGAGACTCCCCTAACAAGTGAGCCGTGCCCCATACTACAGAGGAAAGAAAGGAAGACAGACAAACAAACAAACAAAAATCCAGAGTGTTTGCCAATCTGCCCTGAGGGAAAATTCCTTCTGATCCCAATATGGCGATAGGTTAAACCCGGAGCACGTGGACAAGACTCATTAATCAGACATGCAAGAAAGAATTCTCTGCAATAACTCAGAACCCATCCCATCAATCGTCCCATTGGTGTATCTACCACCAGAAGCCAAAGATCAGTCAATTGCCAGAGTAGACCATTATACAACACCCTCCACGAATTCATCAAGTTCAGTTTTGAAACCAGCTAGAATTTTTGCCCTCATTTCTCCCTTTGGAAGGCTATTTTCTTCAGTCCACTGATGGAGAAACCAGCATCTAGTTTTCAAGTCTAAACTTCCCGATGGTCAGTTTATATGCATTAGTTATGCATTAGCAGTGTTCATCACAATTATTTGGTCACTATCTGCCACTCCATTTAGTGGTGTTTTTGTGGCTCTACTTAACAGATTTTCTTTTTGCCTTTTCTTGTCTGTTGGTGTACTTGTGTGGGACAAGCTGCTGTCTCTAACCTTTCCTCCTTCCTGACTCCTGTCAGTACTGGGGAAGACAATCTTCCATAGTCTCTATACAGATCCAGACTCAGCCAGGCTGTCCACTTATTTTTATTGTTCTTAAGGGTCTATGGTGGTCTTTTTTTGTTCAGAAAAAATATCAGTTATTTGGAATAACTGCCACACAACATGGTTTGAATACTGCAAGCTGACTTTGTGCAGCTCTCCCATGGATACTCAGATACCAATGCAATGGGCACAGTATAAAAGCCTAGGCATTAGGATCTGTCCCCAAAAGCAGGGAAATGGGATTAAAAGGGATACAAATATCTGTTCATATAAAGATCCTATTACAAGTATTAAATCTTCAGAGTATTATGTGGATTTGGGCTCTGAAGCATCGGGTATTGATTGTTTGAGACTGAATACTAAACTAGATGCACTCTTGCTCTGACCTAGAAAGGTAATCCTTGTATTCTGATATAGGATGCTTTCTGGAGGATTTTGTTCTATCAAAGAATGTTAGGGTCGTGTAAGAGATCTAATCCTTCTCTGAGATGTTTCATGGTACTTAAGCCCTTTACTGCTTCTTTCTCTTGCAATGTTACTTGGCAGAATTAGGTTCCAAAATTATAATTTCTTTGTTATTTGAAGAAGTAAGTGCAGGTGTGTTTTACTCTGTCTACTAGGTATCAGTGAGAAAAGTGTTTTTTTCACACCCAGCAAATTGAAACTTTAGTACTTTGTATCATAGATCTTAGAGATGAAAACTCATTTGACATAATTATTTGAAAATGATTATCTCTAGGAGGAGCAAAGTACAGGTTGCTTTGAAAAGTTTGTTCCTACCCTCTGGAAACTTGGTCCAGCACCCTCTCAAAACAGTAGATTGATGGATTAAACTTACTTCAGCCAGGAGAAAAGACAAAGGGGAAAAGATCTTTTAACAGTATATAATCCTTCAGTTTCCTCAGCTTTCTGCTTGCCTGTTGCCCTATAGCATGAGTGGATTTGGTTAGCTCTAAATTTTATAATTTTCCCTGAACTTGATGTCCTTCTCTTACTATTCAGTTGCTGCCAGTGCCAGAAGACCAGTGAAGGAAGATACAATAAAGCCCCACACCAGAGTTTAGTTCAAATTCCTTTCCTTGGATCTGTATTCATTAACAAAAAGAGTTCAAAATAACTCAAAACACTTGATAACTAAAGAAATAGTTTCAGTGTAGAATGCTCTTCCAATTCAGTAGACACCACCGGACTATCTTTTAAACCCCACCCATATATTAGTCAGCAAATTTCCATTCTGCATGTAAGCTCTTTTGCATTTTACAGGTAACCCCCTGGTACTTTGTCACACTCCTTTTTATTCTCCTGTGTTTATAAGCTCCAGGCTATAAGAAGTTGTGAAACTGTATGGGACTGATGAGAAGCAAGCTAGTTTACTGCTGCCACATCATCAAAATTGCTGGTTATTATTATTATACTCAGTGAAGAAAGCAAGTCAGGCTGACACTTGTGGGATATTACGATGGTGCTCTTTATCAGAGGAATTCCAGCAGTCTGCTCCAAACACTAATTGCTCATGTGCTTGAATAACTTCCACCAGGACTAGGGTTCCAGGTTAGTTTGGTAGTGTCAAAAGGAACATATCCTAACTGTTTTCCTCTGGTTGCTTGGAATGGTTAATTAAGGTTATATGGCTCCCTCCCTTGAGCCAGGCTGCTTCATCTCCAGGGAACGTAAAGTAAGGGGAAAAAGAGTTGTACAGAAAGTGGAAAGGCTGAGGGAGAAGCCTACTGTTGGCAATGAAGCAAAGGAGATTCCTGGGTCAACTACCTCTGCTTCTAAAGTAGCAATGTTCCAGCTGTACCATCAGCTATAGGAAATCAGTCTTTGGGTAAAGAAAGATGCGTCAGGTCTGTGTCTCTTGATGAGCAGCAAGAGCACCCAGTTGTCCCCAACCTGTTTGTTATTTTCCACTTCCTTGCCAAGTTAAATTTGTTTTCAAAGTGAGGGTGAATGGCTTCGGGTCTGGTGTTTGCACTTTTGCAGTGGAAAGGCTTGGCTGCAGAGACCCTCCTTGTAGTTTAGCTTGGTGCCCTAACTTAAATTTCCGCCTGGCCACAGAATAGAGGGATTCAGAGGTGCAGGGACAGAAGTAGATCCCTTTGTTGCTTTTGAAGATGGCACAAGAGTGTGTGTAATTTTTTGCCACTTGACCTGGTATGTGTATCATAGCCTATGTGAATGTACATTGGTGTGGGCTTTACTGTAATCCTCCTTGTTTAATCTCCAGATGCCAATAGTACAAAGATGACCGTCATGCTTTTGAGGAAAATTTGAGTACGTTTAATTTTGAAAGCTTAAATTGCTGGCTAGAAATAGGTTTTATCTATCAGTTCACTAAAATTTTTGCCCCTTAAAACTTAAGAGAAATTGATAACTTTAGGGATACAAATAGCACATGAATAGGGAGAATTTTCATATTTTTCACCAGTTTTTCACTGTCTATTCATAAATCATGTTATTAAGGCAACTGTATATCAACTCTAAATCTTTACTACTTACTGAACATTGTGAGATTAACATATTGTAAATTTTTGAAAGCAGTTGATAACACCCTGAATAGCTTGGTTTCTTTGAGGTGGTTGATAACCTGAATCAATACATTTCTACTATACAGAAGTTCAGAAGTTCTTTAGTGTCACTTTTTCCCTTTATATCCATCAGGCATAGCAGCTCCTGATCAGCCAATTCAGAGAAAACAAGCACTTGACTTCCTGTGAGTCTTTCAGGGCAGCATAAAAAGCAATGGACTAAAATTGTAGCAAGGGAGATTTACATTGTACATTAGGAAGAAATTCCAGACTGTCAGGGTAGTCAGGCACTAGAACAAATAGCCTTAGGAGGGTGTGGAATCTGTGTCACTGGAGATTTTTAAGAACAGGTGAGACAAACACCTGTCAGAGATGGTTTAGAATGATAATATTTAGTTCTGTATTGAAGACAGGAGACGGGACTAGATGACCTCTTGAGATGCCTTCTCGTTCTACAGTTCTGTAATTCAGTTTTATGATTCTCCTTTCTGACATTTACATTGCAGTTTCAGACAGTTTGTCCCTTTTGGTTAATATGTGTCCAGTTACATCCTCCACCACTTGCTTTTAATTAATTCAGAATGAATGAAGGAAGTCCACCCCCACAAGTGCCTTTGCTCCAATCTGGCTTCTTGGACTGACAGTTCTTAGAGAAGATTGTAATTCTGTATAGAGGAGGCAGGATTTGTTTGTAGGCTCCAAATACAATTTTTCAGGTTCCCTTCTTGTTTGCTAGATCACCAAACCCTATCAATTCCTAGAGGGATGATAATGCTAGTGAACCTCAAATAGATTTATATATTTAGTTGTCTCCATCTTCCCTACCCTTATGTTATCAGTCATTTTAGACTGTAAGCTCTTTGCAGCAGGATCTTTTGTCTTTCTGAACATGAATCATGCCAAGAATGTTTCTGATAATGCCCACATACTACTAATAATAATTGAGGAGGCTGCCAAGGCTGAAAAGAACACCCTTCCTTTCTGATTGTAAAAATAAATAGAACTGATAGTACTCTTTAGAATGAATGTATCCCTGTCTTTGAGACAGCAATGGAACTCCATCACTGGCTGCCACTAAACTAGTTCATAGTAGTCATCTTGCTGGGGACTGCACATCACTATCCCTCTAAACTAGCTTCTGTGATCAATGAGATTCCTGGTTCCTGCTTCACTGATGGCAAGGTTGGATACCCAATCCAGAAGAACAGGTAGTAATTGAGGTCCTCAAGATGAATTTGAGAACTCTGGGTACATTGTTGCACTGTGTGTGAGGTAAAGAGTGAGACTGTCTATCTTAAATGTTATAATCATTATTGCAGCAGTTTTCTTCCTCAAGCCTTTTAGTGACAGGATTTCCAAGAAGTGTACTTTAAATCAATGCTTTTTTTGTCTTGTCAGGTAATAAGATTACATCTCAGGATTACTATATAAAAAGTCTCCGTTATCATAATCAGCATAGATTACTCACCAACCTCTCCAATAACTGTTTGACAAGGACTGAACTCATTCCCAGATTCCTCCAGCAGAAAATCTGACTCAGCCTAATGTCATTACAAGGTCTCCAACAGCTGTAGCAGCAATATGGCAATGAATCCTTGTGCAACTTTGAGTAATAAACCCACTTTCACAGCATTCTATCAAAAAATTACTGGTACACCTTGTCCTACTCCTAACTGACAATGTATTTGCATGTATTTGGTTGCCTTAAATTCATGGGTTTGAGTCATGGTTAGAGTAGAGAGCAAGTGAGAAAAATGGGAGGGGGGTTTGGGGGTAATAGACACCCATAGAAGACAAAGCCCAGAATATGGAACTGTCCCTATCAAATCAGCACATCTGGTCACCTTAGTCATGGTCATGTTAAAAAATTTAGTAAAGTTAAGGTGTGACTTCATGCCCATAAGTTATCCAGTTGTTCACCACCACTTCAGCACTAGCCACAGTTGCTCTGGTGGCAGTGAAAAGCAGAGTCACCAGAGCAGTTTTCCCATGCTGCCATGAAGCAGTAAAAAAAAAGTAAAAAAAAAATAAAAAAAAAATCATTATGGGAAAAGAGAGAAGCAGGAAGAAATCACCTAACAGAATCTGGAAGTGATAAGTTGAGAAGGAAATCTGAAGGACTTCTCCTTGGGGGGTTTGGGGATGGGGAATAGGATCTTGCATGATTTGAAAGCAGGAATCCATGTATAATAGAAAATTAAACTGGAAATGTGCCTTGATCTGCAGATGAAAAGCATCTTATTATAAGTAGGCTTGGGAAAGATTAGATTTGATCTATAAATGTTAATAGACATACAAACCAATGAAAATATATGTCTGTGGATGATAATCAAAATTTGGAGACAAACAAAGTAAGAGAAATGCTATTTGAGAACTTGCTAGAGTCAGAATCCAATAATTTAGACTTCTGAATTAAATGTGTTACAGAATGGATTAGTGAATGAATGGTAAAAATTACAAAAAGGTATTTACTTCATGTGATGTTGACCATTCATATTTTAATGGTTACTAAAGCTTTAATTTTTTGAATCCTGGTGTCTACTATCATTTAAATATTTGATCCTCATAATTTCCTGCAACTGTGAAAATTGAAATCTATGGTTTTTTTTTAAATTGCTTAAATAAACCTTGGTATATAATGAGGTTATAAGTTCCACCAAGCCCAATTAAGATCTAGATATTTATTTATTACTGTTTTAATAAATCTTGGTATTACAAAACTGTACATTGATTTATTCAGTGTTGCAAAGTCAGTCATAAAGCTATCTTAAGTGATCTATGTAGTCTTCAGCATCCGGGAAGTCTGTTCTATTCTTTTCCACTCAATATAGGTCCTTATAGTATTCTCATCATTGTAATATTGAAAATCCAAATCCCTAGTGCCTCAAAATGTGCCTGTACATTTCTTATAATACAGGGAGGAGGTTCCTTGGTCTGTTCCAATGGTTATGTCTTTACTGTGGCATTTATTTGGGTATTGCACCTAACTTCCGTCTGATTCTCACTCAAAATCCTCTCATCAGACTTTGGTGGTGCCTTAAACTTCACTGTCTGGCACAACTGGGGGTATAGGCCAGACCTTGAGTCCTGCTTACCTTCAGGCTGGTAGTTTGCCCACTTCGCAATGAGGATGCAGGCTAAATCACTTGAGTGCTGTCAGTCCTTCAGCGTCTTCCCACAGCTTCTCTTGTGTGCCCATTAGAACAGCTATGTTCTGGTGCTTACAATTTATGTGAATTGTGGGAGACTTGGACACAGTATTGTAGTAGTGATCTCATCAGGGCCAAATATAGAGGTAAAATAACCTTTACTCTTATTTGAAACTCTTCTCTTTATGCGTTCCAGGTTCTCATTAGTTCTTTTGGCTACAGCATCACACTGGAAGCTCAAGTTCAACTGATTATCATGATGATCCCCAAATCTTTTTGTTTTCTTACAGGTCATTGATTCAACATTCTTATTACATAGGGCCAAGAACCTGTCATACAGGCCCATCTCCTCCCCCTCATCCCAGAGATCACACCTGCTTGCTGATGGTTCCCTTTTTAAAGTTATGTTTTGAGATACATTTAATGTGTGGCATGTAAATTTTATATTATTCTAGTTTTTGGTCAAATTTATTGTGCAATATGAAATGAAAAACCTGTATTGTATCAAATTTGTTAGTCTTTAAAAGTGCCACAGGACTCCTTGTTTTTTTTAACACTTTTATATTTATTTAGCAAACTTGTACTCTCATTAAACATCAGATAGCATCTATTTGTCATAAATTTATGTTGATTTGCATTAATTATATTATCTAAATCTTTATTAATCAATTCCCATATCAGTCATTTGATTATCTTTCCTAGGATTGATGTTAAGCTAACAATCCTTTAATTACCTGGGTCATCCCACTTACTCTTTACAGAAATTGGCATAACATTAGCTTTCTTACAGTCTCCTGGAAGTTCCCCACTGCTTCAAGGTTTATAGACTGAGAGACTCTGGGGTCAGAAGGGGCTAATATGATTATCTAGTCTGACCTCTTGCACAATGCAGGCCACGAAACCACTCACTCCTGTAATAAACCTGTATTTATGACTGAGCTATTAAAGTCTTCAGATTATGGGTCAAAGACATTAAGGTATAGAGAGTCCACCACCACCACGTTTTGAAAATCAACGTGGTCCAACAAGCCACCGTGAGCCAGCTCTTGCAAAACTCTTGGATTCAATTTATCTGAATCTGCTGTTTTTAAACATGTCTAACCTTAGTAGCTTCTATTTAACATTCTACAGAGATACTGGTGAAATGGAAAGAATGTTATCACCGTGTTATGAGACTTGTTTATTCTTCCCCAAATTCAGAACGGAAATATTAATTGAACAGATCAACTTTTTCTGCATTTATTAATTATAATTCTACTATTTCCATCTACTAATGGACCAGTACCATTGCCAGGATTCTTTTTGATCCTTGTATATTTTATAAACTTTCTTGTTATCTTTAACTCTGCTGTCCATAGAGTTAGCCCTGTATCCCTTAGCTTCCCAATTTTCTACAATTCTTGACTTCTGATTCATTACTATCAACTTCCCCCTTCTTTCATTTGTTACATATATTTTATAGCTGCCTAAATTTTCCGTCTAAACTATGTTAATTTTTTTCTAACCAGCATGACTTTTTTTCTCAGTTGTGGGATTAGGGCAACTTAAAGTATTCTTAAATGAGTTTCAAATTATATTTACACTTTTCTGTCAAAATTCTTCTCCCCAGGTGATTTAGCCGACAGTTGTTTTCAGCTTTGTGAAATCGGCCCTATTAAAGGGCCAAGAGTATATATTACTGGTCTGGACTTTATTCTACTTTCACACTATAAATGTGACCTAGCCATGGTCACATACACCCAAGATACCATTAATTTTTGGTTCTGTGATTGGTTCATCCTTATCTGCTCGGACAAGAGCTAAGACAGAATTCATCTGGGGTATCTACAACACTTTTGTATGTTAGGAAATTTTCATCTGATGCCGAGAAATTCCAAGGATGTTTTTAATATTGGCTGTATGAGATCTCCAGTCTTGATCATGCAAATTGAAGTCCTCCATGATCAGTTTTTTTCACCTAGACATTAAAGATAGAGTAGGTATGTAAAGAGGTGACCATCCCATTCCTTACTGATTTGGTGTTTTGTAGCAAACCCAAACCAACAGAGTAAACTGAGACCCAGATTCAAGCTGCTGCTTTGCTACATATTTCCTGTGTGGAATGTGGTGGAAATGAGTTTTAAATATGAGTTCTTTAAAAATTCTCCTAGGCGCCTTCATCTTGCATCTGTACCTTGCTGCACTTAAACCTTTAAAAATCTGGCCTTTGGTTGCTATTTACCTTAGTTCCCATCTGTACAATTTTCACAGGGATATGGAGAGCAAATCAGCATGACTAGCTGATGGGTTTTTTTTGTTTGTTGGTTTGGTTTGGTTTGCTCCCTGACTGAACTGAGAAATTAGGGGAAGAAAATAATTTTAATTTGACAAAAATGATTTTGTTTTGTGGCAATCAACAGAAAGTGAAAAATGGTTTTTTTCTTTGAGCTTTTAAAAATGTTTTTAAATAAAATTGAAAATAATTTTTTGTAATAATCATCTCTATAAAGTTGAAATGTTTAAAAAACATAACTCTGAAAAAAATCAATACAGGCAACGATATGCATCATGAACAGAATAAACAAATCATTGATAAGCAGTATAAAGTCTGTTGGTGATATGGTAATCTATAACTGATTTGTGGTTCCACCACTTGTACTACCCCTTCTCAATATGTATTATAATTGAAAATGCATGTTTAATTGGCAGTGCCTTTGCAAAATATCTAAAGCATGGATGACTTCTCTTTTGAGCAAGCTGAGCTTTCTGCAGCTCAGCAGAAAGCCTTCTGAATTAGTACCATTGTGTTAGGCTTTTAAAGTGTGTGGGTTTTGGATCTGCCACTTAAATGAGCTTCTCCCTCTGTCACTTCTGTTTGGATGTACAGTAAGTATGGCAAATATTTGCCACATTTAGAGTGGGTGGGCAGCTTTTACATGCATACCCTATCATTATTGATTATGCGTGCAACTACAGTTTTCTACTCCCCCAGCTGCAGCTTCAACGTAGAGTGAGACATTGTTTTTCCTTCCATCAAAACACATGAACATTTTGTGGCACTTTTGTAGCCTAGCAAACACAAGGGAAAAATTCACTCAACTTGCTTGCCTTAGGCTATGGAGTCATTTAAAAACCTTGTAGTGTCTTCAGAAGTCATGAATTAATTGAGTTTTTGTTTCTTTTTGTTTTGATTTCCTTTTTTTTTAAAGCATAATCATTGCCCAGGGTATTTTCTAGGAGATTAATGGCTGTCCAGGAGAAATGATGGCACAAAGCAAGGCTGGAGCCATTATTTCCAGTTATTTATGAATTTCTCTGGGAAATGCATGGGGCTATGGTTGGTATTGCTACCAGATCATCAAGGTCTCTCTTCACCATCACCACATCTCTTTATAGTATGTAACTCAAGAAATAGTGTTTTGAACAGTTAGTGGATGCAGCTGTCCTTTGTCAGACTGATAAAGTTTAGTGCAAACAGATGGTGTAAGCTCTTCAGAGCATGGATTATTTCTACATTTGTTTGTACAGCACCAACCCCAATGGGACGCATATCCTATTTTGTGCCTTTGAGCTTTACAATCATATACATATTCAATAATTTGTTTGATCAAAGATAATTATGGATTCTTACTGCAACTGCCTCATTGTTCCCGTCTGTTTGGTGCATCCATCTGTTGTCTCTAGTTCCAAGGGACTCATTTAAGATGAATCATGGTAGGAAAGTTCAGCATGTGCATAATTTCTGGTAGGACTGGGGCCTCCAGTTGTCTTTTTGGTATATGGTTGTATTATGGCTACCTGGCCTCTAGTTGCCACCAGAACAATAATAATATCTTTATTTTTAGAAGTTAAAAAAGTACCCTTTCAAAAGCTGTGGTTGTTCTCTTTAATCCCAATAACACATTTGGTTGATTTATATAGGATGTCACTGCTTATTCCTAGAAGTGTTATTGTGAGGACAGGTGGTGCTATTTATTGGCTATCTGTGGGAAAAGAATGGGAGAAAAACCATTAACCTTGCATTTTTCCCATAGTGCGTCTCTAGGAATGAAAATCAAAAAGAGTTACAGATGCTTCTGTAACACCCATGTGGCTAGATTGAGTCTGCCTTGCAGGCGGCTCTGACCAGAGCAGGGTGTGTGCGGGAACACAAGCAAGGAGAGCCCCTTTGCCTCAGGGGCACCTGTTCCAAACCCCCAGGGTGACCACAAACACACTGGGATAGCACAGGGATTGTGGGAATGGGGAAGGTTTATTTACAGAGGTGCAACGGGGAAACCAACAGGGGAGATGGGGCAGCAGTAACACAGAGTAACAGCGAACACAGGGCCCTGCAAGGCCCAACAGTAGAGCAGGCTGGAGGCAGACGTGAGCTCTGCTTTTGCACCATGAGTTCAGGAGTCCCAGAACAGTTCTAGTCCAGGGTTCAGTCCAGCAAGTCCTAGTCTTTGGCGCCAGCACTTTCCCCGCAAAAGAAAATCCTCTGATGCCTCTTCTGCCGCTCTCTGCGAACCCAGAGCGACACCCTCCCCACTTAACTAACTTCAACCTCCCCCCTGAGTCCCAGGTGCTGTACTCACGGCCCCACAGCTCCAGATGGCCAGTCACTGGATGCTGCTCTGTCCTTGGGCGACTCTCCCCAGCACAGTGTCCTTCTGTGGGTGCTGGCCTGGCATCCCAGGTCAGCCGCTCTGTCTTCCCTGGCTTAGGCAGGGCCTCTCCCTCTGCCTCCTTCCCAGGCCTCTCCTGCAGCTCTAGCCCCACTCCTCAGCTCCACAAACCCTCTCCCAGAGGGCAAAGATTTAAAGGAACGCTCCTTAAAACCCCAAAGGGGTTACACTTCGAACTATAAAGACTAACAAACCAAGCGGTGGAGGGGAGTTTTCTTGCTACTTTAGGTTTGTCATAAATAAATGCAAATGGAATTGAACGTTGAGACAGTTCATGCAATTTAACAGGAGAACAGAGAGTGTTAATTCTCTAGAAATGCCCTTACAGTATATAGCAAATTCAGGTGATTCACTTATGTGCAACAAAACGCAACTCATAGCCTTTTTGCCTTTTTTAAAGCTTACAATAGCAATAGGTACCTCAGTGCAGAGCAATTTACTGAGAATTAATGATGACCTACTCTGCTTAATGGCCCGAGACACAGCCAAGGGCCATCTACTCTCCCAGTTGGTCATTAATCCGCAGGAAATTGTCTATACCTTGAGTGTAATTGCTTAATTATGTTCTAACAGTCCTAGAAGTAGAATGTTTCATTTTCATACTATCAAGTTGTATTTATTCTGAATACTGGGCATGTTTTTCTAGTGCATTACTATAATCAAAATCCTTCCATGTAAGAAAATGTTGGGCTGTATGAATGGTCAGAGTAAAACAAAAGATTTATGACAAGTTCAAACATATGCTGATTGGTGAGGAGTATTATCACTGTCTTTGAGGGTTGTGTAGTGGATCTCTCATTCTAAGGACATGATATCCATTGGCCTTGATCATTGCCAAGCTGCTGAAGCATCATCCAGTGATACATAGCATAAGGTAACAAGTATGAAAGTTTGAACAGTGTTTAAGTTGAAGCTCTGATTATAAAGTGATGTCTGGGATGTCTTGCTGTTTGGCTAATTTAACTAATATACTCACAATCAGGTGAAGTCAATAAATTGAGGTGTAGATTTAAGAAAAATGAAGATCCTTTTGAAAAGTAATAAAATACTCTATAATTGTTTTTAAAAAAATGTAGTGTATTGCATGTTTGTCATACTTTTTTTGCCTCCTTGTTGATTCTGTGGAGACTTCAGCTATTGCAGAGCAAAGTGGGTAGGTGCCAACTACCTGTTCTGTGTGAGTTGTGGAAGATTTAATCTTTACTAGAGAAATCAAGAGATTTTGGGGTAGCATTTTAAACATGTAAATTATCTTCTTTGTAAAGGATTTGATGTTGTTAGATTTATCATCCTGATAATCAGGAATGCATTTTATACAATGTCAACTAATGTTGATTGCTTCAGAAAGAAATCTTTGATACTGGATTTCCTCTTTTATTCTTTCTCTTTACCTAGTATAGTTTCTGGAATACAATGCAGTGCTGCGCCACATAAGCGATAGTTCAGGTAAATGCAGGGGAAAAAATTGATGTAGTGAGTAACAGTAAACTACATGTATTTAATTGATGACTGTGCATGATATTGCAGAAGAGACAGTATTTACCACAACAAGTGCCATCTAAGGGCTTCTCTCAAACACTTAGCTGCAGCAAGATGGGGTGTAAATCTACTCCATGTTAGCCTGCCCCACACTGTGTCGGTGTGGATCTAGCTGCTGTGCACTAAAAATTCCCTAGTGCACTTTGATCTCCTGTGCTTTGAAATGGAATAGAAGTAGATTAAAGAGCATTAGGGAACTTTTAGACCATGACAGCAGTCTGCATGGACAATTAGAATGCAGTAGGCCAGTGGTTCTCAACCACTTTGTTGGGACATATTATTGTGTCACCACATAGAAATAAGTGTGTCTTGGAGACGCAGGGTAATGGCTGAATTTGGCCTGTGGGGAGTGGACTGGTGTGTCCAGTGGAGTCATGAAATACTCCAAGTGTGTTGTAACCTGCCAAAGATTGAGAACCCCTGCAGTAGGCTAACGTGGGGTAGAGACAGACACAGAAGGACAGATGCTTATGCCAATAAAGTTTTAAAATATGGGAACTGGCCTGGGACTTAGTTTGGTATGGGTTAGTTTGTGGATGTAGGTTAGGGTTAGAGTGGGTTCATCATCTGATGGTAGGGTCAAGGTGTGTTGATACTTGATAGGCTCAGGATGGAATAGATGTCAGATCTGGATTTTATGTTTAGGCCAAGATTAAAGTATATGGCAAATTTACAGGCTTAAAGTAGTATGACAGCTGTGCACAGTTCAAGGAGATAGGTTTGCCTGGGACTGAGTGAAATTTAGAGCTGAGTGGTGGAGTTGCACAAAGTTAAGCCTTGGAATCTGTTCACTCTCCAGTGGCAGGACTTGCATTGGTCTGCCTGCAATAGAGCTAGGTGAATAAATGAACTTTAAAAAAAAATTTCTTGCAGATCAGGAAAATAAAAATATCCTCTTTGGGTTGGCCAGAGGCCCCTATTGTTCACATGCAGCACTGACGTAAGTGGCAGTTTTGTGCAGTGATACGAGGTGGGTACGGGGCCCCTAGCACTTTATAGTTCGAGGCCCGTATGTGGCAAATAGGTGTGTGTACAAATCCTCCCCCTCCCCCACTGGAACACCATTGAGCTCTGCTCTGCCATACTGCTGCGCATGCATGCAATGAATTGCAGAATTGGGGCATTAAATTCTTATGAGAATGACTGAATTTATTACTATGATGCTGTGATATGGGAGTTGTAATCATATAGAGAAAAATAAATTTTGAATTCATTCTGTATGGATTGTTACTAATGACTCACTTTAACAACATTTTTAGTTTCAAAGTGGCTCACAGTGCAATAGAAAATTGAATTTCTTGAGCTTGTGTTTTGCAAAACCAGATAAATCATGAAGTCACACATTTACATGACAATGCACTTTTCAGAGCAGAGCTATTTGACTCATTTTGAAAGTAATTTTAAAATGTTATCATGGGCTGCATTTTCAAATGTATAAATAATATTTTTCTAGTAGAGAAAAGGAACTTTGAATTCCTCATTGTAGCTTTCTAGTAATAGCATCCATAAAGCATTCAGTGAGAAGCAGGTATTAAAGACAAGAAATTCTGTCAATGTATGATTATTAATATGGATCTTTTTACTCTGTATTTCTCCTGATGTAACATACAAGTAAATATTTCAGGTACGTTCTATCCACATATCCAGCTTGAATCCTGGCCTCACTGTGGGCAATGGCAAAATCCTATTCACTGGAACTAAGTCAGGATTTCTCCTCCAATCTTTAGGAATTCAGCCATATAGCCTAGAACACTAATTCCATTATAGTCAATGGATATTTGGGATATAAGTGAACAGCTATCATGTTTTATGTCTACAATTATCCAATGAACTAGAGAATTTAAACTGGAAGATCCTGTAGCCCAGAGGTTCCCAACCTGTTCAGTAACATGATACTCTTCAATGACACAAACAGTTCTATGGCAAACTCACTTTTTCCAGCTAAATTAATTGCTCATAAACATCACATTTACTTAGGTTTTCTATAGTTACGGTCTTACTAGAGGGGTGTGCAATATAGTGAATACAACAAGCTAAGGAAGGGTCAAATGCATTTGTGTTTCAAATCCACCACAAAAAAATCTCAATTTTGCCCTTTGGCTACCTGCGTTTAGAATGTTCATGTGTCAGAATCAAAAGACCAATACCTCACTTTTAATTTGATGATTAATCTTCACAAGTTTTATGAGTTGTAATTTTGGGTGGATACAATATTGTTTAAAATGAAACAATATTTGTTTTACATTGATTTTCGCTACCTTTGTACAAAATTTCCCAGCACATTTGGACAGTTCTTATGGCACACACACTGGCTGAAAGCCGTTGCTGTAGCCATCAGTAAGAATGGAAAGTTACTTACAAGTAAATTCTTCAAGATGGACTGCTCACATACATTCTGATATAGGTGTCTATGTGCCACCGTGTAAAGATGCCTGGAAGCTTCTTTTGCCCTAGCCTGGGTCTGTAGGGTCAGTGGCCAACACGCCCTCTGTCCTGTGCACCTGTGCAGTATATAGGTGGCCTTCATCCTTCCCCCCTTCAGTTCCTTCTTTCTGCCATTAGCGACAGTCCTGGAACTGCCGGCTCTTCCACTTTGCACATGCCTGTCTGTTCCCTCAACCTTTCTTGGCAAAACTTGTTCGTCTTGATTTCTCCTCCAGGCTTAGACACACCAACATCACAGTTGCACTCCAGAGATTCCACATACGTCAGCATAGAACCAGCCATGCCAGGCTTCAAGCCCTGTGCAGGATGTAGCAAGGTCTTCCCACTAAGCGAACTGCACGATAAGTGCCTAAAGTGCCTCAGAAAGACTTGCAGGGCCGACAAATGCCCACTTTGCCAGTCTTTTAAGCCAAGGACCCAAAAGGGATGCGAACACCATCTCTACTCCATGGCGCTGGAAGAGGCCTTATGGCTCACCTTGGTACCGAGCACATCATTGTCAGCACGGGATGCCACGGTACCACGTAGCCATTTGGCACTGGTCTCTGGTCAGTACCGCTCCCCATCCAGGAAGCCTAAAAAGCCCTGCTTGGGCTCTGAGTCCATGTTGGGGGCATGTCCTAAGAAAAAACAGTGCCCTAGGTGCAGCGCTGGTTCACTGCCACCACCCCTGCTGATGGCACAAAGCCCAGAGACTGCCAATCCAGAGAACCACCTGTAGTTGCATGTTATAAAAAAGGATTTAAAGGCATTTCCTATGTAAGAGACAGTTTTCTTTCTCCGAATTGTATTAGCCCTGTAAATATTAGTGGGATGAAAAGGATTATCAAAAAAAAAATATGTTTTTAAGAAATAAACTTTGGTGTGGAAATGGCATATGAGGGAAATGCTTTAAAGACGATTTGTATCAGGTTCAATAGCAATCAGTTTTGAGGAATTAAAGCACTTTTCCTCTCTGAGCTGAAATCTGTTCCTAACATATCAGCTGGGCCTAATGAACATCTGGCTGCAAAGCTCCTAGGAACAAAAATATTGATCAGCATGTCCTCAGACAGTACTACTGGCATCCCACTGATTTTGTTTCAAGGACATAATTCATATAAGTTTAATTTAAAATGCAACACGCAACAATCTGAAATATGCACCCTCTTTTTATAAAATGTTTCCCCTCACTCCCCTGTTAAAGACATTTGTAACTTCCTCTAATGCATTAAAAACTCTACAAAAGACCACTTTTATTTGCCAGATTCTATTCCTCAGAGATCACCTGTGACATTCTGTCTTACGCTTGGTATCCTGAACACAGTGTTACACCTTGCCTCTACAAGAGTGAGCTTTGTTGGTGATCAAACACCTTGTTGCCCCAGTCTCTCCGCTTCACCACTCAACTCCTTGTGATTCTGGCAATCTAAACCTTGCTTTGCAGGTAACATAGTGAACTCAGTTCCTGAGTTTCACAGACTTCTCCCTGTCACTGGAGACTCACAGAGATTAAGTTCTCTTTCCCCAAGGAGACAGAGCACACACCATCTTGTTTAGCTGAGGATTCACATTTACATCAATATAAAAGCACTGAGATGGTTTGTAGCAAAACAGAAGTTTTACCATGGAAAAGAGTGTTAAGTGATACTAAGCAAGGGAAAGAGATGTGGTTACAAAGAAAAGAGTAAACCACCCATGCTTTTCAGTGACTAAAATTTATTTGTAGCAAATTACAGTATGTGCCTAAGCAGTTTTCTTTCTTACAGCAAGTACTTATCATCTCTAGACCTCCTGGTGAAGGGATACAACTTTGACAGGGTCAGACAGTGCTGTACTTCATACCCTAAGTGATGTCTTTTTGCTTCTTTTATAGTGCATGAAGTCCATCATCTCTTCCTCAAGAACCAGGAAGGCTTTTGTGGTGCAAATGTTTTTCCTTGGCTTGGTTGCTAAACTGTCATCTTTGCTGTTCATTAGCTTGATTTTTCTTGCTTATATTTATATGGAAATGAACTTTCATTGTTCTTTTCTTGTAATCAAGCCAGCCAGACAGGGGAATCCCCATTCCTTACTGTGGGCTGGGTTTATTCAATGTTACCCAAGCATATTTTAAGGACATTTCCTGTACAGTTCTATAACTCTCTGTACACAACCTATACATATATGATGTGACTTTCTGGACCTGTGTGTCACCAGTTTACATATGGTGCATTACATGACACCTTTTGAGAGGCATAGTAAGTACAGTATGTCATGGGTAATGAGTGTGCCAGGTCTGATGACAGACTTCAGTAGAAATCCACTGTACCCTGAATGGCAATTCATAGATTACAAAGTGCTGGGGACAAAACTGGAAAATATGATTCTACCACTGTATTAACTGAGCTTCACTGTACTCAAGTTAAATAAATTGGGTATAGAAAAAATAAATTGGGTATGGATACCATTTGAAATAATTATTATTAACAGATATAATTAACAGATATAACAGCTTTACATTATTTAAAAACTGTCTAAATTTGTTTTCCAGGAGTTTCTATTTTAAGGAAATGTCACAAAGGGTTTTTATAAATTTTGTGAGGCATGGGCAGAGGAGGGAGTGAGGGACTAGGCTTAAGGAAATTGTGTGTAATAGTTTCATTATATTTTTATTTTTAATTGAGTTTATTAAAACTCAGCATGAGGCACAGTGCATTTCCTACTCCTAACAGCAAACACTTGTTTTCTTTATCTATCCTGTTATTACATCTTCCAATTTTATTCTACATGTAGTTCCCATGCATAACCTCCATGAATGGAAATTACTTGTATTCATCAAGAGAAGATGCATTCTGGAGGGTTGACTCAATTGTTCTTTTCAAATTTCAGGGATGAGACAGTGATTGTGCTATTTGGGTAGGTACATAGCACTTCCAAAAGGTTAAATATGTAATGTGATATTGAATTTATTTGCAATAAAATCTCCATGAATATTAATAGTTGAACCACAAATTGACCCCAATCCATGAACTACACTTGGCCCAAGATCGGAGGAGGTGGTTGAGGAGAATGTATACCCACTCTCCCAATTATCTAGGCCACCATGGAGATAGTTAAGTCCTGAGGCTGTTCTAACTTGTCAAACATTGCCTTTGGTGGTTGTTACATCAGCCAGGCATTGCTGAACACAACAAGCTTTGGCCATTGCCCCCTCCGTCCCTAACATATATGTAGTATATGGTGGGGTCCAGGAATGGATGAGACAGAGCTGGCTAGTTCATGTGAAGACAGAAAAGGTATTGTTTAGCTATCCAATTAGTGCCACTTCACAGTACCTTTGAGCTATTTCGGTAGTGCTGAGGGGCTATAGCGTGGGTCATGTTTTCGTCTGTTGTGTTGAATATTTTAATGTCTCTGCCACCCTAATACTCCATGTTATTTGGGCCCAGGGATTCCAGGTAGCACAACTATAGTCTATTTTTAGACTATTGTTTTTCCTTCTCCTACCAATGTCCCAAACTATCACTTTTGGTTATGGGAGAAGAGGGGACTTAATACAGATGTTCTCATTGGCTATGGAGAAACAATGAATACTGTTTCTGTACCATTGTACTTCTTCCTGAAACTCCACAAAAACCTGTCATTTGAGTTATATTTTCTAGGCCTTGGAGTATGGGGTTAGTGGCAGAGGTGGTGGGGGAGGAGAAGAAGAAGGAGCAGCTTTCCAGAATCCTTGCTTTCTTAGCTTATGTTTTTTCCATGTTGAAGTGTAGGAAGGAATTAATCTTGTTTGAAGCAGCATGGTTTCCCAAAGAATTCTTTTCCTGGCTGCTACAGAACCAGGTTAACTGGGAAATGACAAAGCTGCTGCTTCTGGAACTGTGCTGTCATGTGGAAGTGAAAATAGGGGCACCCTTCCCAAATTCCTTTGTACAGGAAAGGACAATCTGATCCAGATTACACTGTTTAGAATGTCATGTTTGTGAAGACAGACAACTTTGCATTAGAATATAGAGTCTGTCCAGCTTCTGATTTGGCAAAACTTTTTTGTCTTGGTTTTTGAACAGTACCAGTCTCCTTCACAGTAGTTATAGAATCATAGAATCATAGGGTTGGAAGGGACCCCTTGAGGTCATCTAGTCCAACCCCCTGCCAAAAAAAGCAGGACCACTCCCATTAGATCATCCCAGTCAGGGTTTTGTCCAACTGGGCCTTGAACACCTCCAGAGATGGAGATTCCACCACCTCCCTAGGCAGCTTATTCCAATGCTTCACCACTCGCCTAGTAAGGAAGTTTCTCCTAATATAACTAATCCTTGAACCTTAGTTAAAGGTGGGATGCTCTTTTCCAAACCTGAGGTTTCATAGGTCAAGCCAGAAGTATGTACTGCTGACATGAAATGGTTGGCAGCCTCTTTCCCCATTTGGTCTCCATCTCCTCCCCCTCTGCTTGCAAGTGATTCACATGACAGATATATCCCCATTTCCCATAGGATTCTATGCAGGAATTGCTGAGTAAAGTTTTGTGGGTTGTGTTATGCCACGGGTCAGACTTGATGATCGTGACAGGTCGTCTGGCTTTAGAATCTATGTATAGAGATGCTTGTGGCAGATTATAATTCAGAGACACTCCCTCAAAAAGATAGCATTACAAGTCTAGGAATTTAGTGGAGTTGGGAATACCATGTGACTGTATGCAGCAGCTCACTACAGAAGCTCTCCAGTTTGTGGCGTTGAAGTTTTTATTCATTTCTTATTCACTTGTTTGTTATTTGTTAAACCCCATGATTGTTACTCTGTGACTCTTTAACTAATGTGCTTGGACTACGTTGAGCTAAGAAGGGAGAGTTTGGTATTCTGTCTTCTCTCAGAATCAGAGTGCTTTGGTCATATTGGAAAACTCACCTGATTAAAGGCATTAAGAAGTTCATGTTGTAGGGTAGTACTGAACCCCTGTTAGTGGTTCAGTTATAGTAGATCTTACTTACAGCTCAAGTTACTGAGAATATCCTATCATAATTCATTACATCATTTTAAGATGAACTCATACGTGCATTACGTCAGGGGAGGCCAAACTTACTCAGCGTCTGAACTGGATGCCATAATCTTCAGAAGCTCGAGATCAGGGCATGCCTGCCAGAGCTCAGGACTTCAGGCCCATGCAAAGTGCCTTCCATGGGGTAAGGCTCCAAGCCTTCACACCCCATGATAAGATAGAAACCCCAAACTCCTGCCACACCAATCTGGTAGGTGGAGAATGATGGAAGTATGGTGGGCTCCATGAACTACACTTTGACTGTAAAAGACAAGCATGTGGCTTACAAACTGTGGCTTGCCCATCCATGTATTCTGGTAATAACTCAAAGGCCCAGAGAAGGAATGGAGCTAGTTGTGGTGGGTGCTGTACTAACAGAAGACACAGTGTCTGAACAGAATATCTTGCGGTCTAGACTTTGGTCCTGCAAACACCTACAACTCATGGTGAGATTTTTGACAAGTGCTCAGTACTATCTTTTAGTGGTGTTACTGAAGTGCTGATGCTTTAAGCACATAAGTGTTTCCAGGACCAGGATATTAAAAAAAAAAAAAAAAAAAAAAGTAATGCATGAAGGATGGAGGAGATCCATAGCCTTCTAGGTCAGATCAGGGTATATTATTTTCTTGTTAATAAACAATTGTAAATTTTGAGTTTAAACAAAATACTTAGGAAGTAATACATTTAAATAATGGTTAAAAAAGTCATACATTTATATCTGGATTATGTTACTAGCTTCAAGATGCTAACCAGACAAATTTTAGTTTAACATACTGAAAATCTGATAATGTTGTATAAAGTCTTTTAACATTGTGCATTCTAATCTGGAGCAGTTTCCTGCAGTATGGCTGATAATGCCAGATAAAACAAAGAAGTCTCCAAAATCAACCTCTCTTATAACTGAGCATTCTTTGTTGTCCCTGTCTGTACTACAATTTGCTGTTAACTGTTTGCTATCATAGAAGTGCAGCAGGAATGTTGCCTGCAGTGTTGTGCAGTCTGAACTCACTTCTGTATGAAAAAGCAACCGTGGTTTAAAAGACTGTTTGGTAAAATAGAATTTTTTTCCCCCTATGGTGAGGTGTACAAATACTTTGATTCAAGAAAAGTGTCACGGTAACAGTTAATTTGCATTTTTCTCCTCTGAGGTGAAATTGTCATGTCTTTTCATCACCCTGACATTAATATACCTGTGACTAGGCTTCTGCAAAATAATAAGCATGATTATTTCTTAGTAAGTAGGGTGAAGTAGATTATCTGTAGAATATAATTGTCAAGTTTTGCATAAAGTGATCAAAAATGACTTGTTTTGCTGTTTTTCCTCTGAGAATGTTGAGTAAAAGCTATGACTAAATACTGAAGGTACCAAGCCTTTCTAATTCTAACCCTAGACAGTTTCATTAAAAGCTTTGCAGTTTACAATGGGGTTTGTGAAATGCAAAAAATGACATTTAGAAATTAAATAATTAATTAAGAGTATGTCAATGTTGCAGTCAGGTTACATGCCTGAAGCATGTGTCGGCATACTTGAGCTAGTTAGAGTTCCCATAGCAGTGAAGCTGTAAAACACAGCCTTGAACATAGGCTGTGAAAGATTCAGGCTTGCTCTGGTATGTCTACATGTGCCACAATTGTAGCATGACTATTCCCAGAAATAAGAGATGTGCAGTGTTTCTCTGGAGGAAAGCTGTGTACTCACATTACTACTCCAGTGGTCACACTTAATTTCTTCTCTCTTGAAAGAAAAGAACTGCTTTGAGAGAGATTTGCTGTAATTAAAAATAGGAGATAACTGCTGAAATTAATAGTATCTCTCAAGCATGGAAATCTTTTGAAGAGTAATCATTGTATTGCAGTCTTTTGCTGCTTCACCAGTAGCCAAAATGACATGGAAAATATCCTTTTCCTTTGCTTCCTACCCACCATCAGTATAACATATGACACTGTTTGGTGGCCAGCTATTCTTAGCAGAGCAGATCGATAATGGAGACTGAACTATTAAGAATAAATAAAACAAAAAAATCCAAGAGTCTGCGGCACCTTATAGACTAACAGATTTCTTTGGGCACAACCTTTCATAGGCTCCAACCCACTGTGTCAGATGCAAGACGCATCTGATGCAGTGGGTTGGAGCCTATGAAAGCCTGTGCCCGAAGAAATCTGTTAGTCTATAAGGTGCCACAGGACTGTTGTTGTTTTTGCTGTACACAGACCAACACAGTGACCCATCTAGAAATATGATTAAATAAGGGAGACTGAATTACCATGCTGTTTTTATCCAGGCTAAGGGTGAGATAAGCAAGCCCAAAATGAGAATGTTGCAGTGAGAGAGCTTGTTTGGAGTGCCTCTATTGCATAGAAAAAGTAGCCCAACTTTTTCCATGCATTGGATGCACTCCAAACAAGCTAGCTTTTAGGCCCTTTACGAGTGCTAAGACCCTGCTAGTGTAGTGAGATATGCATGCAGGGGGACTCCAGAATCTAAGCAGCACCCCATTGTGTTCACTGGAGCTATAAGTACTAGGGTTTGCTTGGATGTCTTATTGCAGGATTGGTTTATAAAATAGGCTAATAATAATTTACACTTTAGTACCTTCACCCTAAGCTTTTGAAACACTAAATAAATACTAAGTAAGTCTCAAGTAAGTCTCAAAATCCCTATGGAGGCTGACTTTAGAGTTTTTTTTCTTTTATAAAAAGCTGCTCATGAACAGCTAAGTTTCTCTTGTGAATTCCTGTCCTCAAATAACATAGATGTCAGTGTAGGTTTTTTTCCTTAGGGACTGAAGACAGGATGCCCTTATTGAAATTGACTGAACCCTACAACGTGTAATCTGAGCTGTGTGGTCAGAGAATGTGGAATACAGTAGGGAGATGAATGGGAATGCAAGAAAATGTGGGGTCAAGGAAAGAAAGAAGGATGGGATAGAAGTAGTGGGGTAGAGGAAAAACAAATGAGAGATATTAGGCCAGTGAGAGAATGAGGAAAAACGTGAAGGGTGGAAGGAGAAAGAGACTGACTGGCAAGGAAGATGTAGTGAGCAGCTCCTGAGCCAGTGCTGAAGTGAGGACTGTTGAGGAGGCCTTCATTTTCATTTTTTTCCGTGCATATGGGTGCTTCAGTTTCCTGAAATGAAGAAAAATGAAGGGTTGTTGCTTCCTCCAGAGGCTGGGAGAAATCACAAGGCAGATAAACAATGTAATGTATTTTTGTGATTAAAATCTCATGTGTCTTGGGGCTCTTCCTCATGATTCTTGAGCACTTGGGTATGGAAGTACTGTATATATATCTTGCTGCTAGCTAAACAAAGGCCCATGAAGGTTAAATGATATAACCAAGGTCACACTGAAAGTTAGTGGCAAAACATGGAATAAAAACCAGGAAACCCAACGTCATACTGCCATTGAAAGTTCTTTTTTCCCCCCAGAAATGAAGATTCATCAAAACAAACTTCACAAAACAGGTTCAGATTAGAAGAATCTCCTGATTCAATAAAGTCTGAAAAGTTTTTTTTTCCAAAAATGAAGAAAACCTACTAGAGTTCCAACTTTATAGCTCAAAACTTCAGTTAATTAGACTAAATAGGTTTAAAAGGGGGGGGTATCAAAACTGAAACAAAATATTTTCAAAATGATTACAACTAAACATTTCAATTGACCTGAATGGACTCTTCTCCCACCCCCACCAGTTTGCAACTATTGCACATTTTGATATTTTTGTTCTGATCTGAGACTGGAAGATATTTTGAATGCTTAAAAGTAGCATTTGAGGACTGGGAAAACTATTTCCCATCCATCTCTAGGTATAACAAATTTATGATAACACAAACCACCAAGGAGCAGCCTGCTCCAGTGATTTTGCCCAAACATTCCTTTAACCATCTTTTGGAATAATTGGCAAACTGATGCTTATTGTGTTCCTATGATTGCCTCCCTCCCCTAGAATCAGGAGAGGCAGGTGACCACTTCCTCATCTTGTTCCTTAGGATGAGTTGGCTTCAACCCTGGCACCCCCACCCATCCTGTCACCTTCCCAAATCTCCAAGGGCCCAGGATGTCACCTGAAACCCAGTAAGTCATATTTTAATGCATCACAATTAATATCCAGCACAATTAGTGTAAACTAAACAAATGTATAATAGAAGTATGTGGACAACAAGAATAAAATCTCCCTTCTGTTTGTGCAGCCTGACCATGCTGGAATCTTGTTTGGAAATGTAGCTGTAACAGCAGCTGTAGTCTTGGGTACCTTCTGAGAGTAGCTGTGGCTCACACCCACCAGTCCCAGAAAGATTAAGTTTTTATTTGAAAGGAACTTGGCTCTTTTGCGAATGACCTTGAATAAACAAGAGTGGTAGGGGGTGGGGGTGAAAGAAAGGAAAAGTACAAATTTTCCTGTGAGATTTAATTGTTTTCTTCTTGCAGCAATGAGTCAAAAAGAGGATCTTCTGCCATAATAGTGATGGACATGAAAAATAACCCTTGTGGGAGTTCTGTTTTTCCTTTTCAAAATATTGGAACTAAACATATATTTCTGAGGTCAGTGTTCAGGGCGCCACTGCTACAGCAGATCCTTAAAGACAGGTGGCCAAGTAATCTGTGGTAAAGTTGAATGGTGTTGAAGTGCTGTTCAGGCCAAACTACTGGAGAGGAAATGAGAATTCTTTACATCTTAATGTTTTGGTCCTGTACATGCTACTCAGGGGAACTACCCAAATGTTTAATGTTAAACTCATCTATGAACAGTTGAAGATGTGGGTCTTAAATCTGAATTTGTTTGGTTATGAGGCCTGCATTGCCTTAAAACAAAACAAAGCCCCCCCCCAACACAAAAAAACAAAAAACCAACCAGCCTGAAAGCTGAGGATTATCTGAATGATATGAATAATTCAGTCCCTTTTTTGCTATTACCATCAGAATGCATTAACTGTACTATGCTGCCACCACTGAAAACAGCAAAGGTGTTCTAGGTAGATCATCCTTGGTATAAACAAGGGAGGCAGCTGACAGGGCATCTGTGTGAGAGGACCACAGTTTTGATACTTGTTCTCCCACTTGGCTGTAGTAGCCTGAATGTTATGCCCTTCAGTGTAGGTTGCAAATCTTATTTTCATGCAGGCATCTGAAAATGAGTTAAAGAGCTGTGAAAAGGTGTGAGGATTTTCTGGTGGGTTAACTTAAAATATAAGGACAGTAATTTAATATATGTGAAAGTAGATTTTGCCTTTTTTAGCAGCTTTATAAATGCAAATAAATCATGGTATTGAATATTTTGAAGCAACAATATCAGTGTTGGCAGGCCTACAGTGTCATCTCTCCTATCTACTCACTTTCATTGGCCCATCAATACAGAGGTGAACCGAGCAGGCAAATAAGACTAAACCTTGTTAAAATCCTAGTTTATAGGCTGAGCTGCCTGCTACTAATTGATAAATCTGGGATGTTGGGTTGATTGTAACTTGTGATTGAGCATACTGGTTCTTTGGACATTATATTCCTCTAGTCCAGGGGTCTCAAACTCAAGGCCCATGGGCTGCATGCAGCCCTTAAAGCTATTTTCTGCGGCCTATGGACAACAGGATCATTACTGATATTTGCAATATGAAAAGTTTTCAGTGGTGCGGCCGGCGGGCTAATGTACTAGTCCTCATGCAGCCCTCTACTAGTCCTCTTGTGGCCCTCATGGTGATTTGAGTTTGAGACCCCTGCTGTAGTCTAAAGAAAGGTAATACAAAATCAGGGTTTAGAGGTTATCCAAACTAGCTTTCTGGACCTGGCTTTCTTCTGTCGTGTGCCTCCCCTGTGCTAAGTGATTAAAGGAACCTCTGGACTGGAAACAAGTCTAATTAGACTCTTCCTTAGTAGAAAGAAGCTGGGATCCTTTTCAGGGAATTAGCAGATGGGGATGTTAGCTTAGAAGCTAGAACAAGGAGTTCTGAAGACAAGAGAGGTCCTGATATTGTTATGATGTTCAGCTGCAAGGCAGGAATGGGGCCAATGCTTTAGCTAGTCTGTTTTGTTTTAGTTGCACCAGAAAAAATGTATAAACTGGAAATTCTAGAGAGAGAGGTTTTTATGCTTAACTTCTGCATTCTGTTTTCATTTCCTGACTAGCTATGCAGACTCAAATTGCAAAATGGTCAGTTCTTAATATTCAAGCATATAAAAGAAATATCATCCTTTTATATTGTTGTGTGACTTTTACCCGTACCTTCCCACTTTTTCCTCCTTACCCTACCCCCCTCCATTCCATTGTTGACATTCAGTCTAAATTTATAGTAGTGAGTAAAGCCATGTTTTCCCTTTTGTGGAAGTTCTTTTGCCCTCTTAATATCTGAGGTATGAGGAGCTAGGCTCTTCATGATTGTTGTAATGGGTCAGACATTCCTTTTTTATCTCCTTTCCCCTTAATACTCATGAGACCGGATTCAAGGGACAGCTCCCTATTCCATCAGATGCAGGCTGTCTCATTTTGCCCCTCTGCCTTTCCAACCACATTACAAAACCCATCTGGATGGGGGGAAAAAAAGTAAGTTTGAAGTTCTAGATTGCTTCACTTCTGAACCTCTTTCTCAAAATGTCTTTGACGCTGAGCAAAAAAAAAACAAAAAACCAATTCTGGGGGCAGTTTTAAAGACTAACAAATTTATTTATCACATGAGCTTTTGTTGGGGAAAATCCCATTTTGTCAGGTGCTTTGAAGATGGGGGAACTTACAGAATGGGAAGAAATAAATGCAGGGAAGTGTAAGTCATGGGAACAGGTCACACTGTAACAGCAAATCAAAGCAGTTGTTAAGATTCAAACAGTGGGGAACAACACATAGAGGATGGTGAGGTTACGGTACCCCTTTGGAATTTAATGTTGAGAACTTTTTTCCTGCTAAAAATCTGTTCAGACACGTCCTTCACCAGACCTTGATGCAGGAATCAGTTGTGATGAGATGGACTGACATGAGTACCCTGATGTGTACATATTTATTTTCTGAGAAAGCATCTGAATCTATGGTATCTTCAACTTCTTCTCAAAGATTAGGATTGTCATGTCCCACTCCCTTGGAAAACTGAAAACCTGGCAGAAACTTTTGTTCAGTTTCTCATGAATGGAGAGCTCATTTTCATTCGTAAGGTGAAAATGCCAAACTTGAGGAAGAGGTGGAGTAATGAGAGTAATCCAGTGGAAGATGGTCTATTCTTGTCAGCAGTGTAAAGGTTTAAAAAAAGTGAGTAAGCTAACCTGAACTCCATATTCCCCAAATGAGAAGTGAGTAAACTCCAGGTAAACTACAACCCTGTGTATGATTCTTACTAATTAGGTTGGTCTTGAGCTTGTCTAAAAGTCTCCGTGAAAGGTGGGGTTGCCTGTCAGAGGCCTGACTAAGAGGAAAGATTTTCTGCCTCTGCATATATTGCAAAATGGAATCCCGATATCAGAGAAGGTGCCCTGTTGCATTACAGGGAATGGTAGGACTCTGCAATCTGTTGTGGGACCATCTCTATCTCTGGCATAATAAGTAAGAAACTTTCAAGTATTTCTTCCCTGACCAAAACTGTTAAACCTCTGAAACTAATCTGGAGGGAGTCGCTCTAGGGTTTAGAGAAGATGCCTCTGTCAGCTCTTTGGGCTCTCCCACTATTCCCAAGTTTGGACAAATTGTTTTATTGGGTCAGTGTTTGGATACTTTGATGGGTGCTATAGAGAAATAAGATTAGACTCCATCCCCACTGAAGTAAAAAGTAGGTTACATGAGATTACATGCCCCCAATCTTTCCATCCCATGCATCAAAGAAATTAGATAATTCTGGAAGTGCAGTTGGTGCTGCATGAGATTAGACAAATGCTTCTTACCTTGATCCAAAGGGTTAGCAGTGTTAGTCTAGTTCAGTAAAGCAAACAAGAAGTTCTGTGGCACTTAAAGACTAACAAATTAATTTATTGCATGAGCTTTTGTGGGCGAAAATCCTACTTCATCAGATGCTTTGAAGATGAAGGAAATTACAGAATGGGAAATTACAGAATTACATTTTGATTTGCTGTTGCAGTGTGACCTGTTCCCATGACTTAAACTCCTCTGCATTTATTTTCTCCCATTCTTTAATTTCCCTCATCTTCTTACCTTGGTATAATCTCCCAGGCTGTGTTCACACAGCACTCTTATTTCAAAACAACAGAGGTTGTTTCGAAATAAGAAATACCCTGTTCACACGACGCACGGTTGTTTCAAAACAACGGCATTGTTTCGAAACAAGTTAAACCCCATGCGGGGATGAAACAATGCCATTCGAACATGGTGTTTTGAAACAACGGTGACTTGTTTCAAAATAACTGTTGCCTGAACCTGCTATTTCGCTTTGAGCTTTTTTCCTTAAGTCGAATTAACAAACTGTTAATTTGAATTAAGTTATTTTGAAATAAGGTGTTATCTCGATACAAGTTGTTTCGAAACAACCGTATCAAAATAACCCCCTGAGTGTGAACACAGCCCCAAAGATGCCAGTCCCAGGACTTTGTAGTATGACAAGATAATGCTTATGTGGGCTACTTAAGCTGCATGTGAGAAGTTCTAGACCAGGGGTTCTTAACCTTTTTCAGCCAGGACCCAGATTCAGTTTGGGAGTCATCTTTGCAACCATGGTTCAGTTTTGAATTAATATTTCCTTTTTCAATTTATTAAAGAGGATCATGGTGACACACCCTAAACGGCATGGCAACCCATTTTTGGATCATGAACCATAGGTTAAGAAGGTTCTAGTATGTCATCTTTTAGTTACTCAGAATAATGAGAAAATTCTCCCTCACTTTAGCTCAAGAATTTTATGAACCTTTTACTTCTTGTCTTCTAGGAAGTGGGATGCTTCACAAAGCATGGCACAGATACAGAAATAAGTGAGGTCTTGCCTATTTCTCCAGAAGTTTCCTTTGAAAGATTTAGTTCAGTCTAACTAGTGGCTCATTTGAACTAACTTGTTTGGAATTCTGTGTCTATTTCATTTTCATACTCAGAAGAATTTTTGTTACTGTTATATACTTCACAAGATTTAACAATTTTATTACCCCTGTCATGAAAAGTGGCATCTGTTTGTAATATGTTTATCTATAATACAGAATCTTCTGGGCATTTAAGTTCTGTATGTATTTTATTTTCTTTCTGGGCCCTGTTGCTACCTGGTACCTATGCAGCCTTCTTCTTTGAGTTCATTTAAAGGAATCTCCCAACTCCTACTTTAGTAGTAAAGACCTTAATTCCAGCCACCTGCTTGGGTTTAAAGGTCAAGATAACTAACTCTACCCTGACAAATATATGTAGTTAGTGCATGTGGAGAGATGTGCTTATTAATAAAATTAAACATATTCAGGCTTTTTAAGAAGACATAATCTAGACTAAATTTGTTAGATTTTGATCAGAGATAGTCCACGACCTATGCAGTTAAAATAGCTACCTTTCCAGGAGAATAACTACAATTACAACCAGTAATGAATTGAATGATATGGCAGAAACTACACTGACGTTAAATTGCATTTTGACAGTGGCAGCAAGTCAATATAATATCTTTGGCTCTTTCCTTTCTTTCTGCATTTTAATAGTGGTAAGTGAAGACATGCTGTGAAAGTGAAGTTAAAGAGTGTTTCTCTGCAGGTAAGCTCAGCAGTACTCGCATATGACAGATACCTAGTCTGTGGTTCTGTTATGTGGTAAGTAAAAACTGCTGTATATGTATGGGGAGCACCCTGCTTGAAATACCTTCATAGAAACAGTGTACAGTATATCATGGTGTATATACAAGTAGGTGTTGTGACTGTAGATTGGTTAAAATCTAAAACTCAGTAACCTATTAGAACACATTTCTGTTTCTAAAAGTGACATATTTAGGTATTTGTATATTTCTGCTGTATTATCTGAGCTATTTGGATAGAATATACTTTGTTACTAACTATATACACAAGATGGTGAGCTTTTTTTAAAAATAGATCCAACTATGAAACCGAGAAAATCTGACAGTGTTAACATTTTTTTTTCTGTGCTATTGTTTAGTATCAAGTAACTAGTTTCAGCATTAGTTGGTGGTTTGTGTACTTTATCTGGCGTTGTACTAAACAATACTGATGTTGTAACAAATGACTATTGCTTACAGGTACTATATAGTGAAATCAGGCAGAAGTTAGAAAGGAAATCATTGTATGCTGTAGGTAGTTGGTGGCCTTGACTTTTTTGGATCTAGCTTATAAATAAAGAGACTAATTCAGTGCCTGACGCTAGTTACGTAGTGGTCTCCTACAGTGTTTTTGATAAACTAACTCAATTAATAATGCTCCTGTCTCTCTCTGCTGTATTTACAACAGGATTTGGGACAGCAGCTAGTCTGTTTAGATTTATGCTTCGCCAAAAGACTCTTGTCTTGTTGCTTTGAAGTATCTCAAACAGAGCACTAAAAAAGTCTTCAAGGGTTTTTGCATCACTTTTTTTGCTGCTGTCCCTCTACTGGCAATATCCTATGTATTCATCATTTAATTACTTACATCCCCATGCTAACTAAACCATGGTAACAAACAAGGAATCTAGTGGCGCTTCTAAAGAAACACATCTATTTATCACATGAGCTTTTGTGGGAGAAAATCCCACTTTCTTAGATGCCTGAAGATGGAGAAGTACAAATGAATAGGAGGAAAATAAATGCAGGGAAATGTCAGTCATAGGATCAGGTCACACTGTTACAGCAAAGGAATGCATTTGTTTAAATTCAAAGAATGAAGAATAGCATATAGGAGGGAGGTGGGTGGAAAAGGAAAACAAAATTACCTGTTGTAATGGGAAAAAATCCCTGTAAAGCAGGTACGTACCCCTGCAACAAACCACATTGCCAACTTTTCCCACATATCTGCACAAAAGACACCACCATAGGACCTAATTAAAACTCCATCAAGGGCTCATTCACCAATGTGATTTATGCCTTCATGTGCCAGAAAACCCCCAACCTCCACCTTATACATTGGACAAACAGGACAGTAACTGTGCAAAAGAGTAAATGGACACAAATCTGACATCAGAAAAAAAAAATTTAAAAAGCAATAGGGGAACACTTCAGTCTTCCTGATCATTCCATTAATGATTTTTTGATAGCTGTGCTATGGCAAACGCTAGGCAAATGGATAACACATCAAAGCTTCAAATACAAACTGTGGAATTGGAACTCTTTGCAGATTTGATACTATCAGCTTAGGGTTAAATAGGAACTACTTCTCCCCCATTATTACCAGGGGCGTCCCTCGGCGGGGAGAGACCCGGGGCATGGGCCCAGCCCCCGCCCCCAGAGGGCAGGCCCTGCCCCCTGGCCCGGGATACGGCCAGGGGGAAGTCGTGCTGCTGCCAGCAGCTAGGCTGCAGTGCAGCGTGGCACAGCGAAGCATGGCCTTGGCCTGCCCCGAAGCGGCCGCTGGAGGCCAGGCCCGCCGCTGCAGCCCTGGATCCCAGGCCGGGGACGGGGCCACCGCAGCCACGGCCACAGCCAGGCCCCGGATCCCCAGCAGGGGACGGGGCTGCCACGGGTAGCTGGCCGGGCCCTGGATCCCAGGCCGGGGACAGGGCTGCTGCGGCTGCAGGCGGCCAGCCGGGCCCTGGATCCCTGGCTTGGCTGCCGGTGGCTGCGGTGACCCCGTCCCTGGCTGGGAATGGGGGACCCGGCTGGCCACCCGCAGCTGCAGCGGTCCCGTCGCCCACTGGGGATCCAGGACCCGGCCACCGCCGGCTGCAGCTGCAGTGGCCACGTCCCTGGCCTGGGATCCAGGGCCTGGCTGCGGCCACGGGCCCGGCCTCCAGCGGCCACTTCTGGCTGGGCCAGGCCGTGCCGTGTTGCGGCCTAGCTGCCGGCAGCGGCGCAGCCACCCCCTGGCCCTATCACTGGCCGGGGGCGGGGCCTGCCGAGCGACCAACTAGGCCTCGGGTCCCTGGCCAGAGATGCGGCTGCCGTGGCCGCGGACCACAGGGCACGTGCCCCGGGTGCCCAACGCTAGCGACGCCACTGATTACTACAGATCATTTTGATTTCCTTTTTCCCTCACCCCGTTCCTATATGCTGTTCTTCACTGTTTGAATCCAAACAATTGCTATGCTTTGCTGTAACAGTCTGACCTGATCCTATGATTTATACTTCCCTGCATTTACTTTCCTCCCATTTGTAAGTACCTCATCTTCAAGCATCTAAGTGGAATTTTCTCCTGCAAATCCTCATATGATAAATGAATTTGTTAGTGTTTAAAAGTGCCACCAGAATCCTTGTTTGGTTTTGCTGAATTAGACTAACATGGCTTCCCCTTTGGAACTAGTAATTTAACAGTATTTCTTTGCTCATCCTTACTTTATCAAAGTTGTGTTTAGTTAGATTGGTGAAATTTGATCTGATAACTGGTATACTGTTGCTTATAAGTCAGTGGAATCAAGCAGTTCTGTAAGATGAATGTATGTGTTGCCACAATACTGGCATTGCCATATGAAACAGAATCACAGATGCTGTTTGGATCAGAGTATGGTTAATCCTTTTTGCCAATTAATGGAGAATTTGTAGGGCAATGGGGAGAAGAATAGCATATATGAAGTTTCTAAACTCCCAGGAAAGGGAGGCAAAATAGTGGTATTGTTGCCTCTTGAGTACTAGGGAAAGAGGAAAAAACAGTTTGGGCTTCCCTGGGCAGTTACGCAAATATACATGCGTTCTATGCCTGGTGTTGGGAGTGGTCTTTTTCCTACTGCTGGCACTTATCATAGCAGGGGTGCATAAAAGCAAGTAAAGAATAGAGACTGTGCCTGCAGCACACAAACTCTTCAAAATGTCTCACAGCAACAACATAATGTTCAAGAAATGTGGAAAGTAACTGCATTTCAATTTCAGGGTATTTAGGAACAGGGATCCTCAGCTGGGCCCTTGTGCATGCGAGTGCTCTTTGACACAACTTGGAATATTTTTAACTTTAATATAGAATGTCCTTAGTGGAAGGTTCTAACTTCCAAATCTGTGACTGAATGCCAGTTCTGTTGGCGCACAGCATGTTCCATAACAGTAGCACATTCCACACACTTTGATGTCATCTTTGTTCCTTAGTATTAACATCCTAATATTAAGATTTTGTGTCTCCAGTTCACTAGCAGTGAAATTCTTTGCATTACTGTTTATATGTGCGAGGCTAGGTTGTACCTTTTAGAATGACCCTGAGACGGGAGTGGTGGTATAAATGGTATTCCCTCCCCCAAATTAGCATCAGGAGGCACTCAGTTACAGTTCCCTCCACACATCTCCTTTATTCTAGGAATGGGTAAACCAGCAGGAAATTACAATGACCTCATGCTGGCTAAACCATGCTGACTAGCACATCCAGGGATGCAGGGCCAAGGCTCTGTCCCTGCTTCACCCATCCTACCCACCTGCTCCATAGAAGAGTATAAAGCAGGGGTGTCAAACTCATTCAATGTGGGTGGCCACACTGGAGGGCAGGACACCTCCTGCTAGCCATGTGGCCGCACAGGTTTCCCAACCCTTTCCTCAGCTATGCTCAGAGCGGCATGGGTTCCCCTTTATGCTCCCCTCCCCTGTAGATTCTGTGACACCTTCCCTTTTCCCTGTCCTGTGGGCCCTCTTTCCCCATCTGGGCCACTCCCGGACCCCGCTTCCCTTTCTACTTCCCCTTCCATGTGGTGGCAGCTGGCAATCGGGTTCAGTCACAGCCGCAGGCAGGCCAGGATTCACCCTCCCCCCATCCCTCCCACTCACTGTCGGTCATTCAGCATGCTGGCCTCTCCATCCCAGCTGGCTTTTGATTGGGTCATTTCTATATGGGCCCAGCCACTATTTTCCTTTCTTATTTGTGATTTATGCAATGTTCTATCAATCAAATTAGCATACTGACTGACTGACTCACAGTGAACAGTAGGAGTGGGGAGCAGTGCAGTGGCTCTCCAGGAGCCTGGCCTAGTCTGGTCTGACTGAGACTCTGGTTGGTTGGCAGACAGCAACAGAGCTGAGCTGGGATTGACTGGAGCGCTTCCTTTGTTACTCTGTGCTGTGGCTTGGATCAAGCCAGTCAGAAGCACACTTACCCCTGCTCTGCTGGCAGCCTGTTTTTGCAGCTCACTGCTGCAGATGGCTTTGAGGCACAGCCCGGGTGGCAGCTCCATGGGCCAGATCAGTGCCCTTGGAGGGCCAAATCTGGCCCCTGGGCCATGAGTTTGACACCCCTGGTATAAAGGAAGAGGGTGGATGCACCTGAAACCTTGATCTGGGTAGCTTCTTCTGATTTTTAAGTGATGGGTTTTTATATTCCAATTCAAAAGTTATCCTGTAGCCTATTCTCTGCCTTCTACATGAATAGAGAATTTTAGTATTGCCTTATGAGTAACATAATTTTTACATGAATTACTGTGTCATTCCTTTTTTGGCTTAAATATAGAAACTTAATGAAGTTTTAAATAAAACAGCGTATTTTGTTGTGGGAAGGGGAAGGTATTTTCTTCTAACAGCTGTCAAATGTTCAGCATAGCAGGTTGTAAAGACTTCTCTCTGTTACTGCATTGCTTGGTTTGTCTCACTTCTTGCAAATGATGTAACATGGCATTATGCTTAAATTTGCAAGTTAAAAGATTGGAGATATTGCATAAAGCAAGTCCAACATTTGGCAAAAAGAATCCGGTTTCTGTGTTTCAGTAAGTGTTTTCACTCCTTCCTCCTGCTCTGCCCTCGTTTTAACCCAACATGTATCCAGTATATAAACACAGGAAGGGGGAAAGGCTAAGACTGTTCCTGAAACTCTCATTCCACTGAAACCACTGGGGGCTTTTGAATGAGTGAAGGATGCAGCATTAGGCCCTGGTTGTATAGATTAGATTTTAAAAGCACCTACTTATGCAGTATAAATTAAAAACACAGGTAAAATATATGACCTGTACCTTCTTGACAATGAGAGGCAGCCTAAGTCACTCAATTTGCTTGTTACGTTCTAAGCACTTCACATCTGTCTCAAGAGAGGTGGGCATTTATGTGCCCTAGCTGGTGGCCCAGCAGAGAGAGAGAGAGACCCCTCTATTCTGAGGTATACTGAAATGTTACTGGCAGTATTTTGTGCAAATACTTCATGATCTGACTGTTTGTTTAAATTTTTCAGTGGAGAAATTGGTTATTATAACTAAGATGAAAGATTAAAGAGAAGGAGAGAAAAAAATTGCAAAAACCAGGAAACAAATCCATTCTAATTTTCATGATGCTCAGTACACATTTTTTTGGTTGGCAAATTGGTTGCTAAATACAGCATTTTAATGTTTGCAGTTTATGTGAACTAACCATGCTGTACTCAGTGGGTAAATGATACAATAACTGGTGTGTTTTAGCACTGAAACTCATTAATATGTAAGGAATTATCTTTAAATATTTAAACCATTGTATCCTCAACGGGATTAATTGCTGACCTGTTCTATTGTAATTGTTAGGGCTAACTTTCCTATAAGAGAGGTAAAATAAAGAATTCCATCACTGGTGGTGTCTTTAGAATAAATTGTTTCCAGCTCCAGAGAACAGGAAAATTGCAAGGAAAGGAGCGCAGAAAGGAGGCTAGATCTGTATAAATGTGAAATGGTGACCTGCTGTTCTTATACCTATCCTTGACTGAGATCTTGCTGCATTAAGAACATTGCTCACTGCTTTCCCTCTACAGAACTGCTTCATGTAATGCCTCTGAACATATCGCTTTGCCTGATATCTAGGGTCAGGCAGAGACTAAAGTCATATGAAGGTGTCCTTCCTTCTCTGTCTAATCATCAAGAAGGCTTCTGTGGTGTTCCAGCTCCACTGTTTTGCCCATGTGTTTCAGGCCAAATGGGAGACTAATCAGAGGTGCTTAAGCTAGGATTCCAAAATGAGACTTCCAGTTTTATCTTATCTACATGAGGTTAGTTTATAGTTGTAATGGAAAACAGTGTATAATGAATGCAACAACATAAGGGAATAAATCCTGCTCCCATTGAAATCAACGTCAAAACTAACAGTCTTGCCTGCAGAGCCCTAAAACCTGTTAAAGAAGCCTATTAAATATACTGAGTAAGGGATAAAAGTGTGAGTGCAAACTTGGACAAGAAAGGAAAAGAACTCTTGTGAGGAAGACTGCTGACTTGAAACTGCCATATGGTTTTGACTGGATTTATTCTTAGTCTGAATGTCTAATGATGACTAAAACAAATTAAATATTAGACAACTGGAATAACCACTTCTTGGTGGATATAATTACTGTCCAAAGGAAAGGCTGAATTATTTTATGTACAAGATAAATTGAATGGCAATCTTCCTGCTTTGGTCCAAATTTTGTTAGGGAAAGTAGCTGCAACCTAAATCGACATTCTCTTCCTTTTCTTTTACTCTAGAGAAGCTCCTTGTGTATCTCTTAGAAGATCAAATTCTTCAGAGGAACAGGTTCCCTTTTATTCTCTTTGATGGTCCAAGGAAATGCCTCAATGTATCCAGATAGGCTTTAGCCAAATAGATTGGGTCCTATATCAAGGATTGCAGAAACTCCCTCTCTGCCTATTCCAGAAGAATCTTCCATGTTGGATCATATTTGCAAAGCTGCCCCTGGTGGTGATTATACACTTGGGGCAGACAGAGGCCTTGTTTTGCTGAGGACTTGATCTGATATTAATTGTAATATTTCAGCTAACACACATGAGAAGTCTAGTGTAGACAATGCTGTGTACACTTTAACATCTCTTAGTATATGCCGAGGTGCCTAGATTTTAATTTGACTACTGCATATTAAGGCATATTGATGCTTTGAGCCTGTGGCGGTACATGTTAGTCAACATGTTCTAATTATGACACCTTTAAATCCTAGTATAAACAAAGCCTGTAGGTTTGAATTCTTTTTAGAGCAGAGTTTTCCTGAAACACTTCACATTAGAGAAAAGAGTTCAGTTGTGTATCTCTTTGAGGAGCTCAGCCTTTTACTTCAAAGAGCTCTATTCTCTGTAACAGGACAGGAACAGATAAACTCTTCACCTGCCTGGGTTAAGGTGAGCTCAAGGCTGTAGGTGGGGTCTCCGCAGGACCCAGGTGCTCTCCTTCCTTTGGGAGGGGGGGTACTCTGTGGTTTTCCTGCAGGAGACCCACACGGATCCAGCTGCCGAGCCCAGTTGGCAGCTGGAGTGGGGGAACAGGGTGTACCTAAGCCATCTGTTCACCCACTCCGGTGGTGTGGCCACCCTGTTCTCCCCCGGCCTACAGCCTGAGGTGCTGGGGGTCACTGAGGTTCTGTCGGGCCACCTGCTGCACCTCCGGGTCCGTATAGAGGGGCTGCCGTTGAATCTCATCAACGTCTACGCCCCGACACCAGGCCCGGAGCAGGTGCAATTCTTTCGGCAGGCACCGCCTGTAGTAACCCTTGGGGAGGAAGGGGTTAACGCTCTGGTCAGTGAGTCCCAGGACAGCCAATAGGAATGAAGCACAGCTTTTTGAATGGTAACAGCAGCCTGGCCTGGGCCTGTTTGGATGCAGCAGAGCTCCTGGAAGGATCAGGAGGAGGCCAGAGGGGCCTGAGGAAGAATCCAGCAACATCCTTACCAGAGATAAGTTAAGTTTGGTACTGACCAGGCGTGGGTAGAACAGGGAATGTTTATTTAGACGCGGTCAGGGTATTTTCTTTGTTTTTGGCTTGTTTTTTGGATTTCTCTGTGCTAACCACATGTAACCCAACCCCCCACCCCACTACCCTGTAACTACCTAAGTTAATTCCCAGAGAAGCAACTCTCTGTGTTTATCATCTGTTCTTTTTGATTAAAGAGTTTACCTTTTTAAGTAAGTTCTGGTTCTGTGTCCTGAGAGGCAAGAGGTTTGTGTGCCCGTGCCTTAGACTGCACAGGCAGCTACTAGAGGGAACCCTGTTCCAGTTCCAGCTCATATTGCAGCTGGAGTTCAGTCACTTTCCTGAAGGAGGAATAAAGAGGATCGCAAGTACCTCACAGGGAGGAATTCCCAAGTGCGCCTTCCTGGGTCTCAAGAGGTTTTTTTGCATTTGGGTGGTGGCAGCGATACCACTCCAAGGCCAGGAATTGGAGGCCTTGGAGACTTTTAGGAGCAGGCTTTAAGGCCAGTGGCTTTCTGGCCTGTTGCGGGCCCCCACCTTCTGCACTCAGAGTGCCAGAGTGGGGAAAAAGCCTTGACACCGCCTTCCTCAGCACCTTGGATCCTTGAGAGTGCCTGGTCCTCAGCGGGGATTTTAATACCACCCTTGAGGAATGGGACTGCACGGGTCCTGAGCAGTGTCTGGCCACCATGGACGTCCTCAGGGAGGTGATCGACCATCATTCCCTGGTGGACGTCTGGCGCGACCACCATCCAGACAATGGGGTGACCTTCACCTACGTCCGGGTGGGGGACCATCAGTCGTGCCACTCCCGGTAGGACCGCATTTATCTGTCCCGCCATCATCTTGCACAGGCCCACTCCTCCAGCATTCGGCCGGCCCCTTCCTCAGATCACCATCTGGTGACCGTGATGGCCTCTCTCTCGGCGGAGAGGCCAGGGCCAGCCTATTGGCACTTTAACAACAGCCTGCTGGAGGATGTGGGCTTTGTGGCATCCTTCTGGGAGTTTTGGCTGGCCTGGAGGAGGCAGAGGGCCACCTTTCCCTCGGCACAGCGTTGGTGGGATGTGGGGAAGGTGCGTGCCTGGCTCTTCTGCCATGACTACACTCGGGGCCAGCCGGCGGAGGGGTGCGGAGATGGAGCAGCTGGAGCGGGAGGTTTGGAGCTTGAGAGGCGTCTGGCCACCAGCCCTGAGGATCCATCCCTCTGCGAGGCGCACCGGGAGAAGCGGAACGAGCTGCAGGCCCTCGACGACCTTCGGGACCGGGGCGCCTTTGTTCAATCCCGCATCCAGCTCCTTTGAGAGATGGATCATGGCTCCCGCTTCTTCTATGCCCTGGAGAAATGGAGGGGGGCTAAAAAGCACGTCACCTGCCTCTTGATGGAGGACGGCACCCCCCTCACGGATCCGGAGGAGATGCATGAAAGAGCCAGGGCCTTCTATGCCTGTCTTTTCTCCCTGGATCTGACCAACCCTAACGCCTGCAGGATGCTCTGGAATGAACTTCCCACGATCGGCGAGGGTGCCGGAGACCAGCTGGAGCTGCCTCTCACTGTGGCCGAGTTCTTGGAAGCCCTACATCTCATGCCCAATAACAAATCTCCAGGCATGGACGGGCTGACCGTGGAGTTCTACCGTGCGTTCTGGGATGTCCTTGGCCTGGACCTCGCTGTCATCTGGGCTGAGTCCGAGGAGAGTGGAGAGCTCCCCCTTTCTTGCTGGTGGGCAGTGCTGGCCCTGCTGCCCAAGAAGGGGGACCTCCGCAATCTCCAGAATTGGTGTCCCGTCTCGCTCCTCAGCACGGACTATAAAATAGTAACCAAGGCCATCTCGCTGCGCCTGGGGTCCATGCTGCAGCACGTGATCCATCCCGACCAGACCTACACCGTCCTGGGCCATTCCATCTTTAATAATCTCTATTTGGTCCAGGATCTCTTAGATCTCAGGTGTACGGATGGTCCATCGTTTGCCCTCCTGGCCCTGGACCAGGAGAAAGTGTTCAACAGGATGGACCATGGGTATCTCCTGGGCACCCTGCGGGCGTTTGGCTTCGGGCCTCGGTTTGTGGGGTTTCTCCAAGTGCTGTATGCCTCTGCGGAGTGTCTGGTCAAGCTCAACTGGACCCCGATGAACTGGTCAGCTATGGGCAAGGAGTGCCTCAAGGGTGTCCACTGTTGGACCAGCTGTATGCTCTGGCCATTGAGCCCTTCCTCTGTCTCCTCCATCGGAGGCTGACGGGGTTGGTGCTCCCTGAGTCAGAGCTGCGGCTGGTCTTGTCGGCGTACGCTGATGACGTACTCCTCGTGGTCCAGGACCCGGGCGACTTGGTGCGGTTGGAGGCTTGTCAGGCTATCTACTCGGCAGCCTCCTCCACCCAGGTCAACTGGGTCAAGAGCTCTGGCCTGATGGTAGGGACCAGGTGGCTGGTCAGCTCCCTCCCACCTGCGCTTCAGGCCATCTGGTGCAGCGCGGATACACTGCTCTATCTGGGTGTCTACCTTTCTGCCACCCATCCGTCCCCGAGGGAAAACTGGCACAAGTTAGAGGGCAAGGTTGCTGACCGGCTCTGGCGGTGGACAGGACTGCTGTGGTGCCTCTCCCTTTGGGGATGGGCACTGGTTATCAACCAGCTCATCCTGCCTATGCTCTGGCACCGGCTCAACACCCTGACCCCACCCCCCGGGCTTCCTGGCCAGCCTCCAGAAGACACTTCTGGAGGTCTTCTGGCCAGGACTGCACTCGGTCTCTGCAGGGACTCTGAGCCTTCCGCTGGAGGAAGGGGGGCAGGGCCTGTGCTGCGTCTGCAGCCAGGTCCACACCTTCCACCTCCAGGCTCTGCAGAGGCTCCTTTATGGTGCAGGTAGTCCGGCATAGAGCCACTTGGCACGCACCTTCCTCCGCCGCTACCGAGGGCTCCGATACGACCGGCAGCTCTTTTATCTCAACCTGAGACATGCTCCGTGAGACGTCTCTGAGCTGCCAGTCTTCTACCATGACCTCCTCCGGACCTGGAGGCTCATTGCAGCCTCCAGGTTAGTTACATCCGCCGAGGGGGAGGACCTCCTCGTGGAGCCCCTGCTACACAACCTCCATCTCTGTGTGGAGGTGGTGGAGGCCCCCTCCATAAGGTGTAGGTTGGTCATGGCAGGTATCACCTGGGTTGGAGACCTCCTGGATTATACCCGGGGGGACTGGGTGGATCCCCATGAGCTGGCTCAGCACATGGGGCTCTCCACCCCTCGTACCCCCCCAGCGCCTACTCTGGGAGGTGAGGGCGGCCTTGCCTTCCACTGCTCGGGCTTACCTCGGGCGGGTCCTGCGAGAGGGTACTCCCCGCCCCCCTCTCAGCCCTGGCCCTCTGGAACTTTTGATCGGGCCTCGGCCCCATCAGCCCCCCCCGGCTATCCCTGCCCCATACACCAAGCCAGCTGCTAGACCTGCAGCCGGTCTCTTTCTGAACCATGCCTTGTAAATATCTGTATATGCTCGTGCTACATACCATCCATTTCCTCGCCTAGCGTCCCGCCTTGATACAAAGTGGCGGGACCTCATTCCACCTACAGTGGGCGAGGAACCCCAGTGGGCCAGTCTGTATGCCACCCTCACTCCAAGGCCCTCCGGAGACATAAGTTGGCAGCTCCTTCATGGAGCCATGAGCATGGGCGTGTTCTTGGCGCGGTTCACCCTTGCCCGACACCTGCCCTTTTTGCAGTGTGAGGGAGACCCTGGCACACGTCTATCTAGACTGTGCCAGGCTGCAGCCCCTTTTCCGGCTCCTCCAGAACCTCCTATTGAGGTTCTGGCTGCACTTCTCCCCACACCTGTACCTTTATGCACTCCCTATCCGTGGCCCCACAAACTCGTGGGACCTCCTCGCCAACCTCCTCTTGGCTTACGTGAAAGTAGCCACCTATAAACCTCGGGAGAGGAGGTTGGCAGAGGGAGGGGCCTGCAACTGGGGGCCTATTTCTGGTCCCTCGTCTGTGCACGTCTCCAGGCAGAGTTCCTCTGGGCAGCGTCCGCTGGGTCCCTCGACACCTTTTGGGAGCAGTGGGCGCTGTCTGGGGTTCTCTGCTCGGTATCCCTTTCCGAAACTTTAGTTTTGAACCTGTGACCCTCACACCGTCCCTGTTTTCTCTTTAGCTGTCCCCCGGAATTGTTTGAAGATCTGTTTAGTGCAGCTTCCCCTTAAGCTGGTCAATTTTAAGGTGAGCTCAAGGGGCTAGGGCATAGTAGGCAACAGCTGCATGGTGATTAGGCTGTGTCAGAGCCCTTGCTTAATCAGCAAGACAAGTGGCAGCTGAGGCCCTCATCCACTGATATAAGCTGAACCAGCACAAGAAATAAGGGGGAGGTAGTCAGTAGGATATTGTAGGCTAGTTTGATTGCTGGCAAGATGGGTCCTGAGCCCCTAGGGTGTATGGGGCTGTGGAAACTTACAGTGTAAATAAAAGAGCATCAGGTTTGTGCATTGGATGTTGAGGTGAGTCTCTTTTGGGCTCTGGGGAGTGGATTTTGTGGTAGGAAACAGGGGTAGTAGTGCCTGCCTAGTGACTGGCTCCTGAAGGGATATTTCAGTTTAGACCTCATCTTCACCTAGGTTCCTGTCAGTGAATATAACATTTGATGAACTAGTATTTGGTTACTAGCTTTACAGCTTTTACGGATCTTGGAAACAGTCAGTCTAAGCAGGGCTCTATGACTTCTATTAGAACTCATTAGTTGACTATAAAAGTACCCATAGGTAGATATCTATCTTAAGAGAATGCATTCTCTGGGCAACTGCTTTACTGTGTTGTAAAAGGTGCATAAAAACTATGCATTGGTAGCCCTTTCAGCTGGTGACAATGGAAAACTTATCCATATTAGTGACTTGGAAAACTTTTACATGGTCTATGAAGTAACTATTATGTCTTTATCAAAGACAACATGACTTTTGTTTGACTAGATCTGAGCAAATCTAGAAAATTTCAGTTAGTGATTTCCTTTATATGTTTCCTTAAATTTTCATTTTGGCTTATTTAATCAAGAAAACATTCTTAACTCCATGGATGGACTAGGAACAGTTCTCAGTGCTAATTGAATTGAATTGGGAGGCTTTGAAGTCTGTTGTGGATGGTTGAATGAATGTTTGATCCCTGATTGGATGAGGAAGCAAGCAAGCAAGGGTGGCAGATGTTTAAATTTGAGTTTTGTTATTTGCATGTTCAGCTTTAAATTTTTCTGTTTACATTGTGAGTGGACCACAATCACTTAAATGTGTCTAAAAGAAACAATAGTGTGAGCATGTCCAAAATTAATCATAACATTCACAGTGGTATGTTTCTCACACACACAAGGTAACTAGAACCTACTTGCTATCTGTCTTTGAACATCTCTTGTAAATGTTTTCATAATACTTATTCATGACTAGCTATTTTATAGGTTACTTTTAAGTGTACCAGATTTCAATTTTGGCAAAATACTCACCTTGAATTGGGGTGACACAGACACTTGAACTTTGTTGAAATAATAACTATGGCTGTGGGCTATAAGAGCTAGCAAAAAGCACTTAGTATTGAGTGACTGTACTTTAAGTATTCTTGCTGTGGATGGTAAACGTTAAAACTGAATTTCTGTTTCTGGAAGATGCTGTTAAAGAGCTTACATGGTTACCAGCATCACAGAAAAATAATTATCCAGTGGATATATCATGACAATGACACATTCCTTTACTTCCATCATGTTAATACAGTACTGCTGTAAAATAGTCCCTAATTCAAGGTGTGACCCATGATCTTCCGGCACTAGTTTCCTGTGTGTGTGTGTGTGTGTGTTTCCTGGCAATTACAGGCTAGTAAACCTAACTAACCGTAAATTGGTTGGAACTATAGTAGAGAACAAAATCATCAAACACCTAGATGAATGTGATTTCTTGTGGAATGAGTTAATGTACTTTTGTAAATGAAATTGTGGCTCCCTCAGCTCCTGGAATTTTGGGGGGTGGGGGGGGTCAAGCAAGCATGTGGACAAGTGGGATGCTGTGGCTATAATGTACTTAAACTTTCAATTCCATTGGGGTAGCTGCTTTTGAATAGTTGAAGAAAACAAGAAGTGCCACTAGCCTCCTTGTTTAAGACTAACAACCTTATTGAATAAACTTTTATAGGAGAAAAATCCCACTTCATCAGGTGCTTGAAGATGGAAATTTTCAGAAAGCCTTTGGCGGGGTCCCTCACCCAAGGCTCTTAAGCAAAGTAAGCAATCATGAGAGAAGAGGCAAGGTCCTTCTCTGGATCAGTAATCAGCTAAAAGATAAACAAAGGCTATGAATAGTCTCCTCTTGGAATGGGGGGAGAGAAATATTGATTTCCCTTAATGATCTGTGTTGGAGTGATTACTGTTAATCCTATTCATTGATCTGGAAAAAGGGGTAAGCAGTATTGAGGAAAATTTTTTGCCAGTGATACAAAACTACTCAAGTCAAAAGCAGCCTGCAGAAGTAAAAGGGATCTTACAAACCTGGGTAACTGGGCAACAAAATAGCAGATGAAATTTTAGATATGAATAAATTCAAAGTAATATATACTTGAAACTGTAATCCCAACTCTACACATAATGAGAAAAGTCTAAATTGGTTACCACTACTCAAAGATCTAGGTGTTGTGGCTACTCTCCAACCATCCACTCAGTGTGCAGCACTAGCCAAAGCTAACAAAATCCTAAAAAATATTAAGAAAGGGATGGATCATAAGACAGAAAATTGCACTTATTTATAAATCCATGGTATACCCCCATTTTGAATAGTACATTCATATCTGGTCACCTTATATAATATAGAGTGGTACACAGAAATGTATATATTGGAATACAGAAAGGGGTGACAAATGATTAGAGTTAGGGAAACCCTTCTGTAGGTGGGTAGAGATACGAGGGCTTATCTTTGGAAAAAAGATGACTAAGGGGCATGTGAGAGAAGTCTGTAAAATCATGACTGATTCTGAGAAGATAAAACACGAACTAGGGTTCATCCAATGAAATTAATGGGCAGCACTTCTTAAATTAACAAGAGTTGTGTTTCTTCACAGAACACACAGTCAACCTGGGAAACTGCTTGATGGAGGATGTTGTGGATGTCAAGATTATAATGGAGTTTAGAAAGAACTAGAGAAATAAATGACAGTCTTTTTAATGGACCTGTTAGTTAGGTGGGTAGGGATTGCTGTTTGCCAGAAGCTGGGACTGGGTGTAGAGCTGTATTACTTAATCATTACCTTTTCTGTCCATTCCCTCTGCACCTGGCATTGGTCACTCTCAGAAGACAGGATACTAGGCTGGATGGACAGTTGGTATGACCCAGTATATCTCTTCTATGTTATGTTCATTTTGTGGAGTGAGAGCAGCCAAGGAAAACAATGTCTGAATGTGCCAGGGTGCACCTGCTCACCCTCCTTGGGCACCTTATAGTCCACTGTCCTGTTGTCAATGACTCACCAGTTGCTTTAGGGTGGTTTCCTTTGCTCTTTCTTTACAACATCTACTGTGAATACCACCACTCCAGCCCCTATTATCCCAGGAATGCCAAGCTCTGCCTTTCATCCTCTAGGCAAGCAGATGGACACATCCAGCACCTCCTTCACCACACCTCTGTGCTCTGGTTTCCTGCCCAAGTGTATATACTCTGCTTAGTCAGGTTCCTAGCTGTTCCCTCTTGCCTTGTCAAACCTAGGCTAGGACTCAGTCCTAATTAGCCAGCACCTGCCAGAGCTGCCCTGAGCAAGGTGAAGTTTGTTCCCTCCACTCATGGAACGAAAAACAGCATGCTATAAAGAATGAAACAATTGTGCCCTTAGTGTTACATGAGAGGGCATGCTTTAAGAAGGAGTGGGGATCAATATACTTTCAGATAAGAAGGTATTAAATGCTTGCTCTCCATTGGAAATTCCCATCACCCTACTACTTGTGTTGCCTCAAATATTTGGAAAGAAAAAAAGACAAGCTTGTTGGTGAATGCACAAGGGTTTAGTGTGTTCACAGTATCTCATTGCTTCAGAAATACTAACATGAGGGTGCCTCAGTAACTACCAAACCAGATTCTGATACTGCTTTGCGCTTCACAGGGGAAAGGTCTTGTCCCAGGCTTTCTCAGCAAACAGTAGTAAAGCAGATAGCTGGAGAGAGAGGGAGGCATAGAAATGTACAGTTCGAGCAATAGACACAGGCACATAATTAAAGATGAGTTTCTAATTCAGAAATATTTTGTCTGTAATTATACCCATGCATTCCTACAAAAAGTCTCAGAAAAATACCACAATTCTGAGGGATTGGTTATTCAAAGAATTCTTCAGATGAATGGTAACAATTAAACTGTCTGATCTCCCTGTGGTTTTTTGTTATACATATTTTGCTTGTCTTGAATTAGAAATAATTGTCATCTGTTGAACATGCCTGTTCATACAGTTTTACACCATCTTTCCAAGATAGTGTTTAGAGGTTAACGCTAAGGTATACACACATGCAATCAAACATTGCAATTTGTCAGGTTGGACATAACTCAATTATCCTGGTCTAAAAAAACTCTTTTGACATTCCATATAAAGAATGTGCAGGTTATGTGAAACTGTCTAGACACTTTTCTATTGTCCTAGATGGTTTAAAAAAAAACAACAAACCTACAAAGCAGGAGGTATATGAAGGCTGTTTTTAATAATAAAGGGAGGAAGGGAAGAGAGGAAAGATTAAACTCTTGAGCCAGCCACCCTTTTCTGTAAGGGCCTTTAGTTAATTACTTTATTGCTGTGCTAGAGACTTTGTTGCTCCATGGACAAGTCACTTAATCTCTTTATGCCTATGTATAGCTTGATATGGATACAGCAGCTAAAGGAGGACAGCCACATGCATGGAAATAAGCAGTGGGCCGTGACTTTTATTAAACTCTTAACACAGGGAAAGGTTTTCATAGAATCATAGAGTCGGAAGGGACCTCATAGGTCATCTAGTCCAAACCCCTGCCAGAGGCAGGACCACTCCCACTAAACCATCCCAGTCACGGTTTTGTCCAGCCAGGCCTTAAACACCTCCAAAGATGGAGATTTCACCACCTCCCTCGCAGCTCATTTCACAGCTTCACCACTCTCCTAGTAAAAAAATTTTTTCTAATATCCAGCCTCGACCTCCCTAACCGCAACTTGAGACCATTGCTCCTCGTTCTGTCCTCTGTTATTACTGAGAACAGTCGAGCTCCATCTTCCCTGGAGCATCCCTTCAAGTAGTTGAAGGTTGCTATCAAATTCCCCCTCAATCTTCTCTTCTGCAGACTAAATAAGCCTAATGCTTTCAGTCTTTCCTCATAGGGCTTGTGCTCCAGCCCTTTAATCATTTTGGTTGCCCTCCGCTGGACTCTCTCTAGCATGTCCCTGGCCTTTTTGTAGTGGGGAGCCCAAAACTGAACACAGTATTCTAGATGTGGCCTCACCAGTGCAGAATAGAGGGGAATGATCACATCCCTTGATCTGCTGGTAATACTTCTTTTGATGCAGCCCAGTATGCCATTGGCCTTTTTGGCCGCAAGAGCACACTGCTGACTCATATCCATCTTCCCATCCACCATGACCCCCAGGTCCTTTTCTACACTGCTGCTGCTGCTGAACTGAATGTTTCCTAGCCTGTAGCGGTGCATGGGGTTTTTTCGTCCCACATGCAGGATTTTACACTTGTCCTTATTGAACCTCATAAGATTTGTATTGGCCCACTGTTCCAATTTATCTAGGTCTCCCTGAATCCTGTCCTTGCCCTCCAACGTGTCTACTGTTCCCCCCAGCTTGGTGTCATCTGCAAACTTACTGAGAGTGCAGTCTATTCCATCATCCAGATCATTGATGAAAATGTTGAACAGAACTGGCCCCAGGACCGACCCCTGGGGCACACCACTCGTGACTGGCTGCCAGCTAGACATGGAACCATTGATTCCTACATGCTGAAATCATTGATCTAGCCAGTTTTCTATCCACCTTATAGTCCACCTATCCAACCAATACTTCCTTAATTTGCCAGTGAGAATGCTGTGGGAAACTGTATCAAAAGCCTTGCTAAAATCAAGGTATATCACATCAACAGTTCTTCCTGCATCCAGAAAACCAGTCATATGATCATAGAAGGAGATGAGATTGGTCAGGCATGATTTACCCTTGGTAAATCCATGCTGACTGTTCCTGATCACTTTATTTTCCTCTAAGTGTTTGAGGATGGATTCTTTGAGAACCTGCTCCATAATTTTTCCAGGGATTGAGGTGAGGCTGACTGGTCTATAATTCCCTGGATCCTCCTTTTTCCCTTTCTTGAAAATAGGCACTACATTTGCTTTTTTTCCAGTCCTCTGGCACCTCCCCCGTTCTCCATGAGTTTTGAAAGATAATGGCCAGCAGTGCTGCTATCTCATTGGCCAATTCCCTTAGCACTCTTGGATGCAGTTCGTCCGGCCCCATGGACTTGTGCACATCCAGCTTCTTTAAGCAGTCCCTAACCTGACCTTCCGTCACCAAGGGCCTGTCTTCTTCTCTCCCATCTGCCACACCCATGGTAGTGTGCTGGGAGCTGACCCTGCCTGTGAAAACTGAGGCAAAAAAAGCATTGAGCACTTCAGCTTTTCCCTCATCCTCTGTCACAAGGATGCCTGCCCTATTCAGCAAGGGGCCTACACCATCCCTGATCCTCTTCTTGTTGTTAACATACTTGTAGAACCCCTTCTTGTTATCCTTTACATCCCTTGCTAGCCGCAACTCCATTTGTCCTTTGGCCTTTCTGATTGTATCCCTGCAGTCCCTAGCAATATCTTTATATGCCTCCTTGGTCATCTGAGCAAGCTTCCACTTCCTGTAAGCTGAGAACAAACAAACAATGGGCATTTTCATTTGGCTAAGTATAAACGTATAGTACCAGGAACAAAGAACATAGGCCATACTTACAGGATGCCTATTTGGGGGGAAAAGTGACTCTGAAAACTGTTTTGCGGTCATGGTGGTTAATAGCAGAATATAAGCTCATAATGTGGCGAGTGGCTAAAAGCCTCTACAGTTCTAGAATGCATAAAAAGGGGAGTCGCAAGTCAGAGATGAACTTATTTTAAGCATATGGGGCACTGGTGTGTCTGCTGAGGGAATACTGTGTCCTGTTCTGGTGCCCATAGTACAGAAAGACATAGATAAATTGGAAAGGGTTCAGAGAAAAACCATGAGAATGAAAAGGATTTTAAAACATGATTCTCAGGTATAGTAGTGGACTCCAGAACCTCAATTTGTGTAGTTTAGCAAAGAGAGGGGTTATTTGATTTGCTTATCTTATGTGGGAGACAATTGGCTCTTCAGTCTAGCAGAGAAGGACACAATACAGTTCAGTAGACAGAAGTTGAAGCCAGGCCAATTGAGATAAGAAATATAGTGTTTTTAGAAATTTTTAACAGTGAGAGTAATTAACCAGTAGAAGAATTTCCAAAGGTTGTGATGGATTCTCTATCACTGAGAACTTGACAATCAAAGCTGGATGTTCTTTTCCTGGAAGATATGCTTTAGGAATGGTTTAGGTGAAGGGCTGTTACACAGTCAGACTAGATGATCATAAGGCTCCTTCCAGCTCTTTGAATGCCGCAGATTCATAGGTTCTATTAAACTGAAAGGTGGTGAATTGAGGCACATTGGCTGTGTTCACCCACACGGGGTTATTTCGATATAAGTTGTTTCAAAACAACTTATCGAAATAACACCTTATTTCGAAATAACTTAAGCCAAATTAGCAAAAACTTACCTCGAAATAAGGAAAAAGGCGGGAAACGAAATAGCAAGTTCACAGTGTGAACATGCTATTTCACTTGGGGAGGGGGCTGCAGGCACCCGCGGGGTTCAGCGCAGCCGAGCACTGATCCCCGCTGGTGCCTGCAGCCCCGCTCTGCCAGCCAGGGGACACCCCTCAGCACTCTAATTTAAGGATTATGATGAGATCTGCAGTGGGGAAGGGGGAAGGCAATAATACCTCACATCTATCTACTTTGAGGTTTCTTTGGCTGTCCTCTGAAGGATCTGGTTCTGGCCACTGTCAGAGCCAGGATAGATGAATCACAGGTCTGATTCAGCATGGCAACTCCAGTGTTCCTAAGATGACACTGAAATAAGATCAGACGACAGTTCAAAAAGAAATTATTAAATGTAACCTAACCAATTGAGAGAGAGCTTCTAATAACATAATCATCCCTTGCCTCATGTGTACATGCCTCCAAAACCCACATTATATTTCCTTTGATGAAAAAAAAAAAAAAGTCCCTGAATAAATGTGTGAGCCTGAAAGTCCCTATGCTCCCTTTCAGGTTTTGTTATATCTTTCATTGCTTTTGTCAGAAGTTTTTCAGAAAGAGGCTAACAACCTTTGCTATTGTAGTTAAGAAATGTTGCATTTTGTTGTGAAAGGTTTTTGATAAGAAAACCTGTTGGAAAATGCCCTTGTAGGGTTTTACCAGCTCATTCTTTTTTAAAAAAAGAAAAAATAGTATACCTCAAAGTTATGTGAAAAGCTAATAATTTCAGCAGATGAATAATTGTGTGCACATTTTTTTAAAATAATGCTTATGAAATTTGCTGGATTACCAGCTCTGGAAACTTCAGAATTAGTAGTTTTTCCACAGTATGGAAATAGCATAGAGAGCAGCAATACAAGTTCCCCCATGTTACTCCACCACTGTGCCTCAATCTTATCTGAATGGCATGACTTCAGGATAGTAAATGTAGTTCAGTCTCCATTCTCTTTTGATCCTTAATCTATCTGACTATGCCAGTGGTTGAACAGGTTGTGACAGTAGGTTTTGTGATACAGACACTTGTCCATTTGGAAGTGGAATGAAATTCAACTATCTTATTTTACATGTATGAGGTATGAATAACAACTGGATGAAAATAATTTTCTGTCAGACCTGGGCTACATTTGACCTAGAGGAGAGAGGTTTCACATCCCATGTCTCCAAACTACTCCATTTCCTTGATCTCTACTGCTAATGGTTTTAAACCGTGGCATGTAATTATAAAACTTTCTGACCCTAACAGAGGATATATAACAATAGAAAAAAAAGAGCAGATAGTTCTGATTGAGTGAGTGAAATAGATGAGGGGTCTGGAAAGTACAGTTACTTGAGGGAAGCAGGACATGTGTTTTGAGGCAGAGGATTAAGGAGCTAAAACTCTGAAAGTTTGGGGAAGTATCTTGGTTTCTACTTGACTAAAAATTCATACTCCTAAGTTTTCCTTACAAACCCTAACTGATAGTCAAAATGTAGTTTGAAACTGTAGTCAAACTACTCCAGTACTGTTAGGAAAGCTGCAAGTGCGTAAGGGCAGTGACACAGTTCTGGCAGAGTAGCGTGGTGGTTAAAATAATAGCCAAGTTCCAAAGGGAATAAATAATAGGTAGCTCTTCAGCAAGTCAGGAAGGTCACTTCGAGCAGTGGTAGAAGCCCATAATAATCAGTAAGATTGAACTGGATTGATAGTATAGTGCTGAACATTGACATCTTTCCAGTTTTGTCATTGAGAAGCAGATAATACTGGAGTAGTCATGGTATCTTCTGTACTAATGCTGTGGTAATGTTAATTACTTAAAAGTAATTAAAGAATATTTGAAAGTGACCACTACAGTGGATAAACCACTGGACTATTGGAACTGCTTAGCCCCAGAAGTTGTGAACTAATAAGAAAGAAGCTAAAGAAGGTCTTATAAAAAATGTAGGGAGGCCAGTTTTTGAAATTAGATGCCTGGGTTTCATATGCAAGTCTCCATTTGTGCTAACAAATTGGAATTAAGAGCACACTTACTTACTTTGCTAGCTTGAAGTGCCTACTGACATGTACACTTTCATGACTTGTATTCATGCTTTAGGTACCAAGTTTTGGAAATGGGCCCATGATGTATTGAATCCTATTACTTGTAGGAAGCTGTCTTCCATCTCCTACACAATAGTTAAAAAATTTAATAATTTTGGATAACATTACATTTAGTGAAACCAGGTAGCCACTCTGAGGTCAGGTCAGTAGGTGTGCCTGCCTCATAAACAGCTTTTGCCATAATATGTACAATAAAGCTTTGGTCAGGGAAAGGATGGGATTGTTTTACTTGATGTATGTTAATTACTTGGTCTTCCATGCAAGTTACTTAGTGATCTATTATAAATAATCATTTTCTTCAGGAGATTTATTTGTATGGATTGAAGTTCCCACAAAACACAATATGTTCTACCAGAACACAGTCAACCCATCACATGCAGCCACCCCAGATAGTTATCTATCTACCACTTGTAAATTCCTCAATCAATCTGACTGATGGTGTAACCAACTTCTCATGACTTTCACTTTTTCATAATTTAGCCATTTGTATGTAACATGTACATACAGACTTGCAGCAAACTACATCTGTCCCTGATCATAAGGAATTTATTCGATGTTGCCTTGACCCTTGCATGGCTACTGTGAGTAAAAGGAATAGGGAAAATGTGATGCAGTTCCTCATCATTTTGGCTTGTGCTAGAAGAGTGGTTCCCAACTTTTCCTTTTATGTGGACCACTACATCACCATTGGAAGCTTTTGTGGACCACCATGTAAACAAACCATTTGAAACATTTTTAACATAGCCTATGGCTGACAGGAGTCAAACTTGTATACCAATGCGTAATAAAAACCACAATTATTTCTAATATATTACTCTCACTCAAACATATTGCACTCATCACAGCATATTTCCCTGCACTAATTATCCCCACCCCCTCCCCAAACATCCATGGACTACCTCTAGTACCGCCACGAACCACAGGTTGGGAATTAGTGTGCTAGAACTATAAACCCAGCAAGCAAACATGTCTCTCTTATGGTGCGAAAGATGATATTTTCAGATGTTTTTTGCTGATCATCTTCAAATGATGAATTTGGAGGAATTTCAAGTGACTGAAAAGCAGGGAGATGCATTGTTATAGAGGCGGGGCAGGCATGGCTTCCTATAGTCCATGCAAATTGCTGCAGAATTCTTCCCATGCTACAAGTGTTCTTCTAATAACGACCTAAGCTTTTGTTGGCCCCTTCTCTGTTTTGGTTAACTTTAGCTTTCAGGGTTCCTAGATTCCCTGTCTAGAAGAGATCATTGCAGTCTTTAGTGTGACCTTCAGTATAACACAGGACTTAAAACATCCTCCAGATAACTTCTGGAACCAGAGAGCACATTTTAAAGATAGTAATATATATGTTGATTTTGAAGAGGCCTTTACATTTGTAATCTGAATAGCTTCCTAAATATGCAGGCAACTAAAAACTTTAGTTGGAGAGGTGCAAAATAAACCATTCATCTTAACAGGTGGTTAACTCTGAAGCCGAAAGCTGAGAATTTAAATGTCAATGTTAATTATTTCACTGCTGATCATTTTAGAAGAGCTGTCCTGGTAACACATTCATCCTATTAATACAAACCGTTTCCCATGCCTTCTAAAATGACAAAAGCTCTTTCTCTTTCCTACCTATCTGCTAAAATCTCTAGTTTCCCCAATAAATTCTACAATGCATTTAGGCTATGTTTTCACTAGCATGTTTGTAATTAACACTTGTCATATTTATGGGGTGGGGGAAAATGCACCCCTGAACCACAACAGTTCCAGTGACAGACACACCAGTAAGGACAGTGCTGTCAGTGAGAGGTGCTGTCATTCTGACATAGCCACTGCTGCTCTTTGGGGGCCATTTACTCTATGGAGAGGCATCATTATCTACGTGGGATGCATAAGAGTAGTGCAGCTGTCCCACTGTAAAGTTTAGTGTAGCATACAGAAACTAAAAATATGGGCACAGAATACAATATCAAGATAACACCTGGACAGCTGTGCTGATTGTATTACTTTTCATATTAAATTAACTACAGTTTTGCTTTTTGTGTAAATAAAGCTGCTGCATGCCAAATAGAGCTCTGATTGTTTAGGAAGATGGGAAATGTCTTGCTCTATCAGACCTGAGATTCATCTTGTCCAGTATTAAGTCTCACATGGTGACCAGCTTCATAGAAAGTGAAGAAGCCCCACAACAGGCAGATACAGGGTAATATCCACATAGGATGCTCCTTTTTACACCTAATAACCAGGGTTTCTAAACCTGAGAGCATAATGCTTCATAGCCTCAAAACACTTTTTCTAAATTATTCACTGTTGTAGCTCTGATTATGCTTGTTATCCTGATATATGTGCCTCTTTGAATCTTGTCAAGTCATTTTCTTAAGTATCTATACCAAGTCTAAGGGTTTTACTTCCTTTACTTTTAGTTTTTAGGTCCTTTTTGACTAGTTTCCTCTTCTTATTGAAATGTCCCTTTGCAAAGTTTAGCATTACTGTGTTGCTATTTTGGTAGTCTATCTTCTTCTAGGTTGAAAATAATTACTTGTGGTCATTTCTTACCAGTTCAACTACTGTTACTTGTAGAACCAATGCTTGCATGTTACTTAAGACTAAATCAAGATAAAACTCAAAATTAGACAGGAGTTTGTTCAAATGATTACAGCAAAGATGAACAGTAGACGGCAAGGACCATGCTTAGAACTGGATAATTAGGCATAGTGGAGGAGGAAGGCAGAGCCTGTGCAGCATTTTTGTGAAGAAGAAAAGTGAAAGACTCAGAATGGGGTCAATTTTTATATTGAGCACCAAATAGTTGGGATGCTAAAATGATAAATCTTGCTTTAAGGTTCATATATTAGTCTTAACTAACAGCTATCTCCTGTTTCTCTTGTGCAGTGTGTAGTTAGTTAGGGCTGCCAGTTCTGGTCGGATGTATTTCTGGAGGTTTCATAACATAACAATTGTTAACCCCTGGAGACTCCAGGGCAATGCTAAAGGGTTAGCAACAGATAATGACAATGATTTTTAAGAAAAAGTAGAAAGATGAAAATGTCATAGCTGGGAAATAATACGTAGCAATAGTGCATTGTATCAATGTTTGATTTCTTCTTTGCACTGGAGAAATAGGTTGGTAGCCTTTCTGGGTTGACATTTTTGCATTCTGTTTGGTCTGTTATGAATGTTTTTAACTGGGCTGAGGAATTAGGTGCATCTGGTTCACAGCAATGATGGCTTGATCAGTGGCAGGACTGAACATCTTTGATAACCACATCAAGAATGAGCTATGTGATACAAATACACAAGAATGCAGAGTAAGGGGCTATGTTGATTTAATTTAACAATGTTTGCATGGTGGGGAGAAAAACTTTCTGATTAAAGCAATAATTTTCCTTCAAACTTTATAACTTCTAACTGTGGCATCCATCTTTAATTATTTTCAGATCTCTGTGGTATTCCATGTTAAATAAGCAAAGACATTTTCTCAGATATAAAGAATGCTTCTACTTAATCCAGTGGGAGATTTCTTCAGAAATTGCATCCTAAAATTCATTACCTAGTTGGAGAATTCGTTGAAGTAGTTCTGATTGATTCTAACTTTCCCAGAACATTTATTGTCCCCTTGATTTGATGCCTTTGCAGTTAGTGACTACTTTTGTTAATCTCAGTCTCTCTGCTAGGCATGTATATGGTCCATATTACCATTGTATCAGAGTGTCTCTCACATTTTAATCTATTTATTCTCTTGACACCCCTGTGAAGTAGAGCCTACTATCCCCAACCAGAAATGAAGCACAGAGCTTGTTTGATGGGCAATGATTGCTCAAATGGGAGTGTACTCCCAAACTCCTGCCCTTTAGTTCAAGCTAAATAGTATTTTAGGTGTCAGCTTGTTGGCTAGTCAGGGAGTATGGGCTGAAGTTTGAGTGCTGATGTTGAGCTAGTAATGCAGTGGGGATGTACCTACTGTCTGCAGCCTGAATTAGCACAACTGATGAGCTCCACACAGACTGACTGGATTACAAGCCCAAGTGCTTTGCAGTGTGGACACCACTCTCGCTTGAGGTAGGCTGGTTTGAGTGGAGTAACCATAACTAATTCCTTGAGTAAAGACTAGCTCCACTCCTATGTGACTTTCCTAAGGATATTCATGCAGTTTGTAGCAGAGCAGAAAACCAAACACAGGTAAGTCCCAGCCTTTCTTCATCAGACCCAAGCTCCCTGCAGACTAGGGTACTGACTCAAAGTAGCACCAGACACTACCATGCCTTTCAAGATCCATGCGTCCTACACATGCCTACTATAACATGTAGTACCTTATCCAGCACTAAACACAGCAATGACCAGCAGTTACTGGTCACCCCACACTGGAACCCATCCAGTGTATAATCAAGAAACTGCAGCCTATAATCAGTGGGGCAACCTTCCTGAAAGAAGTATTTCCTGAAACCCTTATTTTGATCTTCAACATACCCCTACAGCCTCCTCATCAGAAATTAGATCCCCACAGATCAGGACACCCAACTCAGAGGCATCAACCAAAACAACAGATGCAGAACCCGAAGACATATTTCCACTGCTACACTGTTCACATCCTGCTCCCCCTTTCAAGGTCCACAGGTCCCATGTGTGCCTATCACAACATGTGTATCTCATTCAGTGCAGTAAATGCCTCAATAATAACTAGATGAGTGAAACAGATAATCACTGTGCTCTCAGATGAACTCAGAGGAAGATGATAAATGACAAAAGTGCCATAGCTCCTGTGAGTGAATGCTTTTCACAAAGCAGTCACTTTGCCTGGTCTATCAGTCCTTATCCTCAACAAATTCTCCATAACACTTTTAAAAGATAACTGTGGGAGCTTAAATTCAGAACACTAAATATCAGGGACTGAATAAAATCACTGGATTTGTGTGTGCATTTGTAACCCCCCCCCAATCTGTAACCCACTAACAATCCCACCTCCTCAGCTGCTTCTCCTCCTCCATCTTATCCTCCCTATGATTGCAGGGATGCTAACAGCCCTTTAACCTTGAATGGTTCCTTGATGTCAACATTAAGGATGTATGCTAAATAATCTGTTCTACCTTGACCATAGCTGTGATGCACTGAAACCTGGTCTCTGCTAGACTATTTTGTCAACCTAAGTCCATCTTTATTGACACAACAGCTGTGGTGCACACGCTGCAATCAACTCCTCCGCTGATAAAACTACCCTGTTTTTTATTAGGTTTTGTTGTTTGGTGGTTGTTTGTGTGTTTTTTGACAAAATAAACCATCTCAATGAGAATGTAAACTTTTTTTCCCCAGTACTTAATTCAACAAAGCATCAGTGTAGTCACCACATTTATGTTGCAGTAAACTGCTGTTGAAGTTATCCTATAATCAACCCAGATTAACCAGCCTGTGGGCCCTGGGCTTCCCCTCACCATGGGGCCACATACCTGGCAGCTGGACCCCCTTCCCTTGTTGCTGGGAGGGCCCTGGCTACAGAGGGCATGCCCATCCTGGCCCTGCTCTGGCCAGCCTAGGGCAAGGGATGGAGGGGAGCTGGTTTGCAGTGTGGCAGTTCTGCCTGGGTCCCAGAAAGCTCAGTCAAGCCAGAGCAGAGACCGTGCCAGTTGGCCCCACTCCCCAGGCGGAGAAAGGAGGCTCTGGCCTGCCCTGCCTTGAGCCCAGGAATGGACTAGCTGGCCCAGGGGTAGGGCGGGAGCACAGAGCCGGCCTCTTGCTCCAGGGCCATCCCTCCCCCACAGTGCCAGTGGGGCAGGAGGAGCACTCTCAGTACTCCTACCCTGCTGATGCTGAGTGGAGTGGGGGTCACTGGATTACTATAGGGTTTTTAGAGGCTGGAGCTTGGGGCCCCTCTTTTGGATGGAGCCTGGGGCTTAAGCCCCTATGATAATCCAGTCCTGCCCACAGTACCCATCCTGACCTTTCCGGCAATCAGCTTGAACTCTTTAGCTCTGCAACCACTTGCCATTCCTCCTTTAAATCCCAGGAATTCATGAAATTCCACTTCCTGATTTGTGGGCATGGAGATCTCACATTTCTTCTTCCCAGCTGCCCCACAGTTGGTCAACGCACCAAGACACGCTCCCACAGGGAGCACACAGGAGTTTCTGGATCTCATCGGCCTTTGGGAAGAGTTGACAGGGACATCCCTTTGCCACTTCAGCCAGAAGAACTCTAGAACTTGGGGCCACATTTCTCAGGCTTTGGTGGAGGAGGGTTGTGAGCAGTACATTCTGTGGTGCTGAGTGAAAATCAAGAAGCTGTGGCAGAGTGACCAGCAGGCCAGGGAGGCAAACTGTCACTTGGGTGCATAGCTAAAACTGCTGCTGTTTCTGTAAGGAGCTGGAAGCCATCCTCAGTGGAGATCTCACCTCCACTCCCAAGTCACTCATGAATACTTCCATGTGCCTGGGGGCAGCAGGCATCAGACTCTAATGAAATTGTTGATGAGTTGGAACTGGATGAGCTAGAGCCCATGGCCAGGTCATTTGGTGACATGGGGAACCAGAAGTCAACATTTCTATGTGACCCTTGTGGGTTCCAGCCAGTCTAGCTCTGCAACTCTGGCATGTAGAATGAAAGAAAAGGAAGATTTGGTAAGTGTTTTTGGTTTTGTTGATGATGCGACTTGGTTATAGGAGGCATGAAAGCTCAATAAATAAACTTGTTAGTCTTTAACTGCCACAGGACTCATTGCTTGTTTTGCTGAACTAGATGAACATAGCTGCCCCTTCAGAACCTTTCTGTTGATGTACTCCAGGGCAAAATTGGTATGTACATGCCATCTATCCTCCCACCACAGTTAAGGAATCACATCACTGCGAAGCCATCTGCTATTTTACATGCATTTCCAAGACTCTTGTAAAGGAACATGATTGGCTCTGCATACTGCAGTTACATAGTGCTAAGGGTGGACTTCCTGACTCCAAAGGGATCAGCAACTGACTGGAAGCAGTTTGGAGTTGCCAGCTTTCACACAGTGATCACGCATTTCTGCACTGAGAGGGCATGTCTCACAAGGCAGAGGTGAGTTCTGCATGAAGTTCTATGGTGCATTTGAAAATTTTGCAGCCACTGGTCATCATCCCAGCCCTGTATAACAATTCAATCCCAGCAACTCATTTGCCCCAAAGCAGTGACACACTGTGTGCAGATGCTTCATGAATCCAAAGGGTTATTGCTTTGGATTACTGTGTGAAATGGGGCCCACGATGCACGGCATGACCAGCTGTGATGTGTTCAGAATGCTGACAGCAATAGTGGAGAGCATGCAGGATTCACTTTTTCAGATAGAGATGGAGATGGTTAATACTCAGGAAATGGGACAGTTGAAAAATGCCACAGAAAATAGTTAAGGAAGAAGACAGTCAAGGAATGAGAGGACAGAAATCAATGTTCCATGATGTACTGAACTTGCACTCATGACACACTTGCCATCCTCTCTGCTTTCCCACAACTCCTAGCAACACAAGGTAGAGAGTTGCACAGTGGGATAGTTACCCACAGTGCACTGCTCTCACTGTCAATGCTAGACTCCAACTGTGGACATGCTTTGGTGACAGAATGAGGGGTTTGTGGACAGGCATGAACATTATGATTACAGTGCTTTCTGAGCAGTAATGTAACTTGCATTCATGCTACTTTCTAGTGTAAGCAAGGCTGGAGTAATTTTCCCAGACCTGAAGAGGAGCTCTGTGTAGTCTTCAAACTCCTCTCTCTCTCTCACCCATATAAGTTAGTTTAGTAAAAGATATTATCTCACTCACCTTGTCTCTTAACCTGTAGTTATCACGTTTGTCTAGATTGCTTATCCTGCTTTGTCTGTCTTTTAAATCATAAGCTCCTTGAATCAGGGTCTGTCATTTAATTTCTCTTGATCAGCAAAAAGCACATCATTGATGCTTTACGTAGAAATAACCCTCACCTAAAATGTGAACCAAACCTTTTGAGGTTTAAAAAAATATTATTTTTCTAATGTCCACTGATTTTTATCTATAGTTATCAATTTTTATATATTTATCTATTTCTGCATTTGATGGTTCTGGCTGGGTTTGTAAGTGCAGGTGCTTGTAAGGAAGCACTGAAAATCTCTTAACCTCTAGTTCAGTGCTCCCCAAACTTTTTCCAAGGCAAACCCCCTTAGCTCTATCCATGTTCCTCTCCCCAACTCTCATCCTGGGGACTTGTGGCCAGTAGCGGGGCTACAGTCAGGGTTGTGACAGGGAGTGAGGCAGTAGACAGTGCTGGGGGCCAAGCCTGGTGTTGGGAACCAGAGGTTGCAGCGGCGGGTCTATGGCCTGGGCTGGAGGCAGAAACATAAATTTTGGTCATGGTCAGGATGCACTTGTGTGGATCTGGAACTGGAAGCAGAAAGGGGGCTGAGACTGGGGACTAGAGCAGAGCTGCAGCTAGATAATGGCCTGGTGGGGAGCCAGAGCTGAAGCAGAGTGGAGCTGGGTATGCCTCATCCCTGCCCCCTTGGAAGCTGGCCTAGACTCTGTCAGGCTCCCTCTACCCAAGTTCCTATGTACCCACCAAAGGGGGTGTGCCCCATAGTTTTGGGGACACCTGTGTTTTATTTAAGCTGATTTTTCCTTTGCCTCTCCCCATTCACCCCCCCCAGCAAAAAGGCAACATGTTTAGCAAATTATGTTAGACAAGCTACTGTGATATTATGCGACAGTCTTCTGGTCTTCATTGTGTAATTTTGTCTTGGTTTTGCTTCTATGGGAATACTTTGTGTGCATGAAAACTTGTAGTTAATGGACAATCTGTTTTTTGGAGTTTATCTTCCTGACCATTGGAATTACACTTCCTAATTTAGTAAAAACGCAGACATTGCATTAAAGCTGAAACACAGTTGAAGTGTTAGGATATTGGCAATAGCAAGCATGGAAGACATCAAAGGCTTATTTTGGAAAGACTGTAGTTCAGAATGACACTTTATATCATTGTGACTGCTTAGGATGGCTATCATTTTAACTGTTATAAAACAAAGGCATCATGCACATTAAAATATAATGCCTGCATTCACTGTATCATAAAATTAAATAAAGTGAATACACGAGCATTAGTTTTTGATCTGAGACATTTAAATTAGATTGATTTTTGACTTTTTTGTGGTATATCATTTCTAGGAGAAACTGTAAACTCTGTGGCAATCCTTTATGTCTCAAATATAAACAAGCTTTTGGCTTTTATGGAATCTTTAAAGAAGCATAATGTACCAGTGAAAGGCAGTTAAGAATCATCAAAGTTGATTTTGTTTTGAATACATTGCGTTTACCCCAGTGGTTTTAATGTTTTCTGTTTTGACTTATGTTGCTGATGACTCATTTTGATTCTTTTATATGATATGTCATGTGGTGTAAATCAATGTACTAAGGTTCTAGTCGTCAGATAAATGATAAAATATGTCAAACCCCCCTAGCTCTATCCATATGTCCGTCCATCTCCCCCATCCATCCCTTGACCAGTGGTGGGGTAGTGGTAGGGAGTGAGGAAGCAGTCAGGGCTGGGGGCCAAGCCTGGGGTTGGGAACCAGAGGTTGCAGGTCTATGCCTTGAGACACGGTTGGGATGCACTGTGAGTGGATCTGGGACTGGAAGCAGAAAGGGGGCTGAGACTGGGGGGCCAGGAGGGAGCTGCAATTCAATTATGGTCATAGAATAAATATCCGTGAACAACTTTAGAAGGTCACAGAATAAGGAGACAGGCTTAGTAGTTCTTGCAAAACACTTATGAAGGTTAGGATCAAATCTTACCCATCTGGAAAATCTGCATTGAAGTCGGGGTTTGTTTGCTTGGTAAGAATGATGATGGAAGGTCAGGTTAGGGACTACTTAGAAGTTGGATATGGACAAGTCAGTAGGGTTAGATGAACTCCATCCGAGGGTGCTGAGGAAGTTGGTCAATGTGATTGCAGAGCCACTGACATTGTCTTTGAAAACTTGTAGTGAGTGGGGGAGGTCCCAGAAGACCAGAAAAAGGCAAAAACCTACCTCAAGAAAGGGAAAAAAGAGGATCTGGGGAACTATAGACCAATCAGCTTCACCTCAGTCCCTGGAAAAATCATGGAGCTGGTCCTCAAAGAATCTATTCTGAAACACTTGGAGGAAAACACGATGATCAGGAACAGTCAGCATGGATTCACCAAGGGCAAATCATGCCTGACCAATCTGATGACCTTCTATGATGAGATGACTGGCTTTGTGGGTGCAGGAATAGCCATCAACGTTGACTTTTTAGCAAAGCTTTTGACACAATTTCCCACAACATTTTTGTCAGCAAGTTAAGAAAGCATGGTTTGGATGAATGGACCATAAGGTGGCTAGAAAGCTGGCTAGGTCAATGGGCTCAGTGAGTAGGAATCAATGGCTCAATGTCTAATTGACAATCAGTAACAAGCAGAGTGCACCAAGGGCTGGTCCAGGGGGTGATTTTGTTCAACATCTTCCTTAATGATCTGAATGATGGGATAGTTTGCACACTCAGTAAGCTTGCGGATGATATCAAGCTGGGGTGAATGGTTGGTATGCTGGAGGGTAGGGAGAAGATTCAGTGAGACCTAGACAAATTGGAGCATTAGGCCAAGCAAAATCTCATGAGGTTCAACAAGGTCAAGTGCAAAGTCCTGCACTTAGGACAGAAAAATCCCATGTACTGCTACAGGCTGGGGACTTACTGGCTAAGTAGCAGCTCTGTTGAAGGGCCTGGGGGTTATGGAGGATGGGAAGCTGGATATGAATCAAGTGTGCCCTTGCTGCCAAAAAGGCCAATGGGCATATTGGGCTGCATCAGTAGGAGCATTGCCAGTAGATCGAGGCATGTGATTATTCCCATCTACTCTGTGCTGGTGAAGCTACATCTGGAATATTGTGTCCAGTTTTGGGCTGCCAACTACAGAAATGATGTGGACAAATTAGACTCCAGCAGAAGGCAACGGAAATAATTATGAAGTTGGGGTGCAAAACTTATGAGGAGAAGCTGAAGGAAGTTGGCTTATTTAGTCATCAAAGAGAAGACTGACATGGGATTTGATAACTATCTTCAACTACTTGAAGGGGTGTGTGAAAGAGGAGGGAGCTAGGTTATTCTTGGTGACAGGACAAAACAAGGAGCAATGGTTTCAAGCTGCAGCTGGGGTGATCGAGGTTGGATATTAGGAAAAATCTTTCTCACTGTGAGGGTGGTAAAGCATTGGAATAGGTTGCCTAGGAAGGTTGTGGAATTTCCATCTTTGGAAACTTTTAAGACCTAGTTGGATAAAACCTGGGCTAGGAAGGTTCAGTAGGAGTAGACCTGCTTTTAGCAGAGATTTGGAGTAGGTGATATGATGAGGTCCCTTCCATCTCTTATATTCTATAACCACTGAAAACCAGTGAGGTGACTTGAAGTCATAGGCTTTTCTAAGGGGCTGTATGGGAAGATACTACCTCAGGTAGAGAGTGTCTCTTGATGGTGCTTTCTAGCAACCCCAAAATTAGAGTTTGGAAAGATGCAGCATGCTCTCCTGTTTGATCTTCTCATCCTTCTTATGAAGACTATCGATTCTGGCCTTACATAGGGTTAGAACAGTGTGACATTATCTTGGAACGTCTCGAACACAAGTGACCTTTCTACCTTTTGTATTGTAATGAAAGAGGAAGTGGTTGGCACTACACTGCATAAGAGCTCCCACCCCCTGCACTCTGCTAGTCAGCTAAACAAGATCTTTAGGACTGTGCTGGTTCCAGCTTTGCCTCCCAGGTTAACCCTTAACTCTACAGCACCTTCTTTCTGCAGTTTCCTTTCTGACTCCAGATGCTCACACAAATATTGAGTCTGCTGTCTTCAAAGAGACAGAATGCATACTAGTATGTTGGTTCAGCTGAGGATGTGCACCTTTAACAACAGCAATGACATGAATTTATAATAAAATAATAACCTTATTAAAGAACAGATGTAATTGATATTCAGCTGAAATAATAGAAACAGAAACAATTTAACATGCTTCTGAGAGATGACCTATAACTTTAACAGCAAGGGCAAAATAACTCCTACAAATCCTCTATATGCTGTTCCCCATTGTTTGAGTCTTAACAGCTGCTTTGATTTGCTATTACAGTGTCACCTGATCCTATGACTTACATGTCCCTGCATTTTCTTTTCCTCCTGTTCTATATGTTCCCCCATTTTCAAAGCATCTGATGAAGTGGAATTTTCTCCCACGGAAGCTCCTGCAATAAATAAAGTTGTTAGTCTTTAAGTGCCACTGAACTAGGCTAACACAATTGCCCATTTGAATGTACCCCAAAGGCCAGAGGTTTGCTTCCAATACACAAGGCAATTGAATGACATGTACATAGAATTGTTTTCAGATGAACCTTAACTAAGAGCATTGAGGTAAACTAGGGCTTTGTCATAAAGTCCATATAGACAATTAGAAAGATTCAGCTCTTGAACTCAGATGTCGCATGCTAAGACAGAAAATAGAATACTTCTTCTAAACTGTGAAGAGTAACTACTCTATGGTTTAAATGGATGCTCTCATGATCCGCAGGCTCAGTGTTTTACTGACCTTTAATATTTTCCATTTGTTCACAAAGTTCATGTACAATAATGTTCCTTCAAAACAAATGCTTTTATGTTTTTAAAAAGAAGCCATTGATGGCATTTGAGCATTCCTGAGCATCTTATAATAATAAACTAATTTGCATGTGTCCAGGAAGGAATCCATTCAAAGCTCTATTTTGCAACTCTCACTATACAAGTAAATGTTGATAAGCATTTACTTTTATAGTCCCATTCATTTCAGTGGGGCTACTCATGTGAGTAAGTGGCCATGAACATGAGTAAGGGTTGCAAAATATAAACATCAGCTAGGAAATGGATTTCAATTTGCAGCTTCCAAGAGGCTGTTAAAATAGCAATAAAATAAAATTATCTTAAACTCTGGAAAATAGCTTGACAGTGTCCTTAATATTAGGTTTATTAATTCCATCTGTGTTGTGACATGCTTTGATTATAGTAAATAGTCAGCTCTCATCCATATCCTGCATGCTAAAGTTATACACAGAAAAGAGCATGAGTTAATATCCTTTTTAATAGCGTGCCATTACTATAGTATTTGCCTTTATATTCATAGTAAAATTCTGTCTTTGAGCTTTAAAACTCGCCTGCAAAAAAGTGAGTGTAAATATGACACAAGATTTTCTACCAGATATCTTTGATTTTTTAGAAGACCACTTGTCTTGTTTACACTTCTGTTTGAGTATTTTGTAGTATTTCTGTGATAAATGACTAATACATTAGTTTTGGTGTAAGCAGCTGCTACTCCACAACTCTGATAAAATCTTCTGAAATGGATGTGAAATTCAAAAGAAGTAACAAAGCTTATGCAAATTTTGTTGAGGAAAAAAAACCCCTCTCCTTGAGGGGAAGGGGGTAAAGGAAGAGTAAAAGGGAAATAGTCTTTTGTTCATGTAGCTAGCTGTAGTCTTTTAAAAGAAGGATTAGTAGCTATTATTTTAGAGTTACTATTTGTATTTGGAGAATCTCTCCATTATTTATCTACATTGTCTCAGGTACCATGTTCATCTGTTCTAACCATTTCACGTGCAATATTCTTATTGGTCAACGAGACAAACTTTTAATAGAGTAATGAGTAGGCAGTATAGAAGGCATGAATGTTTTCCGTCCTCCATGCTCCTTAAATTCTTGGATATGAAATCTGTTTATTTTCAAGTGCCATCATCCAAAACTTTTTTTAACCCATTAATAATGAGGAACCACTTTGATTGTGGTTAAGTAGCTTTGTAAATGGTTGTGTATTAGGCCAACCACTCCAAAATGGCAATGGTTCTTTTTGATAGCTGAGATCAGCTATGAACCTTAATCAACAGAATATATGTACCATACAATTTTATTGTAAATCATACAAATTTTGCCCCCAAACTAGCGCTTAGATTTGAGGAGCACCACTGAAGAAGCAGATATATAAGCACGAAAGAAAAGAAATGGACAGTGAAGATTAGAAATAACATGGAGAGATAAGGAAGAAAGGACAGTAGCAAAGCTATGGCATATGTTAAATCAGCACAGATCTCAGAGTCAGTACTGAGAGAAACTGAGTTGCTTCTTAAAACCCTCTTTGATTTGTCTTCAGGATTAGTCATGCCATTGCCTGATTTCCATATTCTTAGCTGCTGATTAAGACATGGTTAGAATTTTACTCTATTTTTTCCTTACATTTTAACTTTTGTCAATATCGAGTGTTGCCTATGTCAATATATGCTGCACGTAATCAGTATTTCTGGGAAATTAAATGGTTTTAAGAGACTCTCATTTCACAGCTCTGATGTCAAAGCTAGGAAATAAGGCCTTCTGATGGCTCTGTGCCTATGAAATTAAATGAGGCCAAAATTAAACAGTGTAAATGTTAATTGGGACTTGTTTAAGAAAACTTTATGGAAAAACCAAAATTCCAGAAGCAAAAAAGGGTTTTGTTTTTTTTTGTATAATAAAACTATTCCAGTTGAAGGTAGTAACAGGAGAAACAAAAAGCAAAACAATTAACAAATGGAAAAGGGGGAATTTGACAGTTTTGGCCATCGTAATCCTGAAATGCAGAAAATGAGGAAAGCCAAAAGTATCAATGAAAAAATAAATCTACCCTGTTAAGACTAAGGACAGTAAGAAAATCTTAAACATATCTGGCTTAAAAAGAAATCCTAGTAATGCAGGATTTGGCATTTGGGGCCATTGATGAAGTGTCTTCCTTACTGATTGCCTCAAATGTCAGCCTTCCCACATTTTTTACTGATATCAATGTAAAGATCATCATTCTATAGTGATCTTACAATATGGGAGAAATTTCAGAGTTCTGGAGAAAGGTATCTGTGATGCTGTTTGGGTCTAGGACTGTTTATGATTTTTCATATTAATATTTCATATCTGCAATAATCAATATATAGTATACCATGTTTGGTATCAATAGAAAGGCTGTAATCTGCTAGGAATTAGTATATGGCTTATATGTAGGTGTCATATCCGTATTAGAAAATAGGATTGTATTTGTTTTATGTGTTCCAAGCTGTTTGATTCTCAGGCAATCCCAGCCTGGGTATCTGCAAAACCATTGTCCTCTTCATGGTCCATCAAGGGAACTCCCAGGTACAGTGGGCCTTCGAAGAAACCTGTTTGACCAGTCACCCAGACTGACCATGTGACTCAAATCCATTTTTATTTGGCAAGGACTCAGAGTGTGGGGAAGCCAAAGGTGATAAAAAGCATTGGCCACATCTCCATTTTGTCTTCAGTCTGTCTGCAATGAACATCTTCCTCTGGAACTATTCTTCTAGGGCTGAACAAAGGACTGAGACCCACTCAGGTGCTGGGTGCATACCAGAGGAATTGGACTAATCTGCAAACTACAAATTCTTCAAGGACTTGCTTTCTATGGACTCTAATCATTTGTATATATGTGATTCACTTTGACCCTTTTAACAGCTCTCATTTTGTTTTATATTAGATCTTTAGTTGTAGTTACTAAAGGATTGGCTGGCAGTGTGGTATTTTGGGTAAGATTCAAGCCTATATTGTTCTGGGAGATGTGGCTGACCTTTTGGGGTCAGGAGAACCTATTTTTTAAAGAGATCCAGTGGCTAGATGGGGTCAGGAGTAGCTGATGTGCAATAAAGGGGGCTGTTTCTATTTTGTTATGCTTGGTGATTACCAGAGTGGGGAGCAGAAGCATGTTATGTTACTAACTGGGAGACTGGTTTAAGTACCACCCATCAGTGGTTTGGGAGTTTGGCTCCTGGTTTTGCAGCTTGTCCTGATTTTGGCACATTCAGAAGGTTATCCCAGGAGGCTCAGGTCATAGCATGTCTTTTGCCTGCGTTTTTTTTTTTTTTTTTTTTTTAAAAAGAGTAAATGGGCTGACCCAAGTTGTCATAGACTGAATTTCACATTGATACAAGTAAAAAAAAAAAAAATTGTGGGAAGGCTTCCAGATGCTAGACTAGGAATTAGATGCCTTCACGCTGGGCTTTTAATAGGAGTCTGGAATGGCTAACTTATTAGAAAAGGTGATTTACTGTCTCTTACCTTTCTCAGCTCTTCTTACAGTGCTTGCATCCCTCTTCCATGCAATTTGAATCAAAACAGTTTGTTCACTTCTCTGAAATAGGCTAGCAGTCCATCCTTCTAGATCTGTTTGAACTGACCTTGATCCACGCATCTTTGTATGTATATATACAGTTAACGTGCCACTTTCCATTTTGTGCATCTGATAAAGTGAGATTGTGCCCACAAAAGCTTATGTGATACATAAATGTGTTTGGTCTTTAAAGCACCCCAGGACTTTCTTTTTTTTTTGTTTTGCTGAAAAAGACTAATATAATTACGCATTTGGAACTTGTCATGATGTTGGAATACAGACAAGGAGTCCTATGGCACTTTTGAAGACTAACAAATTTATTTTTCATATGAGCTTCGATGGCTGAAGTCCCACTTCATCAGAAGCCAGAACGTGTGGGGGGGAAATAGGCTATGTCTATGCCGAAGATGTTTTGAAATAGTTATTTCAAAATAATTGTTTTGAATTTATTTCAATTATTTTGAATTAACATTATTTTGAAATTAATATTTCAAAATAGAAGTCCAAGGAAGACACTCTATTTTGAAATAAGTCAGGAGTTATTTTGAAATAGAGAGTCATTGCTAGACTCTCTATTTCAAAATAGGGGATGGTGGGGAACAGTATGGGGCAGTGGTTCCCAACCCTTTGCAGGCTAGAGACCACTTTGTTAGCAAAAAAGACTTTGCAGACCCCCTGGCTGTCACCGCTGCAGGGAGGATTTGGCCTGCGTGGCCAGAATCCAGGCAGGGAGCAAGAGCTACTGCAGCCATGGCTCCTTCCCCGTTCCTGTGCCATTGAGCTGCGGCATCACAGCCATGGTCCCCAGCCAGCCCCTGCAGGGGAGTGAAGCCAAGCCGCCACTGGCATTGGCAGTCAGCGAGAGGTGGCAAGAGGTAGCCGTCTGCACACCTCATCCCCAGCAGGATCCGGCCCCGGTGGGAGCACCAGGGCTACAGCTGGGTTCTGGCCCCAGTGGGGAACAGTGCTGTGGCACCGATACTTCCACTGGGGCTGGATTCTGGTTGGGGTGGGGGCATGCAGAGGGCTACCTGCTGCTGCCACTCATTGGCTGCTGACAGTGGGAGCTTTTGGGGTAGGTGAAGCAGGTGGCTGCCTAGGGCCCCAAGCAATAAGGGGCCCTGTCCTCCATTTGATGGACAGAAATAAAAATATAGAAAAACATAGAAATTGTTCCCATCTAGTAGAGCTAATAGGGCTGGAAGCCTAAGCGCTTTTCACTCTTGGCTCATCAAGGCAAGCTATCATTAGGATTTGTGTTTCATCTGAATTGCAGATTTCACCATTATCTGCCCATCACCTTCACACTGACATGCTAAAAAAGCAGGAGCAAGCAATAAACAGCACAATAGCAGGAACTTTTCTAGTGCCCTCAGCTTTTAATTCCTCAGTGTGGCCATTTATTCTGCCATTTTTTAATTTTGTGAAATATTGCCTTTTTTCTTTTCTTTTTTACCTGTTCTTCTGCCTTTTCCTTTGACTTTGTGACAATTTTTACTTTGGCTTTACTTAGCTCAGTTACCAGGTAGGTCCATACAGGCTACTACATATAAATACAGTGCTGCCCTTAGGGAATCATTACAGCTGTGTGTGATGTCTGTGCTGTATGTCTTTTTCTTTTGGTAAGTAATTTTTAGCTGCTTCTGTACTTAATATTTAATATTTTTGAGGGGCCAGAGTCTTTTAAACTTGAGTACTTCAGAGAATTTCATTGACATTTGGTGTTTTTGATTTATAGCTACACTGGAAACCTTCTCTTCACTTATTTTTATTTATTATAATTATTTGTATTAAATGTCTAATGCACATAAACCCAAGCCTATATGAAAAATTTGTAAGATTTGACTGCCAAAATTTTAAATGTGGTATTTTAGTTATTTTAAGCCATCATTAATGTTACCACTTTTTATTTATTAATTGATGCTCATACTTTTAAAAAATTTTTAAAATGTTCATTTTAACTTTGTAGTTTCACATTAGCTCATTTATGTTAAGTGAAAGATGATCAACTTACAAGCTTCATGATGGGAAGATCTTTAAAAATATCATACCCAAGAATAATTTATGAGTTCCAGAGGGAGAGTCACGTTAGTTTGGTTCAGCAAAACAAACAAGGAGTCCTGGGAGGTGGTGTGGGGTGTTTAGGGGTGCAGAGGGGACTGGGGCCATGGGGAGGGTGGCAGTGGGAGATGATAGTGAACCTTTAGGGGACCCTAAAATGGGCCTTTGCCTAGGGCCCCCAATTGCCTAAGGCTGCCGATGGTTCAGCTTAGCTTCCCTGCAGGGGCTTCCTGCTCCCACCCTACTGGAGGGGCTGGCTGGGGACTCTGGTGGCAGTGCATCTGCTCACCAGGATGGGGAGGGGGCCATAGCCGCAGCAGCTCCTGATCCCCTCCTGGATTCTGACTGCGTGAGCAAGATTTTAGCCATGCAGGCTGAACCACTGCCTACAATGGCCAGGGTATTGCAAAGCCCTTTGCTAAAAAAGGGGCCCCCAGCTTGCAACAGGTTGGGAACCCACCAGTATAGGACCATTATTTTGAAAAAAGCCTATTCTGCTGCTTGGAATGGCTTTTTTCAAAATAAATATTTTGAAAGTCTTATCTCTTGAAATAAATCCAGGTTTTAGTATTTTGAAATAGTGCTGCTTTTTTCTGAAAAACCAAAGCACTTATTTTGAACTACCAAAATGCTTACATGGACAGGCATAAAGGTGTTTTTTTTAAATGAGCCTCCTTATTTTGAAAAAACTTTGAAGTATAGATATACGCTTACAGTATAGGAAGGAAAGAGAAATTCTGTGATTACATTTCATTACATTGTCAGATTATTTGAGGAAATCCAACAAGTTGTACAGATTCAGTGTGTGTGTAACAACATATTGGAAAGTGGTAAGGTTGAGAGAGATGAGAATCACTGTTTGTAATGAAAAACAAAAGAGGCCTGTGGTACTTTTGAAGACTGTTAGTAATGAGAAAGTCAGTTCATGTCCCTATTCAAACCCAAGCTGATGCTCTCAAATTTACTTATGAATTCTAACTCTGAAGTCTCTCTTTAAAGCTTGGAACTGCAAAAAATTTCTTTAAGGACAGCCATAGATAAGTCATTTACAGAGTGGTCATAAGAGTGAAATGATTTTTCTATTGGTTTCTGAATGTTATTTCTGATGTTAGGTTTGTGTCCATCTATTCTTTTGCTCAGAAACAGTCCAGTCTCTCTGTATAAGGTAGGAGGGCATTGCTGGCACATATCACATTGGTGGGTGAGCTCGTGAATGAGTGCCTGATGAAGTAGTTCTTTTGATTAGGTCCCATGATGGTGTCATTAGTGTTGATATGTGGGCAGAGCTAGCAGTGGGGTTTGCCTTACTGTTTCTGTTGTATAGTCTGCTGTAGATCCTTGATGTGTTGCAGAGGTTTACATTGGGGCTATAGCTGATGACCAGTGGTGGTGTTTTTCTTTTTGGGTTTGTCCTGTGAAAGTTGACTTCATCTTACTTAAAGATGCATTGAATTCATCAGCACTATATAAAATACTCTCTCTAGATCAATTGTACTATATTAGCTCAATGCAGAAATCATTTGCTGAAATTCTGTGACCTGAATAGTGTAGAAGGTCTGACTAAATTATGACAGCCTTAAAAACTATGAATCTATGAAATGCAAATCTTCCAGTAGTTAGGCACAGGAATCGCATACAAAAACCATTCTTTTTAAAACTGAGTGTTCTAAATTTTTTTATGCAATCATGTTAAATGCACTATATACTTAAATCCTAAAATTACTCCTTCATTTATGCTGTTGTGTTGTTACTCCTGTTCTTTTTATTACAAGTTCAGTGTGGGATCTGTGTGACAACATTTAGTCAGTGAAAGTATACCCTGCATTGGTGAAACAAATGTCTCTCTTATCTGGTCCAACTCTTCATTCTGGGCAATTTTATTCAAGGAATTTAACCATTTTGTTTGCTCATAGTGTCCCCACACAAATCCCAATTTGTGCAGATGTTTCATTTGCTAAATCATAGTTTAGAGATTATTAATGCTGGCATTGTATAAACCACTCAACAACTAGAAAGTCACATCCCAAAGAATTTAAAGTCTAAGGCATTGATTGTTCTGTCACTGTTTTTGTTTTTGATGAATATTCATTTGATTGTGGAATATCAAATGATTGCGGTATTCGAGCTTTGTGACTGGGCACCTACCATAAATCATATCATCATACAATAGGGGGCTAGAAGGGATCTTGAAAGGTCATGTGATCCATCCTTTTATGGTGAGGCAGAACCAAGTAAACCTAGCCAGAGGTCTCAAACTCAAATCACCACGAGAGCCGCATGAGGATTAGTACAGGGCTGCATGAGGACTAGTACATTATCTTGAGGGCAGCATCACTGAAACCTTTTAATACAATGATATTGCAAATATCAGTAACGGTTAGTGGATATGTCATTGCAGGCTGCGGGAAACAGCTTTAGGGGCTGCATGTTTGGGACCCCTGATTCAAGCTGTTCTTTAAAACCTCTAGTGAAGGGGATTCCACAATCTCCTTTGGAAGCCTCTTCTGGAGCTTCACTGCTTGTATCAGCTCTCCCCCTAGTATCTAATCTAAGTCTCCCTTGCTACAGATTAAACCAATTGTTTCTGGTTCTACCTACAAGAAACAATTGATTCCTTTCCTATTTATAACAACTCTTAAAACTTGAAGATTATTAGGTGCACTCAGTCTTTTTTCTTAAGACTAAACATGCTCAGTAGTCAATATTTTTCCTTACATGAGTTGTGTCTAAATCTTTTCTTATTTCTGTTGCTCCCCTTTGTATTCTCTCCAGTCTCTCACTTTTCTTGAAGTGTAGTGCCCAGAACTACCCCATAGTTCACCTGAGGTCTTACCAGTCCTTGAATGGAGCAGGACAATTACCCCCATTGTCATGTGGTATTGTTTGTATTCCCTCACTGGATGCCCCAAGCTTAACCTTATTGAATTTGCACTTTTGTCAGCTAGTAAGTTTGTTTGTTAAAGTAACCTTGGCTACAGTAAAGCTGGACAAAATTTTAAACTGAACTTTTTTTCAACGGAAATTAGCTGTGTGAAAGCTCCATGTTTGACATTTTTCAAGGACTTTTTTAAAACACAAAATTTCATCCAAAATTAAGAGCTTGTCTACACTGAAATTCCTGCCTCAGTTTCCACAGATTGATTGAATGGCCAGTGAAAACCCGCGCAATTGCAGAAGTGTTCTCTGTTCAATGCAGTAACTCCACTCTGGAAAAGAGTAATACTGAGTCAAATGGCAAGCTTTTTGCATCAGCGTAGCCCAGTGAAGACACTAAAGTAAGGGAGGGTAAATATGTAGATTGTTTATCTGTCGACCCAGCATGACAATATAGACCAGGCTTAAAATATGTTGTGGCCAAAATGTGATATTTTTCAGGTATTGACTGAAATGTTTGTTTTCAGTTACTGAAAACCAGAGATTCTGTTCTGCTGTGGGGGCCCTGGATTCCACACCTACTCTGGGTGGCACCCTGGGTGGGGGAATGCAGACAGGAAAATGGACATGTCTGCTCTCAGGCACCTCCACTTGGGGCAGATGGAGAGCCTGACGTTTCTCTCAGTGGCCTGGTTCTTTGGGAAGCTATGGCCTGGCTCTGGCTTATGTCCTGGCAGGAAGGATTGAGCTTTGGGAAGAAAAGGTGGAACGGGGGCAAGGCCACAGATGGAAGCAGGTCTCCTGCATGTGTCCTGCTCCTGCTTTTTGACAAGGTGGTCACCCTGGAAGCCATGTTTTATAAAAATCTACTGACATCAGTGCACTAAAACCAAGCTCCTCTCTACAGTCAGAAGAACCCTTTCTGATTATTTTTAGAAGTGAAAGCTAAGAAATGCCTTGCAAAAAATCATGCACACAACAGGTTAAAAGCTTTTTGTTCTTGTATAGGCTTGATCATACAACACAGGAAATCAAGGGAAAAATAAAATTCTCAAAGTATGGGCTTTATCTTGACATTTTTACACAAAGATTCTGTTGAAATCGCTGGAATTTTAGCCAGAGGAAGGACCAGGTGAAGAATTCAGGATTTGCTATCATGTTAGAGATCTAATTATCTTGCATCAGTGAAGGCTCTTGAAAGATCTTGTGTTAATTTTAGAGCAGAAATAAAATTGTGAGGTTAAGTGGATACTGTAGAGTTTTAAGGGGAATTATAATCCAATAAGGAGGACAACATATTCACAGCTGTATCAGAAGTCTTATTAGAAGAGAACTGAGAGAGAAGGAGAAGACAGACAGGTTTTCCTAGCACCTAAACGACTCTCCCATTTATCACTATGACAACCCCAATGATCCTAGATAGTCCAAAACACCACAGATACAGTGAATGTTTTGACTGAAAGGGCAAAAGACTTTGCTGGCCAAAGCAGGCATAGCTCCATGAAAATCAATGCATCTGCTCATACCAAATGTGAATGTGTTCCATGTTCTTTCAGTTAAACTAAATTTAGTTAGTATGTTGACCTTTTGTCATTTTGTGTGCGTCTCTCTCATGCAATAAAGTAAGATTTTAAGTGCCCCTCAGGACTATCATGTTGACAAGTTTAGCTGTAATAGTTTAATATCTATTTTTAAAAACTTTTAGAAGAGCCCTTGATACACAATGTATGACATTATCCAGTCCTTTGTAACCCAAGGACTTCAAAATACAATAAATGTAGTAGACTGAAGCCTCTCAACAGCTGTATGAATACTGTAAATATTATTTGGGTAAATGTATAATAGAAGCTTAGGCTGAAATTTTTCAAGGGCGGTAGAGAAGCCAAATATCTTAAGTCTTGAAAATCTGTGCAAGATAATTGCTCAGTGGTGCTCCATGGATCATTGACAAAGTGAAGACTAGAACCCATTACTCCTGACTATGATTTGCCAGCTCCAACCATTACATCAAACTTTTTGGTTAAGGAGTTACTGATAGATGAGGCATTTTTATTGACTAGGACAACTCAAGTAAAACAAATGGTTATAGCAGAAAATCTGTTCAAGTCATTAATGAAAGCAGATAGGTCATGTCACTCTACCAGCTAAATAGACTCCTCAGCAGCATGGTTAATCTGTGTGCTTCTACAAGGGCCAAGGTGCCTGTGAATTATTAATAGACATTGGCACAGAGATAAAGGTAAAAATAGCAGTCAAGTTAATACATTTTTAGCTGATGAAACATTCATTGAAATCTTATCTCTGTAAGAAACTGGGAAACTCATCATTAGGAAGTTAAATAGACTGAGTTACAGAACAGGAAGAACATAATCTACCAAGGGAATTTATCTGCAGCATCCTATTAGCCAAAATTAAGTGAAGTACAGATGTTTGTAATTCTCACATGTGGGTATCTCAGCAAAAGGACTAATGTCTTCAGTTTAGCATTTTTCTTTTTCTGAACATTTTCACACAAAGCTTAGTTAAGAGCAGATTAAAGTGAATTTTCTTTATTGCATTAACTTTGTACATATGGATGACTTAAAAGCTATAGAAACTTATTTCTGAAGACTAAAAAAATTATGCTTTTAAACAGGGCTATGCCAAATTCAAGTTTTTACTAAAGTAGTTTAAATTGTATATGATGCTTGACATATTTAAATAAGAGGAAATGTAAATAAGAGATGTAAATTTTCAGAACAGCTGTATTAGCATGCTTTGGTAAAGACTAGCTGTATTTTTAGTTAAGTGTTGTAGATGCGTAAAAGTTGTTTTCATGCACAAAATGATACTTGACGATTTTGTAATCTCTTCCATCTTTATTTCAGTCTTTTTTTAAAGTCTTGTTAAAGCCACAAAGTGAAGCAATCAAAAGTTGGGAAATGCCATAATTAAGGTTGTTCATGCAGCCTTGGTTTGCCCCCCTTGTGTGTATGCATAATGATTTGGTCTACACTACATGCTTCTTTTGGCATGGTGTACAGTGGTGGTTTTCAATCTTTTTCCTTGGGACTGAGTTGAAAAAAAAATAATTTATGCCCATGACCCAACAATTACATCCTTGAGCAATGCATTTGTCTTCCAGTGGCAACAGCAGGGAGTGCCACAACCCAGTGCTTGTGGGTCTGTGGCCCAGTAGTAGGTCTCAACCCTAAGTTGAAACCATTGGTATAGAGTACATATCTGCATAGCCCACTGAGCAGAGGTGTAAATACCAGTGTAGCCAGTGAGACTCGGCTTCAGCAGGGGCGTCGCTGGCGACTGGCACATGGGACTCGTCCCAAATCCCAGTGCCAGTGCCCCAAGTCCTGGTGCTGCCCCTGCCTCTCCTGGTCTCTGGCTAGAGATCCAGGGCCTGGCTGCCCTTGGTCGTGGCAGTGGTGGCTGCTTCTGGCCCCATCCTACCCTGGGCCACCTACAGCTGCAGCTGCCACTCCCTTCCCTATCCTTGGCCTGGGATCCAGGGCCAGGCTGGCGACAGCAGGCACCCAAGGCTGGGTCAGGCCCGAGCCAGGGGTGTGGCCCATGGCCAGGTTGGGGGGCCTGGGCCAGTGCACCGGGTCCTTCCTTGGGGTAGTAATGCTCCTGGGCTTAGGCAAGCAAAGATGTTTCTGTATGGTGTGGGAAATGTTTTCAAGTACAAACTCTACATGCTGTCTCCATCTGCACTGAGATTTTTAGCACTGTAGTGTCTTGCCTCCCTGCTTCTGGAAACCTTCGCAGCCATAGGAAAAGACTCTTTTCTTAGCAAGGGAAGGCTGTGGCAGCAGACAGGCAAGTAGGAAAGGCTCTGCCGGCTCCGCTCTGCTGGAGCCCTTCTGCTACAGCGAAAGACTCTCTGACAGCGGGGAAAGGTTCTACAAGCTCCCTGCTGCCAGAGCCTTTTCCTGCAGCTGGGGAAAATTCCAGAGGGGGGAGGAAGCAGGGAAAGACTCAGGCCCCTGCCATGCCCCAGGCCTTTCCCACCTTGATGAAAGGTTTCTTTGCTCTACCACATCATTGCATGGATATGTAGCTATGCATTGCTGCGTAGACCACAGTTGGACCTAGGGCAGGCCTTATTTACCAGACAGCATTCAAATCCTGTACTGAAGAGAGGATTGATATGTTCCTCCTGCACATTTTTGTAGTGCTTGTACAGTAGTGTTTTTGAGTGTTTTAGCGGGCATTAATGAATTTATCTTTACAATATCCCCACCTTCTTATCTGATGTTCCACACCGTTTCAATCGAAACAACTTGCTTCGTTTGCTGAAAAAATCTGAACTGACCTTGTGACTTACCCTTTTCTGCATCCATCTATCCCCTTCCGCACTGTTGTTTCCATTTCATGTGTCTGATGAAGAGGGATTTTCTCCCACAAAAACTCATGTGATAGATGAATTTGTTAGTCTTTAAAAGTGCTACCAGACTCCTTGTTTGTTTGTTTTTTTGCTGAACTAGATTAACATGGCTACCCCTGTGGAACTTGTCCTGGTGAGGTGAGGTGAGGTGACGTGGTGATATTTACTTCCACTTTCAATTGGAGAACTAAGGGATAGAGATGATGGTTAAAATGGACAGAAGTGTCCATTAATTTTGTGTGCCCAGAAGAGAGACCTAGGGACTAACAATGAGCACTGGGCTAAAGAATATTCAGTGTAGACAAAATCGGAGAGAATATTGCTGCCAGCTGTAATAAGTCTCCAACGAGCATGTACAAATGGAGACCATTTTTTTAAATGGTGGATCATAATTTGGCTAAACTTGTGCAATTTTTAAGGCACATCCCTGATATCAGTGTGACTCCCCAGCCAAATTTCATGTACCTATTCCAAAGTATAAAGCAGGGGTCTCAAACTGATGGTCCATGGGGTGCATGCAGTCCCTAAAGTTATTTTCTGCAGCCTGCAACAACACTATCATTATAGATATTTGCAATATCATTGTATGAAAAGGTTTCAGTGGTGTGGTCCTTGGGCTAACGTACTAGTCCTTATGCAGCCCTTGTGGTGATTGGAGACTCCTAATGAAAAGGCACTAGAGCTTCTCAGTAGTAATGATGTAAAAAATTAATATGGGAATGTCCATTCCCCCAAGTCTTGCCTTCAGAAACAGCTGAAATATTTAAGGTGAAAGTTTACAAAATACTGAACCCTGAGACAGACATCTGGCTTGGAAAAGATCAGCCATATAGTTAAGCTTGGCAAAGTTTTATAAACAACTGAAAATAGGATTTTTTAATGGAACTCTTAGTTATAGGCAGCACCCTAGCTTCACTATAGTAAGAAGGATTTTTCCAAAGAATTACTATTCAGTAAATTGCTATGTAGGCTTGTTAGTGCAAGGTTGCTGTTTGTCCTTCTTTTATGGATTTTCTAAAAGCACTCAGTGATGAAATTATACAGAATTTATAGTTTTCAGTCTTGCGTTTGAGGGTCTGGAAAAACTGGTCTTTTTGTTTTAATAAGAGGCCTCAACAGAAATAGGATGAATGTAAATTGTGTTCTTGAAACAAGCCAGTGAAGTCAACTCTTTTAGATAAAATGTTTCTTGCATAACAAAATTATTAGTGATTGTTCTTTTTCTTGAGTGTTCTAACAGACACTTCCTCACAGTATTTTGGGGAGTATATTGTACCTTTTTTACTATTATAGGTCAGTGTTCTTCAAAGTAGGTAATAACAAAAGAGGATGTTAAACAGCCTCTGAGAAGGATAAACGTTTTAAAATCAGCAAGGTTGGATAACTTGTATCCAAGAGTCCTAAAAGAGTTGGCTAAAGAGATTTACGGCTTGCTAAAGTTAATTTGTGATTATAGAATAAAAGGGAAATTCTAGAAGGATAGAAGAAAGTAACGTTGTAGCAGTATTAAAAGCAAGCTTGATGACATGAGTAATTGTAGGCCAGTTAGCCAGACATGAGGCTATGCCAAAAAAAGGAAAAGGTGACACACCACTCAATATGAGCTTCCAGTGTGATGCTATAAGAGAGTTAATTTGACCTTTGCATTAATTAACATGGAAGTAGTCGGTAGAAGTCTGCAGGTGATTTTTACTTCTGCTTAATGCCCTGGTGAGACTTAGAATAACAGTATCTTATGCTGTTCTAGTGTCAGCATTTTAAAAAGGATGTGAAGAATTGGAAAAGTCCAGTGAAGAACTACAAAAAATGATCTGAGGGCTGAGAGAAAATCTTTAAGTCAGAGCCTTAAGGAGCTCCATCTGTTTAGCTTGTCCAAAAAGATTGACATCTAACTTAATTAGAGCATATGAATATCTTCACAGGAAGAAGATTCCAGGTACTAAAGGGGGTTTTAATCTAGCACAGAAAGGAATACCAAGGACCAATGGCTGGAAGCTGAAGCTAGACACTTTCTGATTAGAACATTGTGCCTAATTTCTACCAGCGAAAGTAACTTCCATTAGAACAAACTAACAAAGGGAAGTGGTATTTCTCCATCTTTTGACATTGTCAAATCAAGACAGGATGCCTTTCTGGAAGCTATACTTAAGCAAGCCCAAGTTATTGGGCTTAATAAATTGCTAGGAACTTAAAGACTTGGGTCAGACAGGAGGTCAGAATAAATGAACTAATTGTCCCTTCTGGGCTAAAAATTTATGAACCCATGAGAAGTACTCAACTGGCATTGGACTGGTTTCATTCCTGATAGGACCAGAAAATGGATGATACTGTTTCCTTTCCAGAGTAAGCATTATCACACCTCACCAGGTAGCAGAGAACAAATGTGATTCAGAATAAATACCTTGAAGCATTGTGAACTTGTGGAGGCAGGGACTCATCTTAAATGTATTGGAGGTGTCTGACCCAATGGTGCCTTGCCCCTGATGGGGTTTGCTGGGGGTCTAACATGGTAGAATCACTACTTCTGTGTATTTTTAGGAAAAGGGAGAACTAAAAAATAGTCTTCCAGTTTTATGCATTCTCCGTTACATGACAGTGTTTCTGACTTTTCAAGGAATGGTGTCAATAGAGTTGGTTGTGCTTTGCTCATTACTCAGTCATATAAACAGTTGTGCACATACTTAAATTTAAGTAGACCCATGGGATTAGTCATGTGTTAAACAAATGTTTAGTTAGTGTTTACTGAATCAGAGTCCAAGAACATGGACATCCCAAGCCCTCCTAAGAAATTATTATTGTCAAGTCCCTGCAGGTATGCAAGGTTCTGCACAGCCTCTGCCTTTGAAGATTTACAGTCACATGAACTGGGATGGTGAAAAGGGGAGAAACAACTAAGTGAAATGATTGGGATGAAGTTCTTATTGGTTTCACTATATTTAAAATATTACATCCAGCTCTCTTCTTTCCCATCCAATCCCAGAAGTTCCCTTTTGCTACATTATGGCAGGAATGTCCCACATTCCCTTTGTAACTGTTCATCTTCCCTCAGCATGGACCGGGGATCAAGAGGTGAGGGAGTCTATATTGCTCACACTATTTCTGCTATTAATGGCATTTGTAATAGACATTTAGATGGTGCTTTTTTCACGTGTGTCCTCTTATAGGATGCTATCAAGAGCAAGCTGGATGAATGGAGAACTACTTAATGCAAGACATTTTCAGTGCTGTGTATCAATATGTTATAAATCTTTCTGGTGTCTCTTAAATGAATAAAGTGAATCTTCATCTATTTTTTTCTACGAGAAAGGACTGAACCTTAGATTGTAAACCCTTGAGTGCAGTGACTGTATATAGCTCTGTATTTGTACAGTGCCCAGCAATGGAGTCTGACCTTGGTCAGGGATTGTGAGTGATATTGTAAACTAAGTTATTTGTAAGTCCAATATCAGTGACCTAAATAACATCAGTAGATGTGGTTATTATGGAAAAAGAATAACTTAGACAGCAGTATGGGTAATGTGAACATGAACTGAAAATTGAGGAAGGAATGGCATTTAAGTATAATAGCAGTGTTTCAGCCTTTTAATTCTGTCTTCAAAGATGTATAATATTTACTTATTTTAATAGTACCTATTCCTTTCTTGTTTCACTTTGAAGGGTAGTGATAGAACTGTTGAAAACAGACGCAGAAATAATTTAAGAATTAATAAACTCAAATAAGGCACTGACAACTACACCTTCTGTATTTAATCACAGGAAACAATCAACATTAGAAAAGCAAAAAACAAAAACAAATAAGCAAAGAACTCCAAACCACTCAGTTTGTCCAGTCAATTTATTAGAGTACTTAGCACAGAGAAAAGTAAGTTGAATCTTTTGTGGTATTTCCTGAGTTTTCTCAGTCACATCAATTTAAAATTCATTTTACTTTATGCAGTGCAACTCTAAGAAAATAAATAAAATCACATACTAGATTATGGGATGAAGTTTCTCAACCTCCCATTTTTTTTACAATAGACATTTAGTGGTGAATCCTTCATAGTGATCTCATATTAGAAGATAATCAAATAATGTGGGGAAAGAGTATAAAAATATCTGAGTCTATCCACACTACGCGACAGGAGTGTGATCTCTCTGCTTATGTACATCTTTGCGCTAGCTTGAGTATAAATCGCCATGAAGCAGTGTTAGCAGCTGCAGAGGCACACCTTAGTTGTGACAAATACAACCCACTGTGTTGAAGTGGGTTTGTATATTTCACATGGCTAAGCTATATGTGCACAACTCATACCCATATAATCACAGCTATAAATAGCAGTATAACTGTGCTAGCTTGTCAAGAACTACTAGAGGTATCTGTACGTGAGCTTGGGATTTAAACTCTCATAGTGTAAATAGCCATAAAGACTGCTTTACAAAACCATGCAAGTTTGTGCATAAACAAAGCCTTATTTTATATATATATTGGGGTGGGGTGGGAAGGGGCTCTGTGTATGTGTGAGAGAGAGAGAGAGAGAGAGAGCAGGACTGTGCAGTCTTTAGGCAAAACTCCCAATTCACAGACGCTGACACAAATTTGAGACACTTTGTTTCCTGTAAAGCAGCTACAAGTTTAAAAATGTGAGCATTGTAGAACAGAATCATACATCATGTAATAGCTGAAAACCACCGCCCACATATCAAAGTTAACATTGTTTGTTGGTATCCTAAATCAAACAAGGCCATTAAGAGATTCCAGTGACTCTACCTCTGTGTTAATGAGCTCAGCACCCACCACACAGTGGTCAACAGTTCAACTGGGTTCAGGACTCAGTATTTCTCTACTCCATGTTCTTTTTCCGCTTGGCCCTGGGTAAGAGAGCCCACACACATGAAGGAACATGATTAGACATTGCCTGAGCTGCAGTTTGAAGATATGTTCTTCCATGACATTAATTGTTTTATAAATAAAGAAAGCAATTTGTATGTGGTGCTGGCTAGAACTTTGGTTAAATTTATCACTGGTGAAGCTTGACTGATGTCAGTCATTGCATCTGGCTTGTTTTGCTTATATAATGTCTGATTTTCTTTGTACACAGGACTCTTTCATTAAGGCCCTGATTCAACACAGCACTTAAGCACATGCTTATGTATAACTGAAAATTGCTGCCTGAGCTTTAGATAGGTAATGTTAATTGTGTGATCTTTAACCAAATCTGTCTGTCAAGACATACTAGTGGCTCTTCTCCAGTGCCCCTGAAATCACTGGAATTTAGTCCTTGTTCTTGACGTTAAGGATATATTTAAGTGTTTTGCTGAAATGAGGCCTACGGGTAATTTACTGGTGTGTTTTTTTTTTTTTAAAGCCTTTGAAAAGCCTGCTAATAGTAGCCAAACATAAGAGTTGCTATCCATGTATTAGTTATTCATTGTAATAATGTTATTCAGTTCTGCCTGAAGTGCAGCGGACTGAACTAGATGACCTCTTGAGGTCTCATCCAGTCTTATATTTCTGTTTCTGTGTAATTTATTATTTCTATTGTTTGTTGTTAATGTTTATTACCTAGAGACTAACATCCCTCCAAGAATGAGGCCCCACTGTGTTAGCCACTGTGCAATCAATTGTAGATGGCCCCTGCCTTGAAGACTATTTAATAGATAAGACTAAGGGTGGGAGAGGTGGAACCCACAAGCAGAGTGAACGTGGATGGCACAAACAGCATGTTCTATGATCTTTTTTGGTATGTCAGGGATGGGGGTAGGGGAGGGATTAGGAGGGCATAAGGTAAATGGAAAGAAAATAAGGGAGAGGGGATGTGGAAGGGAAAGGAGTGGGGTGCGGGGAAGAAGATAAAAGGAGTAAGTGTGGGGTGAGGCTGAGGTGAATAGAGAGGAAGGAGTGTAAGGTTTGAAACAAGCAGCCAGTGAACACAAGACACAGATTTTGTCAAAAGGGATGTGAGTGGGGTCTGAATGAGCTCTTCCTTGACTTCTAGTGATGCACTGGCGGGGAATAGACTTCAGGAGCAGATCATGTTTACAGTGTCTGCGTGTGCAGCATCGTGGAGCTGCTTTGTCAAAATGATAAATTTTGGTTGATTTTTGGGTTACAAATCACTCTGGTATTTGAATTTGGGGGTAATGGAATGTTATCCTTATTGTACTAGTGAAGGGCAGCAGAACTGCGGTGGTCATGCCCTGATTGAGGGGGTCACCTGAAACTGTACCTCACTGGCTAAGCATGGGTTAGGGATGCCAAATCCTGGGAGAGCTAGTGGAGAAGGGAGGAAGATGTTTGTGTTCCTGTTGATGGTGTGTACTGTACTAGGTTTGAAGAATCTTAGATGGCATTTGACCCTTTCTTCAATGGGCTTAATGACAGAGCTGATTAGGCTCAATTAAGAGTTCCTGTTTCCAGCTGATATTTAGAACAGTCCTTACAACTGAGCAAGTCTACAGTGAAGCCTCAGATCTTTTGTGGGAACAGTGAAAGGGAATATGGGAATTGCACTGGCAGGTATGTTTGTTCTAAGCTGTGTGCGTGTGCGTGTGCGTGTGCATGTGCACACGGGTCATGAAGCCCGCACACACAAAAAAATTCAAGAGTTCTAATATTTTTATGCTACTTCAAGAGGGTAGTTTCAAGTAGCATGTTTCAAATAAGGTTTTGTAATTTATAAAATCACTTCCATCACCATATCAAATTTAGATATTTGGCTCATACACACTTGCTTTGGTGCGCTCACAAGTTTGCCAGCACTCACTGGAGTGTGAACAAATTTGGACACTGGTTCCAGAAATTTGCACAAAAGACTTTTTTTTTTTTTTTTTTTTTTTTTGTGCACACAGCCTGCAAAAAATTAGAGGGAACGTTGACTGGCAGTGAGGTTCACCACTACCTCCTGAAATCACTGAGAGCTGAGTTAAGTGGTGATACCTCAGAACAGGATGTTGCAGCAGCAAGCAGCTCTGGCCACTGGTGAGAGCAGAAAGAGAATGGTGGGAGAGAAACAGCAGCAGCAGCTGAGCACCAGTTGCAGATGCAGCAGCATCAGGGGCATTGTTCAATTGTTCACTTTCCCTCCCCATCCCCCCATGTGCTCTGAACTCAGTGTTTGCTAACTGTGAGTGGGATACCGTTGGGGCGGGGGAGGGTGGTGTGTTACTGGACAGTCACACTGCAAAGGAGAAGCTGAAGCAAAGGATGCTGCCTCATGCACTGAGAGGTGGATATCTTCCAGAAGTGTAGCCGTGCTAGTCTGTGTACAGCAAAAACAAGAGTCCTGTGGCACCTTAAAGGCTAATAGATTATTTTGGGCATAAGCTTTTGTGGGCTCCAACCCACTTTGTCAGATGCATGAAGTGGAAACTACAGTTGAGAGCTATATGTACACATGCCAGGATGGAGGAAGGCAAGTGTTAGCAAAGTCAATTCAGAGAGCAGATGGGGCCCTTTTACACCAGTTGATCAAAGGGAGAGAATGTGTGAATGGGGACAATTACTTTCTGTGATGTGCTAACCATTCCGAGTCCCTGTTCAGACTCAGTCTGATTGTGTCAAGCTTGCAAATCAGCTCCAGCTCTGCAGTTTCCCACTGAAGTCTGTTTTTGAAGGTTTTTTTGTTGAAGCATGACAGCTTTCAAGTCTGCTACAGGGTGTCCAGGGAGATTGCAGTGTTCTGCTACTTGTTTATGGATGTTACCATTTTTGATCTCTGACTTGTGTCCATTTACCCTTTTGTGCAAGGACAGTCTGGTTTAGCTAATGTACGTGGCAGAGGGGCATTTGTGGCACATGCAGGCATATATCACATTAGTAGATGTGCAGGTGAATGAACTCCTGATAGTGTGGCTGATGTTATTGGGACCTGTTATGGTATCACTGGAGTCGATGTGCAGGCAGAGTTGGCAATGGGGTTTGTTGCAGGGATAGGTTCTCCCAACCTGAAACACTCACGAGCAACTGAACACCATACAACAAAAAAAATAAGCCCTAGTCTACCCTTGAGCAGTTTTTCGACGATAGTTGACTGGCAGTTATGCAAGGCACTTTAAAGGCCTTGTGTACGTGCCAGCGACTTTCTAAGACACCAGAAAGCACTCAGGGAAGCTGACCACAAATAGCTTGTGTTTGGCTTTCCCTGACGCCATCTGGGGGTGAGGGCTTCCAGCTCAGACTTCCAGAGGTGCAGCAGCAAGTACATACTTGCTGCTAACTGTGCCTGGAACGTCAGGCTGATGGTGGCAATTTTACTGCCATCAGTGAAGATGCACCCTAATTCAGGAACCTATCCCTGCAAAAAACAAGGGATTTACAAGCTTGATGCAATCAGACTTTCTTCACAAGAGAACTTTTAATCCCCAAATATCTTGCAACTTCTAATAATTGTGGATAATAGCTTTTACAATTGTCCTCTGAATCTTGTTTTTGCATCCTAAATTATGCGTGTATTGGAGATATATTGTTTAAGTGCCGTATTGTACCATATAATCCTTATAGATATGAATTCTGTGCTTGGACAGAAATTCCCTGCTTGGATGCTAAGAGTACAGCAGTAAGAATATACTGTTGAGAAACGGCCAAGGTGGTGGTGATGAAATGTTCAAGGTCCCTTAGAGTGACTCCCCAGTAATCAGGAGTTAAAGGAAGCCAGAACGCACTGGAGTGGCATTCTGGGGCCTGCTATTTTTAGAGGCGCAGCATTCTGGGGCCCCTAAAAATAGAAAATGGAGCCAGAACACTGTGTTCCAGGGCCCACCATTTAAAAATAGCAGACCCTGGAACGCAGGGTTCTGGCTCCATTTTCTAATTTTAGGGACCCCTTATGCTGAGCCTTTAAAAATAGCAGGCCCCGGAACACCGTTTCAGGAGGCAGGGAGCTGCCCTGGCCCAGGCTGAGGTTCTGGCTTGAGCCTGCTCTGAATGAGCATGCTGAGATGCTCTGAGCATCCTCAGCCTGGGCCAGAGCTGCTCCACAGTGACATGGCTGCCATGTAAGGGGGCTCTAGGGGTGGGGGAGTTGGGGCAGTATTCTCCCCAGGACTTGAAACTGGGAGGATGTAGGGGGTGCTCACTAATTTGGCATAACACTCTTATAGCTGACAACTGGTGGGGTGTTGGGAAATTCGGAGAGGGTGTGGGGGTGTTAAGGAAATCCCTGGTTCGGGGACAGGTGAGCCGGCCCAGCTGGGAAAGGGTGTGGAGGAGGGCATCGGCCTGGGGCAGCAGTGGAAGATGGCATGGCAGGGGGTTGGGGAAGGGTTGGGGGACCAGCGGTGAGACAGGGGCTGGGTCAGTAGCTGGGGTGGTGGGTAGGCATTTGGGGAGCAGAAGCTGGGGTAGGGGGCAGGCATTTGGGGGGCAGTAAGTGGGTGGCGGGCAGGCTTTTGGGGTGGAAGTAGCTGGGATGCATGAGAGGAGCTGGCCAATTTAGGAGGATTTCAAGGCCTGCCAAATTATACTTTAACCACTGCCAGTAATAAGGGGAGATTTCAATTAGCTCTGGATTGAGTGGATACGTGTAATTGCAGGATGGGATGCAGAGCTCAGCTTTTTAGAAACCATTAATAATTGCTTCTTGGAGCAAGTAATCCTGGAACTCAAAAGAGAAAAGGAAATTCCTGTTTTAGTTCTAAATGGATCACAGGATCTAGTCCAAGAGCTGCCTATAGCTGAACTGTTCAGTAACAGAAACCACTGTATAATTAAATTAACATCATGGGTGGTAAGGAATACAAAAGAAACTCACTGCAATAGCATTTAACTTCCAAAGGGAACTATACAAAAATGAGGACCCTAGTGAAATGAAAATTGAAAGGAATAACAATGAATGAAATCCCTGCAAGTTGCATGGAAACTATTTTTAAAAAATACAATAGTAGAAGTACAAACAAAATGTATGCCCCAAATAAAATATATCAGTAAAAGAACTGAAATGTGATTATGGCTAAACAGAGTAAAAGAGACAGAGGCAAAAAGGCATTCTTTAAAAATTGGAAGTCAAACTCTACTGAGGAAGATAGAAAGGAGCATAAATTCTAGCAAGTCAGATACAAAAATATAATTCGGCAGACCAAAAAGTAAAAGTAAAAACAAAAACAAACAAAAATTAAAGAGCAACTAGCAAAAGACGTACAAATTAACAGGAAAATTTTATACATCAGAAGCAGGAAGCCTGCCCAACAATCACTGGGGTTGGTTTGTGGTTGAGGTGCTTACAGTGCGCTCCAGGAAGACAAGGCCATTGTGGAGAGACTAAATGAATTTCTTTGCATTAGTCATCACTGCAGAGAATGAGAGAGAAATTCCCACACCTGAGCCCTTCTGCTTAAGCGACAGATCTGAAGAACTCTCCCAGACTGTTGTGTCAGCAGAGGCAACTTTTGGGCGTAAGCAAAGCAGGCAACTGCCTAGTGCCCCAAGCAGCAAGGAGGCCCCATCAGCCGCCTGATTCTCCTACCTCAAAAACTGTCATGCTCTCTGCCTGGGGTGTGAGGAGCAAGGCGGAGTGCTGTGACTCCAAGCTGGCAGAGAGAGGGAAGAGTTGAATTCTATGGGCCCACCTTTCTCACCTGCAAGCAAGCAGGCAGGTGCTGTTGGTCCTGGTGCCAGCTTGTGGAGTTGGAGGGGTAAGTCTGGGGGAAGGGATGGTTGGGGACCAGTGAGGTGTTGGAGAGGAGACCTGCGGCTGAGGGAGGGGGGAGGAGAAAGAGGACCTAGAGCCAAGGCTGGGGAGGTGGAGAAGGGGGACCAGTGAAGAAGATGGGCTGTGGGGGGAGGAGAGAGAACCAACTATGGAGAGAGCTAGAGCTGGGGGTGGAGGGAAGAGAAGGTGGACTGTGAGGGTGAGCAGAGGTGATTAGCCTCCCCCAAGCTGTCCCAGAGAATTAGAGCTCTGGTTAGTTAAGTGTGTGAAAGAGGAGGACTTCAGAGCAACAGGTAGTGCATGCACATGAAAAGAAAAGGTATCTGCAGTAAACAATGTCCTTCTATTTGAAATGTTTTCCCCTGCAATGTGCGCCGCTAGTAACTCAAAGAAAAAGGGAATGAACAGTGGCTACTTCATATCCTTGTCTTTTCTTGACTGGCTAAGGAGTTCTTCCCTTGGAGGTTTGGTTAAATAGTGCCTAAAGTGTCCCAGAAAAGGTGTTGCTTGTTTTTTTCTGATAGTAACATGCATGTTTAAGGGAGAGAGCGTTGGAGCTGGCTGGCAGAATTGGCTTGGGTGCAGAGCAGCAGACTTAGAAAGAATGCAAAACAAAATGCTAAAAAGTTGCACTGAAAATCCAGCAACTCTCAGCTTCATGCATTTGCACTTTTAAAAGTGGTGATAAGTGATGGAGCTAAATGCTGATAATGTCTTGCAACATTAGCTGTTAAGTATCCAGTTAAAAGTGAAGTGCAGATTGCCCAGCTGAGGCTTAGAGCTGACCAGCTATTAAGGCTTAAGATGACTTGACTAGAACTCTGATGTGGCATTGTAATCTGTTGTGACGCATTCTTTCAGTTGCATGATTTTATTGTGAGGTCCAATAGGGAAGGGATTATTAATAATAAAGAATAAAGACAAGCAGATGACAGCTTCAGTGAGAGATGACTTGGGCAATAAAGGTAAGTACATGGCAGGTGCTTAAAAAGAGGGGAGAGAAGGAGCTGGCTATTGAACAGGCAGTACAAATCTAGTCTGGTTCCCTTGTCCAAAGTTTTAAAGAGAACAGATATTTCATCTAGAAAAGAAACTGAAAGTTTAGGCCAAGAGTATGGACTGTTGCAGTTGCAGAATGCAGCTTTTCCAGGTTAAAACTAGCAAAGCCATACCTACACTCTACTATGACACAAGAAACTTAAGTGAACTAGCTGTCCTCTCAACTGAACACTATGCTATCGAGGGACTTCCAAGACCTTATTTCTGAGTTTAGCAACAGAAAGATTAGACAGGTGAACTTCTAGATTAAAAAAATAAAAAAATAAAATAAATCTAAAAATAAAATGCTATGCTTCTATTATGTGAGCTTAGTTCCTATAGGGGGCACATTGGGCCTTTGCCTAGGGCCCCAGATAACCTAAGGCCACCTCTGGGTGTCCAAAGTGGTTTTGGAACAAATTGATAAATTAAACAATAGGAAGTCACCAGGTCTGGATAGTATTCACCGAAGAATTCTGGAGGAGCTCAAATATGAAGTACTGTAGCTGTTCTGCAAATTGTGGTATGTAACCTATTGCTTAATAGCAAATGACAGTTGAACCTTCAGCTGCTGCTTTTTTCATTGACTTTCCCAGCTGAACTATTGCAGGAATATTTTCGCTACTGCAGCCAACAGCACACACTGAGTAACAATCTTTACATACCAGGAAGTGGTCAAAGTTGTAAAATTATCCAGCTCCTTTCACTTCTTTCAGAGCTGTGTCAAAACAATGAAGCTGCAGGATGCCTGATCCTCCTTGAGGACTGGTGTTAAAGGCAAAATTAAATGTTAGAAACTGTTTGGGGTCAGGAAGGAATTTTCCCCCAGGGCAGATTGGCTTGGCGCTGGGGGGTTTTTGCCTTCCTGTGTAGCATTGGGCATGGCTCACTTGCTGGTTGATTCTCTGTATTAAAGTCTTTAAATCATGATTTGAGGACTTTAATAGCTCAGTTATGGGTTTGAGGTTCATGGTAGGAATGGGTGGGTGAGGTTTTTGTGGCCTGCAGTGTGCGGGAAGTCAGACTAGATGATCATATTGGTCCCTTCTGATTTTAAAGTCTGTGAGTCTATGAGATTACAAGAGGGAATGAGAATAGTGAAAAGATTTCTTGAAAAGCAAGGATCACATGGGAGGGGAACTTATTCTAAGCACACATTAATTCTCTTCTTGCAAGAGAACTTACACGGGTAGTTTCCAACTTGTATCACAGACCATGCCTGGGTCTAGGTCAGTGGATTTCAAACTACGGGTCAGGTTCCCGGTACTGGTTCACAGACCCTTGAAATACTGGGCGACAGAGCCCCCTATTGCTGTCTCTAAAAGACTGGAATGCATTGCTGAAAGTTGTAATGATTGGGTTGCAGGTATAAATGACTGGTTTTAACTGGGACCCGAGAAACAAAGTTTGAAAACCACTGCTCTAGGTAACAGGCTGAATGCTTGAGAAGAATTTTGTTCTCATATAGCAGCTAGTCAACTAGTATTTCTGACAGTTCATAATGTAGCCATGGGGCAAAACTGGAATAGAAGAAAGTAGTTTTTTCTCTTCTCTCCCCCATCCCCTTTCCATAACTGTTGCTAATGTTCCTGAATGACACACAGGTCCATGCGGTATCCAAATAACCATTTGCAGCCTTTATGGTACAATAAGGAATCATCTATCACCGATCAGTAAAAGAGTCAGGATTTGAAAGTTGGTTCTGATGGTTGCCTACAACAAATCAAATTGGGGGAGGGATGCTTTGACAAGTCTTGGAAGACAGGAATAGGGATACAAACACTTTGTCTATCTGTGTTCTCTTTATCGTTCTTGGTGAACAAGTCATTTCTGGTTCTCGAAATGGTGGACATTGATTATGCATGCTTATCTCTTTGCTACTCCTTTTTTTTTTTTTTTTTGTACAATGGTGTGTCTTTCCATGGTAGAACTTTTCTTCTGGCTGTAGTTTTCCAAGAAGCAACTCTTCCTTTCACTTCCACACACTTTTTGTATCTCTTTCACTATCAGCGAACAAATCATCAGTTTCTCTGACCTGACATTATTTCTCCTGACTCTTATATGAAAATAATTATGAATTACAGTGATTACTAGTAACTATTTTAAAATTACAACTGGCAAACAAATTTTCCAAACTATTTCATTAAATCCTACTTTCCAATATAACACAAATTTTGCATAAAAGCAACTGATACAATTGGCAGGAATTTTCAAAAAGGGAGAACAGGAGCAAACACCCACTGAGCTCCCTTTTTCTCCTTGTCGTGCTTATATAATACATTAGTTTGGAAAGTATTTTTAACATTTGTGAATCTTGACAAACCATTGTCTGTAAATTCTACAACAGCTGGTGTTGTCTTGGTAAGCTCCCTAGTATGGTAACTCATTACAGAGATAAGTATTCCAATGCATTCATGTTTTCCTTTTGAAGCTTATAAATTGAAAGGATGTGTGTTGTATTTGGGGGATGGATGGGATTCTACCTTGGGTGCTTCTAATAATGTGAAGAGGAAATACTTTGTTCCTGTTTTCTTTCTAGGGACTTTTCTCACAGAGCAATGTGTCAGATTAGGTGAAACATAATAAGTATGTTTGTTTGAGCTCCTCTATATGTCTGCTAAAAGAATTATACATGCAAAAATAAACTTGTTTCTGTGGTGTCAGAATGAGGGGTAATAATCAATTTCATGTAAATAGCATTACTGCCATTTGTAGTATCAGTCTTTGTTTATTGTAGATGTGCTTTTCAGTTTTTCTAAATTTTTTTTCTTGTATCCTTGTCTCTTATGATTTCATAAGCCAATATTTTGTATACTGGCAAGGCCACAAATCTGATATTTTGGCGTCTTAGAGCCTATAGTTCTGGAGAAGGTTTTGCTGAATCAGGTCTTAATTCAATATTTTTTATTACTAAATTTATTTTATTATTATTTATTTGTGAAGGATATTTGAGTGGCAGTCCTGATGATAGAAGTCCCCTGCATAGGCCTGAACTAAAGGCTTCACAAATTTTTTTTAATGGGTTTGGGGTTAGGGCCTATAGCCACAGAACAGGTTCAGCAAGGATAATAGTGGGGCATGGTTTCCTGCCATCAGACCTTGTCTCTGAATTGAAAGGATCAGTTTTAGGGTCAAGAGTTGGTCATTCTCTATCCCTTTTTCCCTTTGTGCTAAGGTTCTAACAATGGTGCCATTCTAGTTTTTTGTGAAGTAAAATTAATTTGAGATTTTTCACATGGGTTACTGAGTTTAATTTTTATTGGCTTTTTTAATTAGTTTGCCTTTTCTTTCATGTTGTATGCAATAATCGATTATGTTTCTCCTATTCTTGCTTAAAGATAGTTGGGGCCACTTGTGCTGTCTGGCTATAGTGAAAGAAGGATAGAAGACACTTGATGTGGTTTTAGTCAGCTGCAACTTGATTATTAGATGTCTAGGACTATCCCACAAACAAAAGTGCACAGTACAGGCCACCATCTGTTAATAACTTTCTCGGGCTTCTGCTATCCCCCCTCCATTTTTGCATCCAGATAGTAAGTCAATCCGTTGTTGGGACTTTACCATCCACCCCCTTTGCTAGGAGGGTTAAGGTGGGCAATAAGAAAGTCGGGTAGGCTTTTTGTTGTACCAGTCACAGAAGTCTGTCTCCTTCTTGCTGTACCTGTCACAGTTCTGTTCCATTCCTTTAACCAACATTTTCTTTTTCAGTCTTTTACTGATCCACTTATCTGGTCACTGTATACCTTTATCATGGAGTATCTGCACTGGATACCCACTGCAAGGAGGCACCAGCAATTTGCTTGGCTGCCTTTTCCCCAAACCCAGTTAAGTTCCCGGTCATCTCCCTGTGCCCTCTGTTATGTAGGCCAAAACGTGTCAGCACCCAAATCTGACAGCTGAACAACACCACCCTCTTACCCTCAGACAATGTGTATGTGACCTATGTCCTTTCCTGATCCATGTGCTAATCTGAGATTGTTGAGCACGTGACGTTCTGGGTTTCCAGTAATACTAAGTACCATTGCACATGGTTCTCTGTAGTGGGCCATATTGGCGACCAACTTCCCAGATCCTGAAACTGCAATAAAATAAATAATTAAAATTTTCTCTAATAGTTCAGCCATGTGTCCTTAGCCTCTGATCTCCACACCACTGGCAACCTCAAAGGCCAGTGCTCCATACTGCTAGTGGTATGCATTTTGGGTTCCATTATGGTTCCTGGTGCAAGCTCCCAAAATCTGCCAAACTGAAAACAAGACAAAGCGCTTGCCATTATCCACCTCAGCTACACGCTTGGAGAAGAAAAACAAAGGTTAAGGCTTAATCATTGCAGGATGAATGCCCCCACTAACCTGATGACCCTGTCTGATGTGGAAGTTCAGCAATTTGATAATATGCACTACATGTTGTTGCACCAGAAACAAGTCCTTTATTAGTTAAGACCAATCCCCAAATGACCACTGCAACCAAAATGGGGGGGGAAAATGCAGGAAAGTCATGTGTCACACTATTCCATTTTCAATCTAGAGGGTGGGCCACTACTGGGCATACAGCCTGTCATGGTAAATCCCCCACAGCCCATACCCCCTGAAGCATCCAAATGGATTTTAAAAGCATCCTTCAAGACCCAGTCCTCCATCCATAAAGATACCCCATTAAATTGACTCCAAAACTGTACCTATGCCTTGAAATCTTTCATCATTTTTCTTGTAACTCGTATAGAAAAGTGCAGCCTTGCCACACCTGCTGTGCTGGGCACAGAATGCCCTTCCTGGGAAACCACAGGCTGGTAAAGATAATGTGCCACATAATAGACTGTAGGTCTTGGAGCATGAGTTTCTTGGCTCCCATAGCTCGCTGAAGCAAAACCAATAGCTCCTGAAGTGTATCTTGAAGGAACTATGATATTCCTGCTCTTGTGTCTAGCTTAATCCTCATATAGGTTAGTGTAGTGGGAGGGTACTATGTTCTTTTTCCTTCACTAAGGCTACATTCAACTATTTAGCCAGGGCCTAAAAGTTGTCCAACAGGTGAACACACTTATCAGGCCTTGCCTGTTCTGCAGATAAACAGTTGTCTAAATAGTGCTTTATTTCGTGTAAACCAGGGGCTTGCATCATTGCCCAGTGTAACGTTGTACTTAATTTTTTAAATGCTGAGCAGGATACCACACAGGCCTGGGCACAGCTCTGTCAATAGAAAGTTGTCCTTCAAAAGAAACCCCCCAAAGTTCAAATTCCAACAGATGCAGTGGCAGAAGTTGATATCAAAAGCAGAATTGGTAGCCCACATAGGAAGAAGTGGCCCCAAGCCACACAACCTAACCATATGCATGACTTTGTCAATGAAGGAATAGTGAATGGAACACAGAACCACATCTGCTCTACCATTAACAGAGCTACCTCGTGGTATATAAAAATATGAATTAATCAGTAGGATCCTGGAGCCGTCCTGGGGACCAAGCCCAGTGTGAGAACCTGTAAGTTTTCCCTATAGGTAATTGCTTGAATGGCCCTGCAACACTACTCTGCTTTAATGACTGTGTAATCTTTTTCTTTTTGGCACAACATGGCCCATCCCCATTAGTGATTTTAAATTTTTAGAAGTTGAGTCCTAGTCCCCATAAAGTTGCTATGAAATTCAACCATAACCCCCTTTTCCACAAATTAGGCCTATCTGCTTTGTTAGGGTAATTCCAGCAAAGCATGCTTAACACCTCCAATTTAATTTTTGATGGTTCCTTTGCCTATGGTGCTGATTTCAGCTCACCTTCCATCATCACTTGGGTTCTGTGCACTGTTCATCTTTAGTAGAATCGAAAGTATGGATGGGACTTGATCCAAATCCAATCCTGTTTTGCAACCTTCTACTGCTGTGGCAAGAATGGACCCAAAAACACATTGCAAGGGCGCCTATATTTACAACATGCTACAAAATTAACTGTTGTCATTATACGCCCAACAAACACTACACGTTTTGGGCCCTTGCTGTGAATGAGGTCACTGTGTGGGTTCCCAGTCTCTGCAGTGTTATCTACTCAGGGCACAGCCTGTGGTGTAATATGTCCCATTGGATCCACATCTATATTGTGGCCCTCAGTTAAAACTGTGTCTCTAGTTAAACCAAAACAAGCCCCCCAACATATTGGATGCCCACCTGACTACATCCATATGTTTAAATAAGGCTAGGCTTCTCTCTAGGTAAGTGCCTACTACAAAATAAGGCAGGCAGCCTTCCAGTTTTTCCATGGTTCAGATACTCTTGGCCACTTATGCATCACTTATTACTCTGACAACACTACCCTCTGCAACAGAGAGATGCCCATGTATTCATCTTTAAGGATTTTGTCCCTAGCCATAGTGAGAAGGTGAAATCCAATTGGATCAGTCATCCAGCATAACCACACTTGGCATTGGGCATAGAGGCCTCTTCAGAGCACTGTTGCCCCACCACTATCCCTGGAACAGCAGCTTTACCCCATGAAGTTACATTGCTTCACATCGTGTGAGTTGAATGATGCAGGGCTTCCACCCACACTGCAGGCTCCCAAACACGTGGAAGGGGTCTGTCCTATCTACCCATGAACTGTCTCCCAAACTCGTGCCCCTGCTGAGTATTCATGGTTACCCTGCCCAGACTCCTCACCCATGGATGACCCAAACTGATGCAACAACTGCAAGTTAGCTTGAAGCAGTTGTTTAATGCCATTAGCTTCTATATAAGGATTGTGCTTGTAAAACAAGCCTGGTACAGCTTCTGGGTCAACTCCTCTTGGCCCAACTTACTGATTACCCCATTAGGTCCACTCATGTCTCTTCCTCAGGCATAAAACCTCAGATGAACCCACTATATCCACGTCCCACATTTTATTCCCCTCAGATATCTGTTGCCATCATGTGGGGTACAGTCTTGCTTACCCCAGACTTCCCCATAACCCTAGTCTGTCGCTGATCGTGTTCGCTCCTGCACTCAGAAACCTCTATTAGTTGCTACTCCACTTAACCCTGCTATCAGGATCACCCTCATCTCATCCTGAAACTCTCTGAAATGAACATCCAGTCTCTGTTTGAGCCACTGCACTTCGAAAGTGTGATGGTGCTGTGGAGACAACCTCAGAAGCAGCAACTTTGAAAACCTGTATCAATTCCCAGCTAATTATTCCAACCTTGAATGCTTTCTTCCCCATGTAGTCACCTCTGCCATCAGTTTAGGGGGCTGCCTTTGATGATCACATATCCCATCCTGGCTTCCTCTAGCCCCATGCCTTCATTATGAGGACCTTACTCCTACCAGCTCACTCAGACTGCTCTGAGTAATGTTTGGCTCCCCTTGTGGAGAAGGAAGGGATGGTCCCTCCCCACCCTTGCATCTCCGTAGCAGGAAATATCTGAGAGGTGTTGCAGTCCCTCCTCCTGCTTCCCATGAGCATATCTGGCATTGAGCATCTTGCAATGTGTGAAAAGGGACTTCGCCACATGGGCTGCCCCTTTTTAAACTCTTCTGCCCATCTGAATTCCAGTGGATAAGTCATTGGTCACCCCTTAAACTGCTGAAGGGAATTCGACTTCTTGTCTCTTCTCCCTCCCTGCTCCAGCCATAAAACACTTCCCTTCATTTGGCAAGCCAAACAAATTCTCTTCTGCTTAAAGGCATGGTCATTCTGCTGTTTCTAACTGTGGTTGTTTAGCTTATTGGGAGACCATGGTGGACTGAGTGTGACTGTGAATATGTGCGGATAACTGCTGTGTGAACACTATGACCAGCATATTTGCCCTGAAGACCAAAATAAATACTCTGGGTAGGATTTGCAAAGCTGCTTTGTGGATTTGAAGACTTCATACCTACTGGTACTCTAACACATCCCAGTCCCACCCTCTGTACATGCCCATACACCCTTAAATCACAGCACGAAATTCTGAGCTTGTATTTATTATGAATGTTTGTAAAATACAGTAAATTTATCAGTTCCCTCTAATTATACACATTCCAATGCAGGGCAGCTGGTTGTGTTGATGCTGACACTTCTGGTCATGTGCAACAAAAGATTGCTGGGGAGCTGGAAATGGAGCTTTCTGGGAAACTGCTGTAGAATGCAACTCAAAATGTTGAATACTTTGAATTAACTACAGCTGTATTAATTTTACAAAGTACTCATTTTCAAGCCTTAGTAAAGAATCTGTTGTAAATCTTTCAATAACCTTGTCTAAGGAGAGATTATGAAATTCTCTCATTCTCATCTTGATTCTGTCTCGTTTTGGAAAGTTCCTGATATTGAGGTCAAAGCATTAGTTTGAACTTAAGTTACTCATGTCTTGCGAGCATTCATTAGTGAATGATATTCAGAACTTCTCCTAAAAAAGTGTGTGTGTGTGTGTGTGTGTGTGTGTGTGTGTGTGTGTGTGTACACTGAAATAATTAGCTCATATGTACAGAATGTATTTAGGAAATTTTATGCAGCTTATAATTTGACAGACTACATTCCTTGTTAAAACTTAATTGCTATATTTACACCCTAGAGTCAAGAAAGATGCCAGATGCCTCACACTGATGGGAAGAGTGAAGAGTCTAGCAATCCCAATTGATGTATTTAAACTTATTAAAACAACAAAGACTAGATAGCCAAAGAAGAGTGCAATGGGTCTGTGATGTCCTCCTCAAGAAGAGTTGTGCTGGAGACTGAGGGCTTGAAAATTCTCCACTCTTCAAATCCTAAGGTCTTCATTCTTTTTTTCCCCCTCCAGCAACTGGGTCCATACCATTATACCCTTCTAAAAATTGGTTAGATTAGATCCTCCAGCACCCAGAAACAGTCCCTTTATCCCAGAAATTATTGGGGTACATCTGTCATTGGTTAAGGGGTTTGTGTGTACAATTGAGACATATCTATCGACCATCACCTTTGCCCTTTCTTATTTATGGATTCTTGTGGGTTTTTGTGGTGGTCTATGAAATGACAAAGGTCCCATCTTGGTAAGTCCTGAGCTGTTTTTCACCTGCTGACCTAGGTATCATGATCCAAAATATCTTATCTGCATTTTTGCATCAGAGATTGTTGAACTGTGACTATAATGTTTTGCAGAGCTCGTACATAGTGTGTGTGTGTGTGTGTGTGTGTGTGTGTGTGTGTGTAAGGGGGGGGGGCTAATTTTTCTCCCATTTGAGTCTATGATAAAACTCCCACAGATTTGAAGAGGCGTACATAAGGCCAATACTGGGAGCTTTTGAATATCCCCCTTTCTGTTGCTGACGTAAAACTTTTTATTTTAAATTTGAATAAAAGTCTCACTGAACTAGTTCCAGCCTTCAGATTTTATGTACCTTTTTAGGCATTAAATCGTGCCTTTGGATGTTCATCAGTTGCTCCCATTTTAAGTTCTAGGGAGCTTATGCACATCTTTGAATTTTGCTGCGCCTAAAACAAAACAGTCTTTTGTTTAATGCAGAGGTAAACTTACAATCCTGTGTGTGGGGTAAAAATGAAATACATCCCCTAATTCCCACTGTGACCCATATTGTATCATCACGTGATTCAACATGTAGGAGGGGAAACAGAGGGCCCAAGAAACTGAGATACTTTGCAGAGTTTCCATCTAGTGCTGCTAACAGGTTAAGGGCTTGGAGTGGCTACAGCAAATAAAGAGCAAGGCCTCCAACCCCCTAGGATACACAGGAAAAAGAAGCTCCAACCCTACTATGGCTCTGTAGAAGAATGCTATTTTTGGGCTCTCCTTTCTCATTTGCTAATATCAATGCCCTTGGTGAGGGGACAATAAAGCGGTGATAATTCCTGCTAGATTTGCCAGCAGTATTTCCACCAGTTTCAGAGAGCAGTATACTGCACAAACTGGTTGGTCTATTCCCAGAGGTTAAAGTAAGGCAGAATGCCCCAGAATGGCATTCTGGGGCCCTCTACTTTTAGGTAGCAGTGTTCCAGGTCCCCTAAAAATAGAGGAACACACCTGAATGCAGAGTTCAGGTACGTTCCGCCCCAGGGCAGGCTCAATGGGCTGCAGGCTGGAGCAAGCCCAGCAATCCCTCTCCCGCCTTTCCTGAACCTGGGGAGGCCCTGCCCCTACTGGGCCCGGGCAGCTGGCTGGCCAGCACCATGGTTGCAGCCACAGCACAGCAGCTTGCACATCGACAGTGCGGCCATGAGTCGCTGTTGGCCCTTTCTCTGCCCCACTGGTAAGGTGGCTTGGGGACAGTCGGGCAGCTAGGAAAAGGGTGTGGGGAGAAGAAGGGGTCAGGATGGTGGGTTGGGGAGGCATGGAAGGGTTGGGGGAGCTAAAAGGGGTAAAGTGAAAATGTGGGAGCTGGGGTGTGGGGGCTTAGGAGGGCTGAAGTGGGAACATGGGGAAAGAGGGGTCTGATGGGGGCAGCCATTTTGGGGGCAGTAGCTGAGGTGTGGAGGCAGGTGTTTTTTGGGGGGGCAGTAGCTGGGGTGGGGGGCAGTAGCTAGGGTGTATGAAGGGGGCCTGGAAATTTAGGAGGGCTCCTGGCCTGCCAAATTATACTTTAACCCCTGTCTATTCCCCTCCCCCACCACCAAGCCACACCTATTCATATTTGAGTCTGTGACTTCTGAGCATTCTCTTTGGGGTGGGAAATGAACATGCCACATGATTGGCTTTGCTTTCCATTTCAACATTTTGGGGATTTTTCTTTTCCCCTGTATTTCACTTACAGAATAGGAGAACATAGCTCCCAGTAATGATATTTCTGGGATCTCCTGTAAAATAAACAGTCATCTTGTCAAGGGTTCCTCTTCACCCCCATCATTTCTCACTAGCCTTTCCTGTTTGCTCAGTAGAAAGTGTTTCCTCTTATGAGCACCCTTTCATTTCTTGGAACTATTTCTTTTTTAAGAACTGTTTATCCAAAGCTAACCCACTCTGACATGAAGCCCTTTCTCCAATGATTGGAAAAGAATCTTTTATGTAGTCACTGAAGCAACTCACTGAGGAAAGAACTGAACAAGGTTTTTATTATATGTCAATTAAAATGAAACAGAGTGGGATGGAGAAAGGGGAATGATGGGGATGTTTTAACCTCAAGCTATTGGATTCCATTTTTAAATTACACTAGTTTAATCCCAAGAATCAGTCACTTGCTGCAGACAACCTATGTTTTTGAGTTTTCTTGTTGTGTTTTCATTTCCGTAGGACTAGCAGGGGATGCCTGAGCTACTGTTATGGAACACAAAATGCATTCCTAAACCTTGGGAATCAAGCATTTTTCAGCACTCTAGTGTGTTAAAAATAAAGGTGTGACTATTTCACTGTTCTTTAGAAACTGTCTCACTAGCTCCCTTCTGTAGAATATTCTACAAATTAATTAGTTGGCAGGTCTGAAATGCCTGTTTTTTATTACATATGCAAAGACAGAATATCACATTTCATTCATTTGATGTAAATCGTCGTGTAGTACCCTGTAAGTACTGTAGTGCTCATTTTTTCCTCCCTTGTTCATAACCTATTTCATCCCCTTCTGATTTATGTCTGCTACACGTGTTTGGTCATGAATGCAAAATGTGTCCCTATGAATGAAAATAGGTCAGTTGCTTGTACAGATCTCAGGAAATTGATGCCTTTTTAGGCTCTCATCCGGAGAGCTCAGGTTTAAAATATAGATCAGTTAAGACTGACTGTGCTGCTACCAAATAGAAGGCCTGAGGTGGCTAGGAATTTATATTGCTTAATGGTTAGGGTCAAATCCTTTGTTTATAAGGACTATCTTTTGCTTTTAAGGATTGCTGGGATCTTGGCATTCTGTGTGTTTGACAACAGTCCATTGTTTTTTGTAAGCCTGCTTCTGATCACGTATGGATGTTACTTCCCTTTTTTTATTTCTACCATACTTTTCATTATGGATTACTGAAACCAAAATGACTGAGTGTTTTTTCTATGCATGATTAGTAAATTGCTAATAGTCAATAGCATTAGCTGTCAAATAATTGACACATAGGTGAAAATTTTTTCTCAAACATATTTATGAAACAATTTAGACCTTCAAATACTGGAGATGCAATTGAGACATCTTGCCATAGGGTGCCACATACTGTATTTCCTTATGTTGAGCCAAAGGTAGTTTGTATGCTGTCAAGGCTTTTTCCCCAAGGTGGGGGCCCGCAACAGGCCAGAAAAGCCACTGGCCTTAAAGCCTGCTCTTAAAAGTCTCCAAGGCCTCCAATTCCTGGCCTTGGAGTGGTATCGCTGCCACCACCCAAATGCAAAAAAAACCCAACCTCTTGTGACCCAGGAAGGCGCACTTGGGAATTCCTCCCTGTGAGGTACTTGCAATCCTCTGTATTCCTCCTTCAGGAAAGTGACTGGGCCCCAGCTGCAATATGAGCTGGAACTGGAACAGGGTTCCCTCTAGTAGCTGCCTGTGCAGTCTAAGGCACGGCCACACAAACCTCTTGCCTTTCAGGACACAGAACCAGAACTTGCTTAAAAGGTAAACTCTTTAATCAAAAAGAACAGATGATAAACACAGAGAGTTGCTTCTCTGGGAATTAACTTAGGTAGTTACAGGGTAGTGTGTGTGGGGGGTTGGGTTACATGTGCTTAGCACAGAGAAATCCAAAAAACAAGCCAAAAACAAAGAAAATACCCTGACCGCATCTAAATAAACATTCCCTGTTCTACCCACGCCTGGTCAGTACCAAACTTAGCTTATCTCTGGTAAGGATGTTGCTGGATTCTTCCTCAGGCCCCTCTGGCCTCCTCCTGATCCTTCCAGGAGCTCTGCTCCATCCAAACAGGCCCAGGCCAGGCTGCTGTTACCATTCAAAAAGCTGTGCTTCGTTCCTATTGGCTGTCCTGGGACTCACTGACCAGAGTGTTAACCCCTTCCTCCCCAAGGGTTATTAAAGGCCTGAGGTGGCTAGGAATTTATATTGCTTAATGGTTAGGGTCAAATCCTTTGTTTATAAGGACTATCTTTTGCTTTTAAGGATTGCTGGGATCTTGGCATTCTGTGTGTTTGACAACAGTCCATTGTTTTTTGTAAGCCTGCTTCTGATCACGTATGGATGTTACTTCCCTTTTTTTATTTCTACCATACTTTTCATTATGGATTACTGAAACCAAAATGACTGAGTGTTTTTCTATGCATGATTAGTAAATTGCTAATAGTCAATAGCATTAGCTGTCAAATAATTGACACATAGGTGAAAATTTTTTCTCAAACATATTTATGAAACAATTTAGACCTTCAAATACTGGAGATGCAATTGAGACATCTTGCCATAGGGTGCCACATACTGTATTTCCTTATGTTGAGCCAAAGGTAGTTTGTATGCCCCTAAAGTACATCTATTATAAATAATGTTAGAGCCATTCCACACAATAAACAATGTATGTCTGAATTGCTTAGCATCTTCATTCTGGGCCATAGATGCTATATCCCAGGGGTGGCCAAACTTATAGAACTCACGAGCCGCACAAGTCGATTATTTAAACCTTTGAGAGCCGCACTGAGGCACATAATCACATTTTTACCTACTACAAAATTACTAAGCTTAAAATTCATTGTGCACTTTAATTTTATCATAAAAATGGGGCAAATATTGAACCACTAATGTCAGATTCCAATAATTATTTGAGATTACCATGAAACTAGGCCTATACAGTAAAAATTTAGCTGTTGCTAGATGTAGAACACTACGGACTTGTGGCAAGTTTTTTAAAAATCTGGGCAGTAACTTGTCAGTGCAGCAGGTAAAAGCTCTCTGAGATGCTGATCTCTAAGTATAGCACAATGTTTTGAATTTCATTGTGGAATATGATGCTTCACAGCAGTAAATTGTGCCAAAAATTTGAAAATAATCTATGTTCAGTTTCATACTTTTCTCCTTTGTATTTTCATTTCTTAGTATTCCACATCATGTTTAGGACTCGTAAAACATGATTTTATTTTAACAACGAGTAAGCTGCATTAGGGCCTATGAGAAAATCTAAATATGCTATGGCTTCTCTGACCATGTCATGCTTCTCTCCCCCACCCCCGTTGCTGCTTCCCTGCCATCTCTTGCCATGCTTCTGCTTCTGTGCTCTCCCCAACCATGCCACACTTCTGCCACCCACCCCATCCCAGCACCTACCATGCCCCCACTTCCCTGCCAATATTTCTGCCAGTAAACTTGTTCACTAAAATACTCATGGACAGTGAAGACAAAAGGTCTGAGGACTCAGACACAATTAATTTTAAAATGAGAGTAATAGTTAGGGGAAAATACTGCTCTCATCCAATGTTCCCTCTAAGCTGCACTGGCACGCTGCAGCGCAGCCCGCCACAGCCGCCAGCGCAGCAAAAGCTGCTGGCAGTGTGCTGCCGGCAGCCGGAGTCCCTGCACAGAACTCCTCTGGGGCTGGGAGTTTTGAAAACTCCCGCCCAGAGAAGCTCCAACGGAGCATGCCCAGAAAATCTGGGCATGCTCTGTAGAGCTCCTCTGGCAGGGAGTTATGGCTGGGCCCTCTGGCTCCAGTCCAGCCCCAAGGTAAGTTGGGGGGG